>CM061538.1:287465595-288065595 GCA_030864215.1 Capsicum pubescens | reverse complement strand
GGCTTGCACAAAGTCCATGACACAGTTTGAAAAGACTCCAATATGCTATAGATATGTTAATTACTGTTATTAATTCAGCTCATTTAACAAGAACTCGGTCAAGTTGGGATTGGATAGATAAAACTACGAGTACGTCTTACACACTATTGAGTATCAAATTACTCAGACTCCTGAATTAACCCAGTGAATTGTGACAAACTGCACTAACTAGGAGGTAGTGAGAGCAAGAACAAGAAATCTCAACCAATTCATGAAAATGGAGATTTGTCCACTTCAGAGAACCTTTCCGGAAGGCCCTTATAGAAGTAAGAAACAATTATGTAAGGCAGAGAAAACTTTACAAGCATGACCATTTCTGATGCCATAATGCTGTAAATAGACCAAAATGAAGGACACCTCAACTCCTGGCAAAGAAACCATCCTCTTGAACAGGATTAACAAATCTACTATTGAACTGAGCCCTACATTCTATCAATTTGCCAGCCTTACCTCCAAAACTCAAAATTTGACATACATAACAATTAAGAGCTACTCCAAGTCCTCAAAAGCAAAGGAAGAAAAGAAAATAAGATTACTCGACACCTTTGAAGTCCATAGAGGTGAGAATTCATACTAATAGCCCGTTTGGCGGAACTTTTGGGAGGTCATTTTTTATCATTTTTTAAAAAAAAATGAGGCGTTTGGCCAAGAAAATAAGTTTTCCCGAGGAGTAGCAAAAGTTGTTTTTTAGAAGCTAGAAAAAGTAGTTTTCCCCAAAAGTACTTCTGGAAAAAGCACTTTTCAAAATAAGTTGAGTTTAGAAGCTTGGCCAAACATGATAAATTTATCTTTTCACACACAGCATTCTCCTTTCAAAGGTCCTCGTATATATTTTGCATTGTGGTTCTTGGGCATTTATTTGTTCGATTTATAAATTTAAACATGATAGTTTATTATAAACAGAAACAAGGCACAAGGCACAAGGCAAGCAAAGCAAAGCTAAATCAACTCCAAGTTGGACTCAACAAATGTAGCGAGGACCGGCCACATCAGCATTGTCTTCCAACTACGGAAGGAGCAAGAAGCCCTCTAAGAAGGGAAAATTTAAGTGATGGAGAGGAGAAGACAACAAAGAGGAAAATGATGACTATGATGATGATGATTAGGATGCAATCTATGGATATAAGTTAGGAATGGCACTGTTGGGTGAGGTGGAAAACATAGATATGAAGTCAGTCTTAAATGAAGCTCATGAAAAAATTGAAAATAAGGGAGGAAAAAGCGAAAGTCCAGCTCAGCTAAGTTCATGGATTTTTCTATCCAGACATTCTAATTTGGGGGGGGGGGGGGGGGGGGGGGGGAATGGAGTTTGGTTTTTGTTCTTTCTGGAACATGTGCCATTCCTTAAAAAATATTAGAAGGTCTGATAAAAATAGATGTTATAGTACTGGCTTTGTACTTCTAAGAATTCTGGTAGCATTTACAAGATTCGATACTGGCTTTCATACTTATTGAACTACTCATGTAACATACAAACGATTTGGCAAAGGTTTTTCTAAGAAGCTGCAGGCATTGGAGCTGCTTCAATCTTTTCCATTTTTAAGTTACATGGATCTGAGAACAGATATAAAAAGTATATCGATAATGCTAGATAAAATATTCCAAAATCCTGCACTCACTTTCCTACCAGTTTGTGTCTCATAGACAGTTCGCACAGATTTTTAAATTAACCAGAAAAGGAGAATTTGTGAAGGAGACCAACCACAATGAAACAAATCATACCACTAATCTACGTGGGGTGCCACGTGTTTGTATTTCCCCATGAGGCAACCTTTGTTTGTCCAGTAACTGAACAATCAGATCCTTGAGCTGCCATGACCAGCACAAATAGAAATCAGATTTAACGGGAGCAGTAATACAATCAACTAAGCTGAACTGCTTACTTGGGAACTCACACCAGATGACATCAGAATGAATTAAGGCAAGAGAAAAGACAAGCACGGTTTCTCTTCCCTGCTTCCCTTACCGTATTTACAGTATAAAGTTCAGGAAGAGAAACTTGCAAATAATAGGAATGAAAATCACATGACAAAAAAGATATATACTTGTGTGCATGCACTAGATACATCATTTGGAGGCAACTCCTCGGTCCCAATTTCAAGAACAAACAACCGTGGCTCTGAAGGCACCTGTATCACAGGAAAAAAAAGTGTGAAAGAAATTTTACCTATGCTTTAAAACAAGTAAGGTTACGAAAAGAATGTGAAGCAATCTGGCAATCTGGCAAGCTCTGAAAACCAATATTCCATAAATTCAAATCAAGCGTCCACAAAAAATATGCATGCGGGTAAGTCTATCAAAAACCAGGTTCTATCAAAAACCAGGTAAACCAAGAAAATATGGAGATTATGCTAGTGAGCGAAGAGCCAAGTGGGAAAATAAGAAGGAAAGGGGAAGTCTAAAAAGACCCCATGGAAAAGGATGACCTCAACATGCCTGTAACTAAAAACTTGCAGGCTAAGCAATGGAATCGAAGTAAAATTTCTTCTTACAAGATGACGGCAATTTGAGAAGAAAAGGTTGAAACCTTCATAGAACTGATCACTGAAAAGGAATGAACCACATTTTCAAAATAAACCTTGCTTTTCTGGAAAAAAAAAAAGATCATTTGACCAGGGATGGATAGCGTAGTCTACTCGAAAGAGCCCATAACTTTCAAACTTAGTTTGGGAGCATCATTTCTACAGATGGATCCCCTCCCCAAGCAGCGGAACAAAGAACATAAACAGTAACAATATAGTTCATAAAGTGTTAATGGAAGGATATAGTAAATAAAAGAAACAGAATAAAGTTACAACTCTTTTGGCAGATGCACAGCAAATTAAGGGACCAACTAATCTATGCTTGGAGACTAGGGAAGGAAGAGACAAGGATCGAGAACAACAGAAAAGAAAATAGAGCGTAAAAGAGTGGGAATATCAGTTTCTTTCCATTGTTTAGTTTGGTAGGAACATCAGAAAGGAAAGAAATTGTTTATTTATCCTTCTTATAGAACTAAAATAATGGGGCCAAAGGAATGCTTTCTCTCATTCAGTAAACAAACCAAGCTTTAGAATGGCAGACTTTTAAAATAATTCATGCTTTCTCTAGTTTCCAAGCAAAATCTTAAGTGAAAAAACATACCTTTCCCGTTGCTTCCTCCGAGACTCCTCTTTGAACAAGAAGATGATCACTATGAGAAACAACACCTAGGGGATGGCCAAGAGACTCCCTTGTCTTCAACCAAAGTTGGGCACATTGACGAGCTAAACTGCACGAGGGGGCAAAAAACATACATAAAAACAAAAAATTTCAAACTTGAGCCTTTAAACTTTTTTGGGGTAAAAAGGCTTGGCACCAATAGATCTGACCTCTCTTTACAGTAATAAAGTTTTACTCCCTCCGTTCCATTTTACATGGCAGTGTTAGAATAGGCACGGAGGTAAGGAGAAAAAAGAAAAACATTTGGCACCAATCAAAAGTACCCTTAGAATTTGTGGTATTGAACATGTCTTTTCTATGGTTCCAAGAGCACATAATTAGAAGTAAATAAGAGGCATACAGTTAAAGAATTCCCAAACATAGAAAGGTATAATTCTTTATAGAGCAAACTAAATAGAAAGAGAGTAATATAAAATGAAACAGATGGAATATATATTAAGTATGATACTAGCATTTGGAACTTGCGGGAGCAAATTTTTACATGTGCCCAAAAAGGTAAGATTTCTCAATCATCAACCGAAGGAAACCCGACCAACTCTCTGGCAAGAAAAGTAATCAAGAGAAGTGATACAAATGTCTACCTACGCATGCGCCCAAAATAACGAGCACGTTCTGTCACCCCAACAAAGCCTCTCGAGTCTAAAACGTTAAAAGCATGAGAAGTCTTCAAAAGCTGATCATACCTAGCACAGTACAGGGAATAATGTTACTTGATGCTAAAGTTCACAGAAGATTTATTCTTATCTCCATTCCATAGAGAAAAATTAGCATTAAGATATAAGTACATACGCAGGTATTGCAAGGCCTAGATCAAGTAAACGGCGAGCTTCTGCTTCAAAAAGATCAAAATGCTTTTGTATATGGTCAACACTAGCATGCTCCAGATAATACGCACTCATCTCCTTCCTGAAACAGAAGCTTCAATCGGGATATCTTTTCCGAAAATGACAGATGTATCAAGCACACATACTCCAAATTTTAGTTGTATTTTTCTGATAAGTGCTCCTAATTAAATTATGACAGATATTCAGAATTTTTCCAAATTAAGTTGGAAATAGTAAAATCTTTGCAAACACTCTGATTTGCTTACATGACAAACACAAAAAGTCTACACATTCTGGCCCTTATCATATGATATGCACCATCTACAACAACTGTTTTTCCTTTTATACATAATAAATATAAATGCAAGTTTCATTTTCTATACAGTTTAGAATTGGAAGTTAAAAGCAATATTTATGCCCAATGACAAGAAAATGAAGAAGATAGAGTCTAAATATCCAAGATAGTTTGAGCCTTAAGAAACACCAGATTGTAAAATTTCTCAAAAGGCATAAGAGGAAAAATGATCTATCTAATAGTAAGGAAATGATCAAAGAGGAAGGAGAAAGCTTTCTGGCTGAATTAGCTTATTTACTCATTTTCCAAAAAAAGCTCTCCATATGTAATGCCATCTGCATACTGAATCTTTTTAAAATGGTCAACACCCTGCAGTTAAGTAATAATGAGTCATAACAAGCAAAATATTGGAGAACCAGAAGAGAAATGCAGGTAGTTTATCCTCTTTATATTCTAAGATGTGGGCAGTGACGAATATGAAGGTCTTTCTGCTACCTAAGAAACATAGTAAATGTAGATATCATGTTGGAGGTTCTGGTACAGAAATAAAGCAGTAAGAAGTGCTTCGAACACAGTATGATCCAATTAAAAGATTAAACAGCTCTAATGCCTTATCCCCTAGTGAAAAGAGAATGCAGAATGTATATAATGAACCTCATCATGTGTTTGAAGAAGAAAAAAAGGAAAGAAAAAAAAGCATAAGAGGAGAAAGAACAAGCCTGAAAGTGATATCAACAAGCAAAATTAACCTGAAGTGACATGAGGATACGTTCAAGCCCATAAGTGATCTCAACTGATACTGGCATCAGCTGAATACTTCCAGCCTGGAAAATTAAAAATTAATGACTGAGCTAATGACTGGATGTGTTCAAAAATATAGAAAAAGGGTCGATCAGAAAAGCAAAAAGGACAAGTTCTTCTGAGTCATTAGTAACCAGTAAAGCAAATGAAGTTTTTAAAATGTGCTTGTCGAGCAAAGATAAGGATTCTAAAACTGCAATACACCTTTTGTCTGAAGAGAGAGAATAACCTGCTGGAAGTAGGTGAATTGTGTGATTTCCATTCCATCCATCCAAACCTCCCAGCCCAATCCCCAGGCACCAAGCACCTACTAGTAGTTCAAGCCAACAAACATTTAACAATACAGCTCTGTGATATGCAGAGGGATGGAACAAACATTACTGTGCACCAAGTAGTAGAAAAAAACATTCATGCAAATCCAAACAAAAAGTTGGAAATTTGCCTGAACAGGGAAATAAGTACAAAAGAAATTCTGTTCATGAAACACTATGTGCATATGTACGAATGTCAAATATCCCTTATCAAGTGAAAGAATAATCTTACAGGGCTCTCCCAGTTGTCCTCAACAAAGCGAATATCATGAGCATTGACGTCAATACCTTTCAACACAATAAAGTAAGAGCTCAAGCCAAAACAATTTCTAGAACTAATATACACACACACATATGTCTGTGTTGTGTGTGTATACAAGAAACACAAATACATACACGACATGAAACTTGTAGGAACGTCCAACAACCACAAAGGAGAAAAAACTAACAGTAAGTGTATGCATACTTGGTTGAGCATGGCTGTTACCTAGACATCAAGTGACACAAAATTTATATTATTTAAGAATAAGAACACGGAGAGGAAATGTAACAGACACCTACTTCTTTTCTTTTTATATAGTTTCTTTTAATTAATTTGGAAAGATAGCTGTCTTATACAAGTCTTTAAGAACAGTAGAGAACCTATTCAACCATATGGTTCTCTACATATAACATTCAACCATCTATAGTAAAGTAGGAAAGTGTGCCAAATATTAACTAGAACAAAAGAAACAAATAGCCTCTTTACCATAACTAACAAGTTGCTTTTAACTTTTGAGTTCCTAAAATTAGTTCCTCTCAGGGCTTTTCCGTCAATTCCCTTTTAATATATTAAGGTCGCCATATAAAGCAAAGTTATTCGGGTTAGGAATGAGATTATTCGGGAGAAGGTTGGAGTGGCTTCGGTGGAGGACAAAATGCAGGAAGTTCGGTTGAGATGGTTCGGGCATGTGAGTAGGAGGGGCGCGGATGCCCCAGTTCGTAGGTGTGAGAGACCGGCTTTGGATGGTTTCAGGCGGGGTAGGGGAAGGCCGAAGAAATATTGGAGGGAAGTGATTAGACGGGACATGGAGCAGTTACAGCTTACGGAAGACATGACCCTAGATAGGAAGGTGAGGAGGACGCGGATAAGAGTAGAAGGTTAGTGCCTGCGGGTGGGCCGTAGTCGGAAGCTAGGAGAGCTTTGGGGTGGGGGTATTGTGGGTGAGGGTGCCTTTGGTTTGTTAGTATAGGGTTCTACTGTGTGGGTGCCTTATTTTTATTATTCCAACGTGCTTTATTATGAATTTACTTATTATTCTTTGTCCTGAGCCAGGGGTCTATCGGAAACAGCCTTGCTACCTCTCCAGAGGTAGTGGTATGGACTGCGTACATTTTACCCTCCCCAGACCCCACTCCCCACTGTGTGGGAATACACTGGGTTTGTTGTTGTTGATATAAAGCAAAGTTATATTATGTGATTAATGAACAGAAAGAAACTCTGCTTTCCTTGACCTATTCCAGCAAAGCACGATCAATCATCTATATTGGACACATTTCTTTTAGTTCATCCTTGCAATTCTTCTTAATCACATTTCCCATCAACATGTTCTTTGCCTGAAACTTAGATTATCTCATATCCTAGGTCTAACTCTAGACATGCTCTATCTCTAAAAAGTAGTTGCCATGTACGCCTTTAAGATAGCAGATCAGACACATATCCAAATTCAGTGACCACGGCATTCTGGTCAAAACACAAAAAGCAAAAGATCAGAAATCATGGTCCTATATCCCAGGCTTCAAAGCTTAAATATGATAAGAGTTTGCAAGTTCTTAGATTGGTAGGCCGTGCAGGAGTCTTATTACCTACCAGAAGTACTTTATGGAAGAAGTTATTGCTGCAGCTACCACATAAGTTATTCTGGAAGACATAATATAGGAAAAAGAAAAAGGGAAAAAAGAAAGTAGGTATACCTAAAGCTGACAAGCTACGGATGAGCAGGTCCTGCGAATTTCCTGGATCAGGCTTCAAAATCACCTGAGTTTCAGTTCAAACAGGAAAAGCATCCAGAAGAATTAAGTCGGATGTACAATAATCGCATATAGAGTTTCAACAGCACTAAGCAATCAAGTGTAGATCAGAATTTTAGACAATAAATTGAAAGCAAACTAACCTGAAATTGTGTATGCCTTTGAAGCCTATTTGGATTTTCTCCATAACGACTATCATCTGGACGGATACTAGGCTCTACATACCTGCCATTAGACAGTCACATTATAGCCATACATGAGAGTATAGCAATGTATCCACTTCTTTGCAAATATAACATCATCCTTCATGCCCAAAATTAAGAGTATGGCAATCCAGAAAAGAGTAAGTGAAGCATGAAGAACTAGATAGTGAATCAGTTACTGCAGACACCTCCTCTGGTGCACCTCAAGGAAAAAGGACAGATGTGAACTAAAGAAACAGGATATTTGGAATAAAGCTATATGCTAGCACAACTGATTAGTCCATTCTCTATGCCAAATTCATTCTCATTTAGTTAAAACGGCAACATTTTCTAATTCACTCTCATTTACTTCACATTAAAGAGACTTTCTAAGATGTGGACGACGTTTTTGCACATTTCCTCTCTCCTTTAGGGAATTCAGGTCAAATATGAGGATGATAATATCATCGGAGAACTTAATAAATGAAATGAGCCAATCAGAAAATCTTACGCAACATTCCACGGTTCTGGTCCGAGAACTCTTAAATATGTTAGAGGATTCATAGTCCCAGCTCCAACCTGGTCAATGCATTGAACTTAAGCAAGTTAGTAAAGTAAGATGAAAAACTCTTAAAGATTAAAAATCTAATTTAAATGCATCCAAGGGTGTGGCCTGGTCATTGCAGTGACAATCTAAGACACTAGGTGATTCTTCCCATTTGTCCTAGCCTTGGTGGATAGAGTTACCTTATATCTGTTGGTGGTGGCAAGTGACAGGCATCCCGTGGATTTAGTCGAGGTGCGCGAAAGCTGGCCCGGACACCACGGATATCAAAAAAAGTTCTAATTTAAATGCACAGAGATCTAATAACCACTAAAAGATCATTGATGGTACGGTTATACTACAAAGCATATTTTATCAAATCATATGTATTCATACAATCCAGATTCAGTGCAATATACGGTACATATAAACGTGTCCTAAAGCATTTTAGGAGAATGTGCTCAACAACTCCTTTATGCAGGTATACTAATAAAAGTTGCACATCAACTATCAAAAAAGAAAGTAGGCGAGGAGAATACACTTAGTTCTTGCAACTTGAAAATCACAATTTATGACTTTGATAAGGTATCAAGACTCATGAAAAAGCAAAACATCAATTCCAGCGGAAAAGCAAGTTCATTTTTTCCTGTTATGTCTTGTACATTTTGAGTACTAAAAAGGATAATATCATACCTCAGTATTGCTGCATTGCATCACGGCACATCCTACGGAACCCCAATACTCCTACCATGTTAAAAGGAGAGGTTAATCCATAGATAATACTAAGATAGATATGAAGTGTATCTATATCGATTGGGAAGGTTAAAAATGATTAAGAGTGTCGATGTTAATCTTTGCCAAAGAGGAGCTAAGAGAATCAAGAGATATGTATAGGGTAGACAAAGCAACCAGAAAACATCCATACTACATTCATCTACCTCTTTTAGCAAGTATGAGAATATGAACTAGTCAGTGTAATCCCACAAGTGGGGTATGGGGAGGGTAGGGTGTACGCATACCTTATCTGTAATCTTTGCGAGACAGAAGTAGCTTCTAAAAAACATAGTAAAAACAAGAATTTCAAGAGTGTACACCATTCCTACCTGTCACACTTTCCTTTCCCATTATCGAACAAACCAAAGTAAAAAATAAATTATACTTGCTCTACCAGTAGTAATGTCACGACCCAAGAACCAAGGGTTGTGGTGGCACTTGTCGTTGCGTAAGCCTACCACCCAAACTGATATGAATTGAGAAAAACGACATCAAAACCCACGGCAAGACTCCTAGAGCGGAGTCGAACCGCACACATATATAGTAAAAGCGGAAATGCATAGTCAATGATACTAAACCAAATCCCAAAACCTGGTGTCGTTGACTATGTATTTCCGCTTTTACTATATATGCATGTGGTTCGATTCCTCTCTAGGAGTCTTGCCGTGGGTTCTGACGTCGTTTTTCTCAATCCATATCAGTTTGGGTGATAGCTTACTAGTCAAGGCTATCATAATGATACTTGGTTTTTGGGTCGTGACAAGTAACACATAAACATAGTGACTTGATATAATATTGAAACCATAAAGAGCAATTCTTTGCAAAAAACATAGTATGTCCAAGAAAAGTAAGATATACATTTGTAATTTGCTCAAGAAAGTAAATTGCAACCCCATTTAAGTAAAATACCTGAAGCCTTTGAATGGCTTGTTGAAAAGTAGGAACAGACGACTTCTTCTGATGCTCTGAATTGTGAGACACATTAGAAGAAGAAGAAGAAGAAGAAGAAGAAGAAGAAGAAGAAGAAGAAGAAGAAGAAGAAGAAGAAGAAGAAGTGGAGAATGCAGATACAGTGGCAGATTTAGAGAAGAAACGCCTGTGGAGAATGATGGGCAGAGGCTTGGTGGTTAGGAGAAAAGAGGAGAAGTGAGACTTGTTGGGTTTGAGAATTGAAGTGACTAATGGCAGTGCAAGAATCGCCATTCTTTCTGGCATAAGGGAAGGGGTTTATCCGAGCCCGGTTGGTGATAAAAGGATTTTATAGACGCGCCACTTTATATGTACTTTTCTATTTTCTATTTTCTATATAGCCTGTTGGACAAGTTTGGGAGATCAAAAATTTTTATTTTTTAAAAATGTTAAATTTTGGGTGTACAGATCAAATCGTAAGTCAAATCGAACCGATAAATCAAATCAAATCAAATCGAGAAAAAAAATCGACTTATGGTTTCATTTGATTGGTTTGACGTTAGAAGAAAAAAACAGATCATTCTTAATTTGGTTTGGTGTTGATCCAAAAAAAGTTAAACCGAACTCGAATCAAACCGCCATAATATATATATATATATATATATATATATATTAGTTTAACCGCACGTGTAACCTTTGATTATTTAAAATTAGACGATTTTGTCTATTGCAAAAGCTTATATAGATATTTATATATAACTTTATTATAAAAAAGTTAAATAGTAATATACTCAAATATAGTGGATTATAAATTTTGACAAAGATATCTAATTATAATAACATTGCTTGCTTACAATTTTTATGCCAAAAAAGGACTAAAATTGGACACAATAGTAAAAATAAAACCTTAGCAATTACATGCACAAAAGATGATAAAAGAAATATTCCTAGAGAAAAAAATGCAATATTGTCGAAGACAAAAATAATTGAGAGAATAATACCTTAAAAAATTGTGATGAAGAATGTTGAATAACGGTCTTTTATATATAAGCGTTCGGATCCTCCTCCTTACATAAATATCAGTCGAATTTTCGTGTTCATATCTCAAATCTATATAGTCAGATTTTTTAAGTAGATAGTTGAATTATATTTAGTCGAATTTCTACATCTACATTTGTATGTGGCTTCATATCATTAAATCTTTAAATTTAGATTATGAAGATCAAATATCCCCACATGTGATTACAAGCAACCAAGACATTCACATATAAACTAAAACCAACTCAATCAAACCCAACCTTCGATAGAAGAGGGTACTATGCATAATGTGATATTGGTGAAAATGACTATACTACAAACAACTTTTTTGCTTCGGTTTTGTTTTGTTCTTTGAAATTTCATAGCCTCTTTTTTTATGTTATTCTCATAAATTAGTATTACGATTTTCTTTAACATAAATAACAATTAATATGTCTCACTTACAAATAATATGAATTTCTATAGTGGTTGAATTGTACATAAAAGTTACGATATTACAAAAAACATGACTCATAAATAAAAAAGAATTTAACCTCCTATCCTAATTCATGACCTTGATATATTATTTTTTTTAAAAGAAAAAGGGGATTGGAGCCCTTTTTATGTCACGATAATCAAAATTATGTCACGCTTACGCAAAGAAAGTAAAAGAAAAAAAGAGCAATAAACCTTTGATTTTTGATAACTTCATTCGGCGGCAACATACTTATCCAATTTTTCGATCAGAAACTTTCAACTAAAAGAGAAACACAAGAAATTATTAAAAGAGAGAATCAATTTCAATTGTTGATTATTATTATTCATATATAATCTTTAAAGGTATGATTTAAAAGAAATAAATAAAGGCAAAAGGGATGATGACAATGATAGTAAGAAAATACATGAATCAAAACTAAAATAAAAAACAAAAGTACAATATAAGAATTTGTTTCGTATAAATTTTGATCCAAAATATTACTTAAATAGAATTATAAAGAATATTTTTTATATTAGGCAAATTCTATTTTTAGAAGTACTAAATATTACCTAGATTAAATAATCAAAATCAACAAATATATGTTATTAAATCCTAAAACTCATGCGTATGAACAATAAATTAAATTTATTCTATTTATCAAGTTTTCCTTTTATAAATCATATAATTAAATATAAATTTTTTCGCCTCTTTTTTTATGGGCACAACGATTTCTTCCTTTTTTAACTTTGACTTGTCCTACAATTTTATTCATAATATTCTACTTATTCTTCTTTATAATTTTAAATGATGAAGTACTAGAAGTTTTTAGTTCATCGGATTTCTTTCTATATATTTTAGGAGTTATTAAATTCTTTTCATATATTTTAGGAGTCTTTAATCTAATTAAATAATAAATCGAGGAAAATAGTAAAAAGACGTTTTTATCTAGTGCAGAGGCTCCTAATGAAGGGCAAAAAGTTCAAACATCATTTTTAAGGCCCTTCACACTTTTAATATAGTATAGATATAATATTCGAACATTTTTATACATAAAATATTAATTATAATCTACTTTTTAAATACTTTTTCAACTAGTTTTAGTAATTTTCAATAATTTGAAAGTAGATGTAGATATATATTTAGATTTGGGCCTTTAAGTTATAATATTTGTCCATTAATTGCTAATTAAATTATCCAAAATCCAATATAAACTTAAAACCTAAACTTTTCACTCTTCATCTCACTTTTTAGTTTCAAAAGAGTTTTTTGCTCCTCATTTTTTTATAAATATGGTTTTTCATTAGCACATGAGTGAAAACATATTTGATCTAGTCTTCGATCATAATATAATTGTAAAAACTAGATATTATTAAAAAAACAAAAAATAAATAAAACCCCCCCAAAAAATGACTAAAACCTAAACCGAAAAAAATAATTTTATGTTGGTTTGATTTGGCTTATAGTTTTAATAAACCGACATGATTATTTTTTTTTTTAATAAAAAACAAACCAGCCCGACCTATGTACACCCCTAGTTAAATATATAGACAATTCTTTTATCCCATTTAAATTTTTATTTTGGAATTTCATTTCAATTTTATTTTATTTTATTTTAACCCTCTAACTTTATTTTTTATAATATCTATATCTATAATCTATATCTATATCTATAATTTACATCTATAACTTATAATCTATATCTATAATTTATAATCTATAATATATTAAAAGTGTGAAGACCCTTAGAAAAGTGATTTGAACTTTTTACCCTTTATTAGAAGTTTCTTCTTTAGACAAAAATGTCTTTTCACTATTTTTAAAATTTATTATTTAATTATTTTTTATTATATTAACTAGACTTACTAAAATATATGAGACTCCTAAAATATATGGTATGAGAATTAATTAATATTTTTCTTTCTACTAGACTTCTTAAAATATATGGGACTCCTAAAATGTATGGTAGTAGAATTAATTAATATTTTCCTTTCTACTTTCAATTAGAAAAATACTCTTAAAATAAGACTCTATTAAGGAAATACTTCTATAAATATTAAGATGTACGTTAAACTAGAGAACAAACCGGTTTGCCTATTGGGAGAATATGATTGATGTTCATCTAACTTGATTCGATTGCATGTCTAGATTGGTGGATGCTTGATTTTCTAACCCTCAACTTCTTCACTGTTTTTGTCAGTATAATAGAATTCAACATGTATACATATATCTTCTTTGTTTTCATTCAAAATCATTCTTTAGGTTCAAAATTTTTGCTCAGACAAGAATTAGTTGGATCAAAATCGAAGCTTTGTGATTACTATTATATTTTTTTTTATAGTTTACAGATTATAGATGAATATCGGTTGGCTTTGATGAATTTCTTGTGTAAAGGTTAGGTTTAATTGTATTGTTTTGATATCTTTCTTATCTTATTGTTTTATTTTAATTTACAGATGCTAGATGAATGTGGGTCGGCTTTGAATTTTTTTTTTTAGGTAAAGGTTAGATTTAATTGTATTATCATAAATTCTATATTAGTTTGTTATTTTATGGTAGTTTATAGTTCCTAGATGAATCTCGATTGGCTTTGAGAATTTTTTGCGTGTAAAATTTAAGTTTAATTGTATTGTTTTTATATCACTAATATCGTATTATTTTGTTGCGATTTAATGTGATAGATAAATATTGATCGGCTTTGAGGATTTTTTTTATATAAAGGTTAGGTTTAGTTGTATTATTTTGATATCTGTATTATCGTATTATTTTGTTATTATTTATAAGTGGTAGATGACTGTCGAACGACTTTGAGAAAAAAAATTGTGTGTAAAGATTAGATTTAATTGTATTATTTTGATGTCGCTATCATTGTATTGTTTTGTTGCAATTTACAGATGGTAGATGAATATCGATTGACTTTTAAAAATATTTTTGGTAAAGATTAGGTTTAATAAATAAATTCTCCATCTTTACATACTCAGAAGATATTAAATTTAGTTGTTATATTCATATTTATTATTTAAATAAATATCTTATTTAATGTACTGTTTGAACTCATTAAAGTGAGGTACACGCGCAAGGCGCGTACACCTAAACTAGTAATATTTAAACATAAGAAGTGTTATAAAACAAGAAAGAATAAAGAAGAAGAGTAGAGAGAATAGAGCGAGTAATTCTTATTTCTTCTCTTGAGGGATGAGAGATCATCTTGATTATCAATACAATGAACAAAACCCCTCTATTTATAGGGGAAATTTACTCCTAGTCTGAGTAAAAGACAGATCTTTCAAATCCTAATAGATATCAAAGTAGATCTTGATAGACATTCACTATAATGCAAATACATTTATAACCCTTGAATGTCTAATTAGTAGATAATCTGCCTCGTTAAAACCTTACTAGAAAAAATCCAGTAGGAAAAAAAAACTAGTGAAGAAAAAAGAATACACATCTCTAATAATACGTATTTCGGCTGCCTCATTAAAAACCTTACAAAAAAAAACCAGTGGGACAAAACCTTGTAAGGGAAAAAGAGTACAACACGTATTAACTCCCTCTAATGAGAACATCCTTGAACCTTTGCGTCTCGATCTTGTGCAACATCTTCTTGAAAGTTGCAATTGGAGAAGATTTGGTGAATAAATCAGTCACATTGTCAGTTGAACGAATCTGTTGCACGTTAATATCATCATTCTTTTATAGCTCATGTATGTAGAAAAGCTTTGGCAAAATGTGTTTTGTTCTATCTCCATTTATGAATCCTTCCTTAAGATGTGCTATGTATTCTGAATTATCTCTGTATAAAATTGTGGGTAGATTGTCATATTTCACACCACATTTTTTTCGAATGAGATGTATCATGGACCTCAACCATACACATTCTCGACTTGCTTCATGAATAGCTATTATCTCAGCATGATTCGATAAAGTGGCCACGATAGACTGCTTGGTATATCTCAAAGATATGACAGTACCACCACATATGAACACATAGACTATTTGAGACCGAGCTTTATGCGGGTCAGATAAGTACCCAACATCAGCATGACCAATAAGATCGAAACTGCAATCTTTAGAATAAAACAAGCTCATATGTTTTATCCTATTTTGATGTCTCATAGTAGGAGCAGAAATATACCTTGCTAACAAATTGACTGAAAAAGCTATAGGCCTTATAGTATTTGCAAGGTACATGAGTGCATCAATTGCACTAAGATATACTACTTCATAACCAATCCAATTCGATATATTTTGAATTTCAGCAAATAATCTATTGCTTTGAAAACTCTCCAAGAGTTCCAATGTTGTTCAAGCAATAAGCTTATACAATATAAGGATTATAAATAAGTTTCCCAGAAACTTTTATTTGCTTCAAGCAGTTTGAATCCTTAAAAATTTTTCATATAAGTTTTGTCAAGTGACAATATTCAACATTTCATGAGTGACATTTTCAAGTGTCTGGACTGCAAATCAAATAAGTTTTACGCTTACCAAAATGCATCATTTCATGTCACTTGATAAATGTTTCTACGTCAGCATGCTTAAATAAACGTAGAATTCAGATCCTCGTAATCTTTCACAATATTGCGCCAATATTGTGTCAAAGATATTGATGATATATCATTTTGTATCAGTTCACAATGCGACATAACATTTTGAAATCTCATCACTTCATTATTTTCAGGTACATAAACCTCTCATAAGGTTTCATGAAGTGTTATGTCATAGGCTCTTCAAGTGCATACTACCTTCTTATTATGATTATTTGCTCCTTATTCTATACAAGTACTATTTCATTTGGAACCGATTGGTCTATCACGCTTCACGCATGCATAGACTTTGTCCTTTAGAGACATAAAATAGGAGCACTTGCAGCTTAAATATGAGATGCGTTCGGCATTTGACTTGAATTATCTTTTGAATGAGGATCTGATGATAATTCCCAACATACTTCATAGCTGCTTATAATCTCCCCCTTATGTTAGGAAAGCTAACACACATCCTCTATCTTCTTTGATGGATCCATCTTTGTGCATCATGATACATTCATTAATTGCATACCACACATCAAAACTATTAGATGGAATAGTTGGTTCATAACCTTGAACCAATTGAGGGTAAGAAATAATCATAATTTATTGGTCTAATGCATACAAATTCTATTGCAATATATCATATTTCAGACCAATACATTAAGTTTTGTTCTCATTAACAATGGTTTAGATATTTATCGAAGACATTCAATGTTAAACCATTATCATCAAGATGAATTATCTTGATTACACAATCTGAAAATTATGCTCAATTTATATTGTACAAGTAACTTTATGAATGTAAAACGTAGGTTGACCATGAATGTACATGTGATTATCTTATTAATGCATCTTTTCAACATATCACATGATGGGTGAATAGGCCCTTATTCACCTTTTATAATTTTCAGATTTGAAGGGATCCAATCCCAATATTAGTTGATCCAAACAACTCGTCATGAGAACAAACGACATAAATAATTCTTGAAGAATCTTCTAGTTCTTCAATACATGCACATCTTCGAGATGTCACAATCGTTCATATTAATTTATGAACTTTTATTCTAGTAAACTCCAAGTTTACCATGACATGTACTTTTTCTTTAGTAAATTTCAGATTTACTATTACATGAATAAATTTCAGATTTACTACTTCAGAAGTAGATTTCAAAATTATTCAACCTCTTTCGTAGGTGAGTTGTGATACAATCACAATCAAGTGCACGTTTGCATTAATAAGTTTCTCATTTCCCAGGAATGGAATATAATCATGCCTTAAGTGTATCAAATTATGATAGCTACTACAAGTGCAAATTGAAGCATACATATAATTTATTGCTACCACATTCAATTCAAGGAATGGGGCATGTTTAATGGGACATGTTTCACTGAATATTCATTATTTTGCCTTAGCCATCATAATATCATCAATATGGTGCATTGAGATTCAAACTCAACGTCTTATACATATAAAGGCGTCTTAGGCATAAATCGATGGAACTTAAACCCAACATATTATCATCTCTTTTGATAATATTGTTCTTGAAGAATAAATTTAAAACATAATGGTTCCAAACCAATTATTTCTCCTCAAATCCAACAATAATTATATTATTAGTAACAAAATACAGATAACAAATTACTAACCTTGAAATTATATAGAAGAGTTAATGCCAATAGATATTTTATAATAATATAATATAAAAATATATAAATTGTGTAAAGCATACACAAACAGAGAGAAGAAATTTCCAATCAATCTTCCGTATCACGCAATTTTAGATATGCATGGACCTTTGCATGTAACCCTTTTATATTTCTTCTTTTCAAATCAAAATTATTCAATGAAGTATTAATTAGTTTTTTTTTTCTTTCAAAGTAGCAGTAATGTAAATATTAAAATAGTGCATTTTTCCAATCGTGGATCTATTGCTCTTTGCCGTATCAGAACAGGATAAAGGAATTATTTAATAAAAGAAATCATAACTCATGAGGAATTATTAAAAGAAAAATAATACCTCAAACATGTTGAGCAATTGACAGATCACATTTTGGGCGGCTTTATCTCAATTATTACTCAATTGGTTACAGCTTCGTGTTGATAACGTGTTATAAAACAAGAAAAAATAAAGAATAAGAGTAGAGAGAATAGAGAGAGTAATTCTTATTTCTTCTCTTGAGGGATGAGAGATCATATTGATTATCAATACAATGAACAAAACCTCTCTATTTATAGGGAAAATTTATTCCTAGTCTGAGTAAACGACAGATGCTTCAAATACTAATAGATATCAAAGTAGATCTTGATAGACATTCACTATAATGTAAATACATTTATAACAAGAAGATATTATTTGGTATGGATTATTTAACGTGCAAAAAATATAAAAAGAAAATTGTTATTTTGTAAAGAAAATCGAGAGACGTCCATTAGTTTTTATCCTTTTTATTAAAATTAATAAAAGTTGGTTAATTTTTAAAGTGCAAAACTATATTTGAAAAATAAATAAATATAGAAAAGCATAAAAAAATAGTAGTAGTATTTTGTATTTGAAGGTTACAAAAAAACAAGGGATTAAAATGTTTAAATAGAAAAGGTCGAGATGGAATGTCAGAATGAAAAATAGGGTCCTTAAAGTTCCTTATTCGGTTGAAACTAATGTAGATTAAGAGAAGGGACAATGCCAAAAGGATAGATTTGACCCAATGTCAAACTGGTCAAAGGCTCAAACAAGACGAGTCACGGATCAGAATGACTTCATTAACTAAGCATCGAGGAAGAAAGAAAACTTTGCACCAATTTTCAGGTCGAAAAACTCTATAGACGTGTTATCAAGTTAGGTTAGGCCAACCTCAAAACTAGATGTGATTGTATTTTTTATCCAACACCACAGGCGGTAGACAAGAATCAACCTCTCAATAGAACATAAAAGAAAGAATGAATCTTCTAACAAGAACGTAGATAGTTTCTAGAAGCATCATTGACTTTGTTATTCTTAGTAGCAGCTTGTTAGGTGGGAGAATGGGGATCATCAAATCGAGGCCATGAAGGCTATAACATAGAGTTATAACTAGCGCTAGCAATGGACTAGTGGAACAGGGCACTGCTCAAACTGATGCATCTCGCAAATTATTGCTGCCGGAGATGACACCGACAAAAGAATGGAAACACCTGTTTAGTACTAATCGTATGGCCTCTAAAGGTATGAATCTGTCTTCATTCCACCGACAATTATAGATGGTGAAAAAGTAGTGGAAATCTCAACTAAAGATGTAGCTAGTGAGGAAACTAAGTGGAAAGCAGGTATAGTCCTTTATGTTGTGGGTACGACCCCATCGATAGGATCTATGGAGAGTTTTATCATGGCGCAGGGAACCTACACAGTCAAACCAACAGTGTTTTATCATATGGATGGATATTTTGTGGTTCGTTTTGCCAATGAAGGAGAAAGAGACAGTGTATTATGTTTTGTGCCACATTATCTATTAAAACGACCAGTATATGAAGCCTTGGACGTCAGATTTCAATTTCAAGGAGGAGATATTGTCTACCATTCCCCTATGGATTAAACTTCCCAACCTCCCTTTGAATTATTGAAATGTTGTTGCTTTAAGTAAAATAGGGAGTAGTTTGGGACAACCGTTGTATGCTGACGAATGTACTACTCAGGCTAGTCGAATCTCATATGCCCGAATCTTAGTAGAAGTCAATGTTACTCTAGAATTGCCTACGAGCATAAAGGTGCAAGACCCTAAAGGAAATATATACGAACAACAGGTACGGTATGATTGGAAACCTACCTTTTGTCAAAAATAAAGAGAAATCAGCATCCCCTCTACCTGTTAAGCACAAAAATCTACAGAGTGATCAGGCACCTAAAATGTAACAAGCATGGAAGCCAACAAATAATGGGGAAAATGAAGCAACTCGAAGAACTGAGTATGTTCTGGAAAGTAGCACAAATGAGGATGGTCCGTCTGTACAATTGAGAAGTCATGACCAAGATGGGTGGCAAACTGTGAAAAGGAAAACTAGTGTAATATCTAAGGAGAAGCAACACCTGGAGCCTAAGCCATATACTGATAATATCCTCTTAAAGACAGGGTCTAGTAGTAGTGGAGTGCGTATTGAAACCCCGGGTGGTAACCCACCGGACCCCTGCACATAATATGATTATTGCCTGAAATGTACGGGGCTTCAACCAGAAATTGAAGCAAAAAGAGCTAAAGTTGTTTTTAAGGAGAAATAAAGTCAGTATTATTACTATAAGTGAGCATAGAGTTAGAGATGATAAAGCCGGTTCTATAATAAATAAAGTGATACCAGGATGGTCCTGGACTACTAATGCTAAAACTACTGTTAGGGGTAGAATTTGGATAGTATGGGATCCTATGGAAGTGAGTTTCACAATGCTTGAGACAGCTGAGCAATACATACATGGTGAATGTCCAGCCATGCAAGAGGTGGAAAAATCTTATTTACAACAGTATATGGCCTACACACCATCGCTGTCAGTCTTCCTTTATGAACAACTCTAAGAAATATTTATGTACAGGTCCAGGAACCCTGGTAAATTATGGGGGATTTCAATGCCATCCTCTCTCTAGAAGATAGAGCGATGGGTACCCAAGTACAAGAATATGAAATTAGGGACTTCAAGGACTTTACGGAACACTGTAATATCTCAGAACTACCTGCAGTGGGGAGATCTTTTACCTGGACAAATGGGCATGTGAATAGCAGGATTGACAAAGCTTTAGTCAATATAGAATGGCCAATACACATGCCTCTTTCCCAAGGACAAGTTATGGAGCCTCAATTCTCAGATCATTCACCAATCAGCTTATCTCCGGAGGAGGTAGATGATAATAGGCACAGACCTTGTATATTCTACAATTGTATTGCCCAACACCCTAAGTTCATAGTTGTAGTATAGGCTAGGTGAGTATTGTATGGACAGGGGCTGAAGGGTGTATGGAAAAACTTGAAAGAGGTGAGACAAGCAATGCAACAATTAAATAAGAAGGAGTTTCTGGGCGTAACTGAAAACGTACATAACATAAGGGAGGATCTACTCGCTAAGCAAAGTCTCATGACCAGTATACCCGTAACAGGTGATTTGTTTGCTGAGGGGAAAGAACTACAATTACAATTAAACAAATGAAGCCAAATAAATGAGAGTATATACAAATAAAAATCAAGAGTGCAATGGATCAAATTAGGGGATTCTAATACAACTTATTTTTTTGCACAGATGAAGGGGAGAAAGCTGCACAACCAGATTAAAATGCTTACTGCAGCCGCTGGTACTGTTATTAAGAACCCAGAAGAAATAAAAAATAAGGTAGTGGGCTTCTATAAAACGCTTCTAGGTCAGGCGACCACTCATTTGCCTGTAATTCACCGTACAGTGATAAAGAATGGTCCAACTTTCACAAGAACTCAACAAATGCAACTTATTCAACCTTTCAATATTGGAGATGTTGAGAATTCCCTCAAAGGTATTGCGGATGACAAAGCCCCTGGAATTGATGGTTTTAATTCACATTTTTTTAAGAAAAGCTGGTCGGTTATAGGTCAAGAGGTAACTGATGTTGTGCTCCACTTTTTTGCAATCAGTGATATGTATTGACCTATTAATAGGACTTATGTTACTCTCATACCCAAAATCAAGCACCCGGGGTCATCAGGGACTATAAACCCATCTCTTGTTGCACCACCATATACAAAATTATCTCCAAAATGCTTACACATAGGCTACAACCCTTATGGACTATCTTGTAGATAAATCCCAAGCAGCGTTTGTTCCAGGGAGGATGCTTCATGAAAATGTGCTTCTCAGCCATGAAATAATAAAGGGCTATGGAAGGAAAGGTATATCTCAACGATGTATGTTCAAAATTGATATCCAAAAGGCATATGATTCCTTAGAGTGGCCATTTCTTAAAGAAGTAATGTTGGGTATGAACTGTTCTAAGCAATTTGTAGACTGGATAATGTGTTGTATCAAAATAGTGAATTATACTATTCTTATTAATGGTTGTCCAACAGAGTCTTTCCAGGCAAAAAGAGAGGTGTGACAGGGAGATCCTCTCTCACCCTATCTCTTTATATTAGGAATGGAGTATCTTACAAGACTGCTTAAAAATCTAAGCACTAAACCGGACTTCAATTATCACCCAAGATATCAGAAGATCAACATCATACAACTGAGTTTTGTTGATGATCTACTATTGTTTTGTATAGGTGATTTAATCTCAACTAGGCTACTCTTTGATTGATTTTAATAATTTTTAAAAGTATCTGATTTAACAGCAAATGCAATAAAGAGTTGTGTTTATTTTAGGGGTGTAGCGTCTGATGTTCAAAATAGTATAATACAACAACTAGGACTCACTTTGGGTTATCTACCATTTAAATATCTTGAGGTACCTCTGAGTCCCAAGAAACTGTTGATAAGTCGTCAATCTGACGACTTGCTAGCACCTTCTGAGCCTAAATTATCATGTTTTTTCATTGATTTGATGGTACTCTCTTATGTAATGCCCATTTATGTAGGTAAAAGTAAAAAGAAAAGATTGGGAAAGTCATTCAAGTCATCAAGAGGCCAAATGTGAAGGAAATGAGTCATCCGCTTCACATCTGCTTTAGAGATGCTAGCCATCTGCTCTCTGTCTGCTCTTCATCCGCTTTGGATCCGCTCAAGCAGATCAAGAATAATGTGACAGTTTTGTAATTTTCATCAAATGAAGAGTGGATTTTAAAATGAGTCTTTTAGCTCATTTTTCAAGACCTAGTTTTCATCTTTTGAAGATAGCCTCTCTTTTGGCTCTTAGCTTCTCTCTTCTCTTTTAGCACTTGTCTTTTCATCTTTTTAGAATTTTGTACTAAGCTTGAATGAAAAATACATGGTAGTGATTTTCCTTTGAAGAATTATTGAAACCCCAAGTGTGGAATTACATTGTCTTTATCTCTCATGGATGAGGTTAATGATAACTTTGGTATATTATTATCCCTTTTATCTATGAGTAGCTAAATTTCAATCTTGGGGTTATGCTTGCTTGGGTAGTGGTAGTGCATGTGTTTTAGCTAATTATTTTTCTAATTAGTTAGTTGTGATGGGTGTTGCATTTATTCCATGAATTAATTGAGAGTTGGGGGTTGCAAACTCCAACCACCCTAGAACCCATGTCATTCTTGAAAGAGAGAACATGGGTGAGGAATAAATGCAACCAATAACTTGATTCATTTCGTTTAATGATATCTCTTAGACATAAGGATGTCAATTGAGGCAATAGATGTGGAGAATTATCACACTTGTGAGGTGTTCGAAAGAACCCATTTGTGAAATTTGATGTTGTAATTAAAAGATTGACACTAATACATTGACATCTAGCCTACCCATGACTTTTAGCTAAAAGTTGAATAAATGGCCAAATGCCCATGCATGATCCCACACCAATTATTGCATAACCCCAAGGCTTATTCTCAATTGAATTCACTCTTAGCATTTTCAACGTCAAGCTAGTGCACTAAAATTTAAGTAGTTGTCATTTATAAAAACATTCAAACTAAATCCCCCATTTTACATTTATGCTTGCTTTATTCATACTACGGGTCATCTTTTAGTAGACTATTAATACTCTTGAGTTTTGAATTCCATGCTTTCACTCCTTGTGGATTCGACCCCAACCTAAGTTGGGTTATTATATTGACAATGATCGCTTACACCCATTCAAGAGTATAATTTGAGTGTTATCAACTGTCTATAAGTCAGTGTCAACCACTTATCGACATAATGATTGGAAGAATCGCTTATTGGACTACTAAATACCTCTCATATGAAGGCAGGCTGCAATTAATCCACAGTGTGTTATATGCAATCCAAGTTTTTTGGTCTCAGATTTTTCCTATGCCAAAGAAGGTTTTAAAGTAAATTGAGACTCTTTGCAGAAGATTTCTTTGGACAGGTCATATACAAACCAAAAGAAAGAACCTGATAGCCTTAGAACAATTATGCTTGCCAAAGTCAGCTGGTGGCCTTAACATTACCGACATATTCCTCTGGAACAAAGTTGCCATACTGAAACATACTTGGAGCTTGGCAATGATGAAAGATAACTTGTGGATTATATGGGTGCATACTTACTATTTGAAGAAGAAGAGGCCGTGGTGAGTGGAGATTAAGCAAGCATCTTGGATTGTGAGGAAAGTATTACAAGCTACCCAATGGATTTCCAAAGCTGGACTTAATGTGAATGAAGAGATGGGAAGAGAATCTATTCTATCAAAAAAATATACAACCAAATGAAAGGACAACACTCTAAAGTTTTGTGGCGGAGACTAATGTGCAACATTAAGGGGAGCCCAAAATGGATTTTTATCTTGTACTTAGCTATTCAAAAGAAGTTATATACCAAAGATAGGCTAAGTAATTGGGGTATTAACACGGATATGTAGTGTTCACTTTGCATTGTATCACTTGAAACTCATCAACATCTGTTCTTTAGGTGTGCGTAGACAGCTGGAATTTGGCAAAAGATCCTATTGTGGCAAGGTATCAATAGACCTTGTGTAATACTCCATACTTTTTCTAGCTTAAAAAAATTCCCAAGAATGTTAGAAGCTTTCTTTGAAAGATGAATCCACTTTTGTACACGTGGTATTTTCAAGATTTTTACTTTTTATCATGTGGAGAAATCGAATAAGCTTTCCATCGATACCAAATTCGCCCAAATCCGACACCCGGGTGAAGAGTTAGAGCTTTTTTAGTGAGACAGTGTATCACCTGAGCCTTCAGCACGTTGCGGAGATAACTCAAATGGCAATTGTCAATTTCCAGTGTTGCTCCACGATAGTGGCGCATCGCGCCAAACTTTTAGGTCGTAGACAAGGTGGCAATGCGATAGCTCCGCGTCGTGCCCCGTGCAATTTCCCATTTGTCACTTTTCAGTGACTTGGCGCGATAGTGGCGCGTCCGCCAAGGATGAAAATTAAGAAATTTTCTCAGAAATTAAAGACGCGTCTAGGGTTAAAAGGGTCAATTTTCCACCCCTATATATACCCAATAACACGTGATTTAGCCATTCTTCACTCAAAATATACTAGTTCTCTCAAGTTTCTCTCAAGAACAAGCTAGGGTTTCTATTGGGGATTCAAATTCAAGAAGGTTTCACCGTCAATCCTCAAGAAATCACATCCCAGGTATGCATAGTGTTCATTCATGAACTCCTTTCGTCTATGAAGTCCAAGAATCTCTTTTCAAATTCAAGTGTATGGATTTTTGTATGAATTCCAATTTGGGTTTGTGTTGCTCATGTTGATAATGACCAATTTAGTTTTAATCCATGTTTGGTGATAAATTTCATGTGGAATTGACTAGTAAAGATGTAGATTCATGTAAACCTAGGATTAAAACCCTTGGATGATGAAATTAGATATGAATCATGATGTTTCATTGTTATATAATGTTGTCTACATATATTATGCCTACCATGTGTTTGATTAAATGTCTATACAAAGGAAAAGTACCCAACTAGCATGATATTATGAAATCCCCATGTTTGTACAAGTTTATGCATATCACATGTTTGATGAAGTGCTTCAATATATGAATTATGAATTGTGTTGTTGGTCATGTGTTCACGTAAGTCATGCTATGTCAGTTTCTTTCCATCGAGTCCTGGGGGTACTTGTACCCGACAATTTAGTTGTGTGCCTAGAGCCATGTTATGTTTTCAAGATACTTTCAGTCAAGCTATAATCCATAGAACTCAGTCAGTCACGTGACTCGGGAAAACCCAGAAATCTCTGAAATCTCAGTAGTTCAGTAATCTCAGTGATCTCAGTACTCAGTAATCTCAGCAACCTCAGTATTCCCAGTCAATCTCAGTAACTTCAGTACTCTCAGTCAGTCCTTAGAACTCAGTACATTCCGTCAGTCAACGGATCTAAGTAAATTCAGTTTAGCTCCGGTAAATAATACCATTAGAATCAGTTCAGTTAATCATCTCAGTTCAGTTAATCAGTTCAGTGTCTTTCAGATGAGAGTAGGATTCAGCACCGAGCGAGCCTAGGGATGGGGACTCACCCGCTAGATAGGACTGAGATCTCTAGAAGAAATCCCTAAGTTCCAAAACTACGTAGCCAGCGTAGGAACGAGATATCACCCGTTATATAGGACTGACATACTTAGGGATCATCCGTTAGCACATTTAAATGTATATGACTGATCCTAGGGGTCACCTGCTAGATTATGACTGACTCCACATCAGTTGTCTTTACCAGTGGCGCGGTACTGACACCCTTCCAACTGGGGTTATAGGTTGGACCCTAGTTAGCTTAGTATGGGTCATGTCGGTTAGATGAATACATCCCACAGTTTCAGTTATAGAATCAGGACTGTCAGATACAGTCAATTCAGCTCAGTAGTATAGATTTAGGACTGTCAGGTACAATCAATCCTTATCATTATAAATAGACCCCGGGATCACCCACCAGACAAGACTGATCTCAACTATAGTCAATCAATATCAGTATCATCAGATGTAGATATCACCCGCTAGATAGGACTGATCTCAGATTCGGTTACTTAGATACAGTACGGAACTCAACTAGTTCCACCAGATTCAGGACTGTTAGACAGTCACTTATGATATCAGTTATACCAGTTATCAGAACTTATGTTATTAATATTCATCTTCAGGACTGTCAGATACAGTCAACCAGATCAGTTCTTTATAATCAGAACTGTCAGACACAGTTATCCATATATCAGTAACATAGTATCAGTCCCCCAGTATTCAGTAATACGGTAACAGTTTCTCACTCATCAGTGACTCAGATGTCAATGTTAGTAAACTCAGTAGTCAGAACTTAGTGTTCAGTCCTATCCTGATCTCAGTTACAGTTACGTATGCATGCATGTATTCTCACGTTCATGTTAGTCACTCAGTTAGTATTGTTCATGAATATGAACCTATTGCATTCAGCCTGTCTCACTTGCATACCAGTACATTCAAAGTATTGACGCATTTGCGCTATGGTGTCTTATACCATAGGTTTAGAAGAACGAGCTCCAGAGAACCAGTAACATCCCAGTTCAACGATCAGAGTTAGCAGTGAGTCCTCATCCTTCGAGGACATGATGATCACATTACTATTTCAGTTTATTTCAGTAGTTGGAGTTAGTTGGGGGACATGTCCCATCAACTCCTTATTCAGATAGTTTAGAGGCTTTCAGACTATAGTATGTTCAGACAATTATCTCCATTGTTTTGGTATCGTTATACCATATTTTTTTAGTTATGTACTAGTATTGAACCTTATGGACTTTCAGTTCATGTTTTCGCATTTATGATATTATTACTATTATTCAGTGCTCAGTTTACAGATATCAATCATGGGTTAGCTTGTGGTCCTTCGGGGTCATGGGCACCATATAGCATTCCAGGTACCAGATTTGGGGTGTTACACCTTGCTTGGGATAAGATGCAGAGATAGTATGGGCATCAACATACGCTAAAGGGTAAAATGCAAATGTAGAAATCTTCAGGATCATACTGGCCTCCACAGTTTACTGTGTATGGATTGAGAGAGACCAAAGAATTTTTCAAAGGAAGTCGGCAACTGAAGAAATGCTTAACAGGAAGATTATCTAAGATATTCATTGCCGAGCAAATTTGTACACAAGGCTGGCAGGACACATGAACAAACTTAACTATTACCCCTACCAGTATGTAACTTTCGATAGTGAATTGGTTGTAGTATTGACCTAAGGTTGGGGCTATGTCCAACACTGCTCTACTCTTATTTAAACGTTATATTCGGTAATAAAAAGTTCAGTTACCAAAAAAAAATTCTTTAACTTATTCTTATTTGTTCCTATAAAAGTAAGATTCAAAATTTTCAAAACATCGACATTCGTTACTATTAATGAATGATCCTTGAAAAGTTAAAGAATAAGTGTAATTTTTTTTAAATGATGCATGCATTAAAAACACAAAATCCGAAAAGTTTTAAATAGGCTTAAGTCATCGATAGACACTTAAAGTTATCCCGAAAATTCACTTAGATCCCTCAACTAAGACCTGTACCTATCAGGCCCTTAACCTACCCGAATTTTGATCCAACCAAGCCTTTTTTTGTCAATTAGATAAATGCTAAAGCGTGTGCAACACACACGCGATGATGTGGCAAAAACGACGAATTAAAAGGTAACACTTGGCATTGAATCCAAAAGTAATTAAAAAATATTTCATAACTAATTAAATTATAATTAAAAAAGAATTATTACTTTTTTTAAAAAAAACTAAACCCCCCTGCCCCCACCCTCCTCTTCTTCATTAACTCTTTTTTTTAAAAAAAAAAAACTAAACACCCCCTGCCCCCTCCTCTTCTTCGTCTTGTACTAAAAAATTCTCCGGTGTAGCTCTATTTTTTCCGACAAAATTCTTCCTCTTCTACAATGACAAGTGAGATGGAGAAAACTCAAATGGATTGAGGAAGATGAAATAGCTTATTGATTTATGAAAATAGCATTTTGATTTTTCTTTTTGAATTAAATTTACAATTTTGTTGATTTGTGGAAAAAAATAAATTTACATTTTTCGGGCAAATTTTTATTTTTTTTGGTAAACTAATGGCGGGAAAGAATTAAGAATAAGATCGAACTAAGAACAAAAAAAATTCAAATCGAATTCAAACATAAATTCAAAACTAAGAACAAAAACGGAAAAAGTAGAAAAAATGGAAGGAGAATTAAATTTAAGAAAAAAAATGAGGAAGAAGAGGGGGGTATCGAATGGGGGTGGGAGCCTTTTTTTTTAAGAAAATTTGTTTTATAACTAATTTTGGGGGTATTTTGTGCCACCTGGCACGTTTTTATTCGTGATTTAGTCAAAAAAATCACTCCTCACATGCCCATATTGAGTGAAATATATGTGGAGTGCCATGTAGGTAAAAAATGTCTGATTGGATGAAATTCGGGTGAATTAGGGGCCTGATAGGTACATACTTTAGTTAAGGGGTCTAAGTAAATTTTTGGGACAACTTTAAGTGTTTGTTGATGACTTAAGCCTTTTAAATATTACTCCATGCAACAACAATCGAGAAAAAACTCGAAATGACCCCTTTAAAATAAGTTTTTATTTTAAACTATGATTCTTACAATATACTAATGTAATAACATTAATACAACAACATCAATAACATATCCAGTGAATTCTGGGAAAAATAAAGTGTGTGCTTTCCATACCACTACATCAAATGAAGTAAAGAGGTTTATTTCTGTTAGCCCCCAGCTCAGGACAAAGGACGGTATAAAAAATATAATAAAAATAAAAACAAAATGAAATAACACACCAATAGAATAACAAAAATAAGAAATCCATAGGGTAGTACTATAAACTATCTATTTAAAATCCCAAACATCATCAAAAAATCCCGAACAAGAAATTACAAAACACACACATAGCGACGCACTCCCACCTACCAATACTCTGCCCTAATCCTCATTTTCCATACCATTCTACCCAGAGTCATGTCCTCAATAAACTATAACTGTTTCATGTCATGTATAATCACCTTTCTCCAATACATCTTCAGTCTACCTCTACCCTGCTTGAAATCATCCAAAACCTACATCTCACACCTCTATATTACGGCCTCCATGCATTTTTTCATCACATATTCGAACCATCTCAATCTCACTTTCTGCGTCTTTCTTCCATCGAAGTCATTATCATGAATAATTTTATTTCTAACCCTATCCCTCCTAGTATGTCCATACATCTATTGCAGTATCCTCATCCCTACCACCTTCAATTTTTGGATGTGGGAGTTCTTATGGGTCAACACTCCACTCCATACAACATGGTTGGTCGGACTGCCACTCTATAAAACTTGTCTAGAAACGAGCCTCTATTTCATCCTCTCTACACCAATACAGTGTGTGACAACCTCGTCAATCTTTACATTTTCCTGAATTATAGACTCGAGATAATTAAAATTATCTCACTTTCAAATGTCCTAAGAATCCATCTTCACTACCACGCCAGCCTCGTGCGTTAAATCACTGAACTTTCACTCCAAGTATTCTATTTTGGTCCTGCTCAACCTAAACCCTTTATACTCTAAGTTTTGTGTTCAAATATCTCAAGTTATCACTAAATCCTTCCCGAGTCTCGTCAATTAGAACTACGTTATATGGAAATAACATACGCCATGGCATCTCTCCTTGAATATGTAGCGTCAATACGTCCATCGCGAAGACAAATAAAAATGAACTAAGAGTCGATCCCTGATATAATCCCGTTAAAACAAAAAAATGCTCCAAATCTTATCCCATTATTTCTACACCCATCTTCGCTCCATTGTACATCTCCTTTATCAACTTATTGTATGTCATAGGAACACATCTAGCCTTCAAGAACCTCCCAGGAGACTTTATTGTACGTTTTCTCTAGATCGATAAACATCATATATGTAAATCCCTCTCTCTATTCTTATACTGCTCCACCAATCTCTTCACAAGATGAATGATCTCGGTAGTCGAGTGACCTGATATGAATCTGGATTGATTCTAAAAATAATTACGATCCTCCTCAACCTCAACTTTACCACATTTTTACAAACCTTCATAATGGGACTCAATAACTTGATACCCTATAGTTGTTGTAACTCTGAATGTCCCCTTTATTCATGTATAATGAAATCATCGTACTCCATTTCCAAGATTTGGACATCCTCGCCATCATGAAAATGGCGTTAAACAACTCAGACAACCACTTCATACCTGTCATGCTAGTGCTCTTTCAAAAAATCATCAGATCTTGTCTGTCCAAGTCGCCCTATCCCTATACATTCTACGAATAGCATCCTTGACCTCCTCAACCCGTATACACCTACAAGAACCGTAATTATAACACCTCTCTGAGAACTTCAAGTCCCCCATCACAATGCATCGTTCAAGAGTTTATGAAAGTATAACTGCCACTTCCTCTTAATAAGGACGTCCTCAACAAATACGTTGCCAACCTGTCCTTTGATATAATGGTATGGAAAGGTCCCTAAAATATAATATGTCACAATAACTATCCTCTGATAATTATGTGTAGTTGTTTATATATGGTTTAGACTAGTAAAAATTATGTATTCATAACTTGAAAAATCTTTGATAATTAAATTTTGAAGCATGTTGGTTGAGTTAATAGAAATGAGTGGATTATTTAAGTGAGTTGTTGTAAATGCTAATAATGAAAGTATGATTATATAGTATCTATTAACATGTGCCATAAATGGTATACTTCATACAATTAAATCATTTAAAACGATGATGCCAACTCGAACCATCTTGTATGCATCTATTTATTTAGCATATATTCATACCTCTTTGTTTTTTAGCGAAAAAGATACTATATATTGCTAATATTGATGTGTTCTAGTGTAAACGCTATAGTAATGTTGTCTCTACTATTGATTAAGCATTTATTGTCAACACTAACCAACTTGCTATACAAAGAAAGTGACACATTTTTATTACATTAAAGGCTATTACATACATATCAGCTTGGACTAATGTCATGACATGTGCTAATAGTAGCGTCATAGTTAGTAATAGTTGATTACACGCAGCTTGCATGGATCCTTGTTATGTAAAATAAGTCTACTACTTTGTTTGCCCCAATAGAAGTTATGTCACACTCGAGATTTTCCAACTCTGTCAACTTAGGACCTAGATGAATTAATAAGAGTGGTAAGTTGGTTATGGCTACCAGGGCAGTAACAACACCTCATTCAGCTGAATTTGGCAAGCTAAGATCCCCAATAAATTTAAGTTCTTCCTATGGTTAATCCACCACAATAGTCTCCCTACAAGGGCCACCCTCTATCATAGAGGCATTAACATTTCTCCAGAATGTTAAGATTTGTGGTCAGGACTCTGAAAACAGCATCACATCTTCTTTGCTGCACCCATACTAGGTTCTTCTAGATTGAGCTCATCCACTAGGCCAGTGGTGACCACCCCTTAGACCTCAATATGTTTTCCACAGACAATTGGGGCAATACTTGGAGGACATTAAAGCAGACTTATTATAATAACTACGTCTCCTAAGAGACACTCCTTCTTTTCTACCTCTGGCATATCTGAAAACCCAGGAATGCCAATTTTTTCAATAATGCAGCCTCTTATCCAAATTTTAAGACTGCATATGCTGAAGCTGTGGAATTCTACCACTTAAGGGTTAATATTATCACCACTCTAGGAACACCATCTCGGTTAAGTGATCACCCTCTAAAGCCACTACTCCAAACTCAATATTGATGGTTCATGTATTGGGAATTCAGGTAAAGGGGGCGTGGAGGGGTAATAAAAAACAGTAAAGAAGATTGGGTCATTGGCTCCAGCAAGAGTTTCACTTCTGTCACCAACAATCTCAGGGAGCTTCTTGCTCTTAAGGAAGACCTGGAACTTGCTATGGAACATGACCCAAGACCGCTAGAAATCAACATTGACTCCAAAGAAATCATCAACATGTTGCATAAAGGTAAATTGCTATATGACCCGTTTATTAATGAATGAAGTTCAATGTCAAGTAGATTGGGAGGACCGACAGTACAACATATCTACAGAGAACAAAACAAGGTTGTTGATGCACTTGTCAAGAAAAGAGCAACCTTGAAGTTTTTTAGGAAGGTTTATATTTTTGTAACTCCACCATCTTTTGCAGAATCAGCGATTTGGAAGATCTATCTGGATCTTCTTTTAATAGGACAGTTTATTGTAATAGAGACTTTAGCAACACCCCTTTATGTATGTGGTGTAGCCGCAACCTTTTGTACTAACTTTATTACTTTATTTACTTGATGCATATCTGGTTTACCACAAAAAATAATAATAATTACGGCTTATAATTAGGCCAATGACCTCAGTTGAGTTTGATTTGACTTCGATGGGAAGTTGTTGCTGAAATTTTGTCAACTGAAATCCTTGACGTAGAGCTATGAATTCTGCGTGAATGTGATTTCTCATATTTTTTTTAATCGTATACTTATAATCTTTCACATGCATGTATTTGATAATAATATTCATCAAAATTTAAAATATACATGAAGAATTTTACTATCTTTTTTTAGCTTTCCTGAAATTTAAACTGTGTTTTTTCATTATTCATTTCGACTTTTTTTTATTATTAGTTTGCATGTATAGATGTTCTTCGATCATCGTAAATATATCAAATTATTATATTTTGATAGATCGCATCATAATTTAGGAATCATAAATGTACCACTAGTGTAGCACACAATACAGTCGAACATATCAATAACGTCACTTTGTTATTACAAGATTTTACTATAGTGATCTGATTTTCTTTGAAACTGATTTTTCATGCTATATTTTACTTCTCTATAACGACATTCTACCTATAACAATAATGCTATTTACTATAGTGGCACAACCTATGTAATACCTCTTTATAACAACATAATCAAATATTGTGTAATAATATTTTGTAAGAAATATGTTATATACAAAACAAAATATCATAATATTTATGATAATCATCATTAATGTCATGCACATAGTAAATTTCAAATACGAATATCTATTTTTTTTTTAAAGAAAGTGTATTTAAATTGTGCACGTTAATTATTTCATAACTTCATGAAAAAAAAATCTACTAATATTTGTCTTTCTTATATTCATGCTTTTTCTAATTTTGCATATTCTTGTTTATCTGAATGTCAACTATTAATATGCATATATAACTACATCTTTCTATAACAGACTTGAAACTTTTAGATAAATATAATTTTTTGAATAAACGTTGCCACTGCAGAGAGGTTTAACGGTATTTGAATGATATTTTGAAGGAAGTTATTTCTCAACAACAATAAATAAAAAACATAGAATTAATAAAGAAATGTGTTAAATAAAAATTAAAATAAACTAAAAATAAAAAGGGAAGCACATGAGCTCCATAGAACAAACAAGTACGATATAATTCCAGATTAGGTTGTCTGACTCATCGTGTACTACTCCCTCTGCATTGCGGCTAGGGTTTCACCGATATCCCCTACTTTCCTTTTTTTTCTTTTTCTTTTTAAATCTTACAAGTGATTTATTATAATGGATATATATATGCCGATGAACTGACACATATATATATATATAATATAAAAAAAAAAAAAAGTGAAGGAAGGGTTATTGTAGTTGTGCTTGCAAAATGGCGGATTTGAATCCCTTTGATTTGCTTGGTGATGATGACACCGATGATCCATCTAAGCTCATTGCTATTCACCAGCAAAAAGCTGCTCCGATGAAGAAACCCTCCGGTCCGGCGGCGGCGGCTAAGAAGCAGCCGGCGAAGCTCCCTACGAAGCCACCTCCTCCGACTCAGGCTGGTGAGAATCAGCTCTGCTTTTTTTTATGTTTTATTTCCTTCAATCAATGTTTATCGATACAAAAGTCGAGCATACATGGTTAATTATTTGTAAATTTTGATGTAAATCTTAATACTTGGTCACCAAACCTTCGTTATAGTTTGAGGCGGGTCAATGGCACAGTCCCGTGGATTCAACAAGTATAAAACTATGAGTACTGAGTACAGAAACTATAAAGATCTATAAGAATAAAATCCGGCATGCTACTAGAATATGTGGGGAAGAACAACAACAACAACAACAAACCCAGTGTATTCCCACATAGTGAGGTCTGGGGAGGGTAAGATGTACGCAATCCATACCTCTACCTCTAAAGAAGTAGAAAGGCTGTTTCCGATAGAATATGTGGGGAAGAACAAGAGTCAAAAATTGCTATCTCATCAGATTGGTGAAGATGCCCCATTTAAGAAGATTGATAGCCATAAAGGGAAAAATGAGTTGTGAATGTCTCCCAAGTCTTCAATATATTAAAAGTGACAAGTGAGTCCCACAATATTTTTAAGTTTAAAAAGGTAAAGTTGGTCAAACAACTGGATACAGTTGTTCGACAACTGCATTAGTTGTCCCAATGGCTATCAAAATTGTTGGACAACTTTGCACCGTTGTCGAACAACTTTGCACAGTTATCAAACAATAACTTTTTATAGTTGTTGAGACAACTTTTATAGTTGTTGGAGCGAAAATATTAAAATAAAAAATTGAAACAAATTTGTCACTTTTACCTAATTTTTAAAATTTGAAGGACCCCCACTTAATTGACAAACTTATTTGTCGCTTTTAATTGCATATCCCGCCATAAAGAGTAAGGTTTGATGGTTAATTATGAAGAATAAAGGGTCAATGAATTTGGTCAAAATAACACTAGAGAAGATTTTAATACCCTCTCAGTAACCACTCGTTCAATGCTAATTAATGCATATTATAAATGAACTCGTGTAACGGTGGGGGTGCCACGGTACACACACGCCTCAGTCGGAATTTTATTATATATATGTGTGTGTATTATATAACTAGTTTAGATGTACGCGCCTTGCGCGTGTACCTCACTTTAATGAGTTCAAACGTTACGTTAAATACGATATTTGTTTTAAAAAATAAAAATGAATACAATAATAAATTCAATAATTTTTTACGTGCATATTTTCATGTCACTTCAATAGATGGTAATAGCACTTTGATTGAGTGTTATTCCAAACTTTGCTAATATCTCATTTGTTGGGACTCTATTGATTAGTGTTCCTGTGATTATAGAGATAAATTTATTTGTGATTTAAGTTATGTTTTCTAAAGTCTTAGTATATTTTTAAAGTTAATAATAATAAATTATCATGTATTATTGATAGACAATTGTTAATTGAGAAGATTTCATGTAAATAGGAATATCTTGGATGTCAATAATTTCAACAACTTGGTGTTTGTTTCCATGCTCTTCATGATCATGGCCTCATGGGTACACTACATTCGAAATAAAATTGAAGGTTATTAACATGTTTATACACACCGCTCCTTTCATAGAAATTCAGTTAGAAGCTAGCACCCATATTAAACATAAAGAAAAGAATTACACAAGATTGACGATTATAAAAGAAAGTCCAAAGTACGGAGAAGATACAAATAATAAAAAGAAAAAAAGTTCATCGCGCAAACTTCATGTAAGCAAAAAGAAAGTGTGATCCTATAAAGTATAAATTCAAGCTGGAGATTGAACACATAAACAAAAAGAAAAATTCATAAATAAAAATTTACATTCAACTCTTATATAATTTGTGTTAGTGTTTATATATACTACTACATCTATAATTGTATGTCAATTTTTTAATATAGTAGACAACTTTAATTTTTTCCAAAATAGCCGTATTTTTTCAGTGAAAAAAGGCAATATTAGCTTACCAAGTTGTAGGTAATTCACGGTACATTATAATATCAACATTTATGGTAGTTTTTGTTTATTCAAGTAATATATTTTCTATATTTTAGGACTTTTAATTTACCCCACATATTTTAGGACTCTTAATTTCCTTCCATATATATTTATTATCATTTTTTCATATATTATAGGAGACCTTAATCCTTAATTTAATAAATAATAATTGAAGAGAAAAATTAAAAAGACGATTTTATCTATTAAGAGTCTTTTAATGAAGGGTAAAAAGTTCAAATCACTTTTCTAAGGGTCTTCACACTTTTAATATATTATAGATTATAGATATGTGTGTATTATATAATATATTACAAATATTGAAATTGCCACCCCTAATAACAATGTAGCGCATGGTGTCAATGGTAGCAGGTCAAGTTCTGTGACTCTCGGACTCGAGTTCGATTCCAACATGACACATTTTGTTGGTTCATTTTTGTGTCTTTTTCATTTCTTTTGTAAAAATAGGTTCTCACAGAGATTCGATCCCACGAGAAGCTTGATTTGGAGCTATCAACTTAGCCATTAGGCGATAGGCACCATATACTCAATAGATGGTTTACTGTATTATATTCACAATCTCTTCATTTGATACCAAGTTGTAAACGTTCTTAACTTGATTTTTGTGGACATTTAAATTTTTTTGCTGATTTTCTTTTTCTTCCTTTTTATTTTAAGAATAAAATATTACTTCCCCGTCTCAATTTATGTGCACACTTTTCTTTTTAGGCTATTGCAAAAATAATATTATCTCTCTATAATTAGAAATAACTTAACTTTAAAGTTCTCCTTTTATCCTTAATGAATAATTTATAGTCACATAAGTTGCCATAATTATTTCATTTTCTTGGTTCGATCCATTTATCTTTATAAATCGAAAAGACGAATAAACAACGAAGTTGTCCTGCGTTGAAAATAGGTTAAATATTTGGTCGATTTGATCAACACGTCTATATTTACAGCAGTATGGCACCCATAACCTTTCCAAATCCTGGAACCGCGTCTAAATTTAAGGGAATCTGAGTAGCTAGAAACAGATGGGAATTAAAACGGATTTGACTGAACTTCGATGAACTGCTAATTTGTCTTATAAGAGAAAAATATCATTGTTGATGAAATGAAACGAACCCAACTAAGTTAGAAAGAACAGAGAAAATTCCTATAGATGATCCCAACATTAATTGGGTTTGATGCATAGCTGTTGTTGTCTGTAAAGCGATACCATGGGAAACAATCTTTCAATTGTGATGTGTTTGCTAACTAATGACCTTTTAACATAAATACACAATTTGAGCAAAATCTATTGGGTTCAGCCGAACCCGTTTTGGGGCTTCTAGCTCCGCCCCTGCTAATTGCTATCCACTCATTTGTGTATTTGCATGTGATTTATTTTTATAGGCATGGTAAAGTTGCTGTTCGTTTAAAAGGGAAGTTGTGAATGATCCATTAAACAATAGTGCTAGTTTCTCCGATTCTACTTCTTATATGGTGTGTGTGTGTGTGGTGGTGGTGGTGGTGGGGGTGTCCTAAATGATCTATGCTCTATTTTGGAATAATGATGTATCATGCAAATAATATTGTCTGATAATAATCACACGGATAGTCATTTGTTGAATTTAAACTGCATAAAGTTGTTTTTCTAAAATTGTTTGGTGGGAGTCAAAATATGTCTTTCTACCATGGTTTAAACTTTTCATTTTTCTACCTTTGATGATTACACAATCAGTAAAACATTATCATCTCATGTTTTTTCTTATGTATATCAGCTTGCCCGACTTTCTGGAATTTCGATTTCAACTCCTAATTACTATGACAACTTGGTGCATTGTCAATGCTTATTTATCAAAAGGAAAGTTATCATGATCTGTGTAGACCTTCAAATGTTACAGTCTATAGGTGTGACATAATTGTGATTAGAAGTGACAAAAGGGGGCTAGGTATATTTAAAATCACACGACTAATTGTAGATGAATTCTTTATCTTAGGATTGATGCGATTTTGCTAAGAGTATTAACATAGTTGAAGTACCGTATCCGTACCTTGTAAAAATAAATTATTAAAAACTGAAGCCAAGTACACAGATAGATGATACCAAGTATTTAAGATTCATGCTTAGTAAGGATAAGATAAGTATGTATTTAAAGAACATCTAGTTCTGTAGAATTTCTAAATTATTTTAAATTGCTTAGCAGTATGTGTATTGGGTTGAATAGATGGAATGTATAGAGTACTCCTATCAGCCACTCCAATTAGTTTGGGATGAAGGTATTGATCCAACAAAAAGGAACTAGTTTAGGATTGAGACGTAGTTTATTGATATACAAATAAAATTATAATGACTTAAATTTGCCAAGTTTAAAGAGTGAAGCAACTTTTTTTTTTTTGTGTGTATTTGACTTTTATTTGTTAAAGGATATTTTCCTTTTGTCTTATTTATGGTCTCTCTTCAAAAGAAGGAGAAAGAATTCAATTCCTGCTGTTATTCAAGCCTTTTGGTCTTGGCATTTCACTTTTTATATTCCATACAAGATGTCTGATTGTAGCCGGTTCTCTGTTATTCTATTTTTATTTTCTCATGCTTGTTGCTTGTCACGTTCAAGAGTGCTAGCAAATTGACTGGAATTAAGTGCTTCCTCATAAATAATAGTACGGATGAGTTACTTTTTGTTTTCTGTCCCTCAATCTGCCATAGGCTTCTGTTTATAATCATTGCACTTATGGTTCTTTTCCTCTTTTTTCTTTTGCAAGTATTCAAAATTTGTACTTATTTCTTCTCTGTTTTAACTGTGTAGTGAGGGAGGCAAAAACAGAATTTGGACGTGGTGGAGGTAGAGGTGGTGGACGTGGCTACAGCCGTGGTCGTGGTGGAGGTGGGTTTAATAGGGAAGCATCCAACAATGAGAACTTTCCTCGCACCAGAGAATTTTCAGGTGGCATAGTTGCACCTGAATACGTGGAAGGAGGAAGACCCTCTGAAAGACGTGGTGGTTATGGTGGACCCCGTGCTTTCCGTGGTGGTCGACAAGGTGGTTTTAGTAATGGAGAAATGCCTGAGGGGGACCGGCCTCGTAGGACATTTGAACGCCGCAGTGGTACTGGCCGCGGGTATCTTTCTTGTCTGTGTTACCTCGGCTTTTTATTATTGTATTTGTAAAGCAGTCGTACTCATCTTTCACTGTATGAGCAGAAGTGAGATAAAGCGTGAAGGTGCTGGCCGAGGAAATTGGGGAACTGAAGCAGATGAAGTTACTCAGTGAGTTTTACCTTCTTACATAGCCCTAAACCCCAACTAGTTTGAACATAATGGCATATTCTATCTATTGAATTTGATTAGATGTTGGTGTTGAATTTTGTTGGATTGTCTATTACAGGATGACTGGTGAAGTCGCAAATGAAGGTGAGAAAAATCTGAATGTGGAGAAACCCTCCACCGAGGAAGAAGCAGGAGATGACAAGAAGGAAAATCTAGCTGCTGAAGCTGAGGACAAGGAGCCTGAAGATAAGGTGAAGTCTTCTTTATCATACACAGCACAATATTAATTGAACTTTGTCGATCATTGTGTTGCCTTATTGTTGTATGCTCCGCTCTAGAAACAAATGCTTAAGAGAGTCTGAGCAATCATAATTGAACACCTACTGCTTTGAAGGGCCATGGAAGTGGCAAGTCTGAGTCTGAGCAATCATAATTGAACACCTACTGCTTTGAAGGGCCATGGAAGTGGCAAGTCTAAAATTTACGTCCTTGCTTTTATAATCAGATGATTCCTCATCATCTGTAAGTAAATATCTAATGCACATTGGAGCTTGTGGACATTGTTCTTTGCGTTGCTTGAGAAGGAGCTGAATTTTGGTTCCGTATTTGGGGTTTGGTTAAAAGAAGAATGTTTCATAACCGGAACTTGTTTGTTCAGTACATTTGGTTAGGTCATGGTTAAATTCATTAAAGGACACGTCTTTAAATATGCTGTGTATAATGTTGGTGAAGGTGCACTTGAGCTATGAAGTTATGACTTATATGTGTGACATAGGTGGAGCTTGCTTTTCTTGGCAGCAGCTTGTTTGCAAGCACCAAGGATTCAAGGCATGGGCTCTGTCAAAGAGGCGTGCATTACACAACAAATGTAGCTTGCACATCAGTAGACTAATTGTTAAAGAAGCATTATGGATGCATATTGTAGTTGTTAGGAATAGGATAACAAATTACTAAAACGAAACTTTAACTAATAAATTTGAATTAGACACTTACGACTGCATTTAGTTAGAAATTGCACTTAGTGCCTAAATCATTAGTAGACTTGAGTGTTTTTAAAGGTATTTCACTTTTGGCAACGGTTGCCGTAAAGGTAGAAGCAGAAGTTTCATCTGTGGTTGAAACTTTCCAAGTGTAGTGCTAAATATGGTAGAAGTGCAGAACTAGTCCTTGAGACATGGTGGAGTTGCAGGTGAAGGTTACCAGTTCACTGTCAGTGCTTCACAGCAGATGATTTATAGTTAGAGAATGCAGGTAAATTTGTTCGTTGTTTTATGTTTAATGTAATTCATGTTCCTTGAATGAATAGGAAATGACCCTTGAAGAGTATGAGAAGTTGCTGGAAGAAAAACGGAAGGCATTGCAGGCTCTTAAGACTGCTGAGGAAAGGAAGGTCGACACCAAAGTATTTGAATCCATGCAGCAGCTCTCAAAGAAATCCAGTGATGAAATCTTCGTCAAATTGGTGAAATTTTTGAGACATCTGTCCTCTGTTCATGCTTGATGCCAGTTATCTTTAAAGCATTTCTTGATATACTTCTATGCCATGATCTTTTAGGGTTCCAAGGATAAGAAAAGAGAGTCTGCTGAGAAGGAAGAGAAGGCAAAGAAGGTAATTCTTTGACACGTGCATCTCCCTGACACTCATTTACCCAGCACATGCTTTTCTTATGCTGTCCAATAGTGTTTTACCAATCTTTTTGAAGAGTGTATCCAGTCTGTGACAATTCTTATATGAACAATGCATCCAGCCTGTTATAATTGTTATTCTTGCTATACACCACAGCAGTTATTGATACCCTTTTCTGGATGATGTTGCATGCATATCACTGAAAATGGTATCATGTTACAACATTGTTGTAGAGGCTATATTTAGGCTGTTTTCTTATACAGTCAGGCACGTAGGCCTTTGTTTTCCTTGTTTCTTTCGTATTTTCTGGTAATCTTGCCAACCTTTATCCACTCTCATACATGTGCATGGACAGGCTGGAGTTGATGGAGTTGATTGAGATGAGGTTTCAATCAGCAAAAATGAGAGAATAGTAATCGGTTTACATCTAATCTTCTTTTTCTTTCTCTGGCTTTAGGCAGTCAGCATTAACGAGTTTTTGAAGCCTGCTGAGGGCGAGAGGTATTATGCACCTGGTGGTCGAGGTCGAGGGCGTGGCCGTGGTTCTAGAGGTTACAGTGGAGCCAGCACGACAAGCAACGTGGAAGCTGCTCCTCCCATTGAAGATCCAGGTCACTTCCCTACATTGGGTGGCAAGTGATGCGTTGTCTGTGCTTTCCTCCCACTCCAAGAGGCAAATTAACTATAATAATGGAGTGTGGAAGTGTCAGTGTTTCAATGTAAATTTCTTCTGTCATGTGATTCTCTCTTGTTGTTTTTCATTTTAAATTATCTGATGGTGTTACTCTTCTGATATACTGGGGTATATGAAGCACATTAACTTGACGCATGAGCTTATTCTTCTGCAGTTCTGTTCTACAGTAGTAATATTCTCGTTGAAGATGGCAGGGTACTCGTGTCATCCGACTAGGGATGAATACCTTTTCGATTGACTTTGTGTTGGGAAGTCATCAAACGTTTGAATAGCGATGCCAAGCGAGTAACCGTTGCGAGTACAAATCCTTGCTGGGGTTGAACTAGTTTCTGCTAGTCTGTTTGACTTATCTTATTGTGTTCGTCCTCTTAACGCAGTAGGATTTGTTAAAAAATAGGATTTCATCACTTGTCCTTTTTCATCTACGAAGGGAGTAGGAAGGAGTACCCACTATTTTCCTTCACAAGATCCACTGTTCTTATACTTCATGGATGTGTTCTCTGCAAGTCTTTCGTCATTCTGTATCCAATGTCTTATGGTTCAACTGAAGCATCTTAGTGAAGCATGAATACCAGTCTCTCTCGTCACGCGTAATAAGCAAATTACCAAGTAAAAAACTTGGTTGAGCCTTGAAATTTCAGTAGTGCTGTTATTACCAAGTAAAAAACTTGGTTTCAGTCTTGAAATTTGCACGCAAATAGAGACGGAGGAAGTGACTAATTACTTGTTTACCACTATCCCAACACCCAAGGCCCACTCCCACGGGCAACCACAGAAAGTTCCTTTCTTTTTCAAATAAATAAATAAATTAGCACATGACACATGTGGTATCTTTATTTAAGATAATTGACTTTAAGAGAGGAGAAAAGAGATCAGGGGGTTAAGATTTAAGAATGGTGTTAGGTGAGAGCTCTGGATGGTGGTAGGTAACTGCCGTGTGAATAAATAGCAGGAACCCATTAAAGGGCCAATCTAGTAAAGATATTGAGTTTAGATCTTGATGGAAATGGGTAGCCAAATGACACTCCCTGTGAAAGAAACCTTCTTCATATCACATGGTTCACCAATGCTTTCAATAGATGATTCTTTACCAGCTAGACATTTCTTGCAATGCTTCAAAGAGAGAGTCTTCACTCAGAAGCCTAATTCCATTTTGGTAATCTCTGGTCATTGGGAGACTTCAGAGCCTACTGTGAATTGCATCACTGGAATCAATGACACTATTTACGACTTCTATGGGTTCCCCCAACAGATGTACCAATTAAAATACCAAGCACCAGGAGCTCCAAAGTTGGCCAAAAGGGTGAAAGAATTGCTCAAGTCATCAGGCTTCAAGCAAGTGCACCAAGACAATAACCGCGGCCTAGATCACGGTGCATGGGTGCCTCTTATGCTCATGTATCCAGAGGCTGACATCCCAGTTTGTCAGCTTTCTGTCCAGACAAAGAAGGATGGGACCTACCATTTTAACATTGGGAAAGCATTGGCCCCTCTTAAGGAAGAGGGTGTTCTCATAGTTGGTTCAGGATCTGCAACACATAACTTGAGGGCTTTGCGTGATACTGCTGGTGTTGCTTCTTGGGCTATGGATTTTGACAATTGGCTTAAGGAATCCCTTGTTAATGGAAGGTATGAAGATGTAAACAACTATATGACAAAAGCACCTTGTGCCAAAATGGCACACCCATGGCCTGATCACCTCTATCCGTTACATGTAGCGATGGGTGCTGCGGCAGGTGAAAATGCCAATGCCAATGCCAATGCCAATGCCAAAGCTGAACTTATTCATCATAGCTGGAGCAATCATACGCTGTCTTATGCGTCCTACAAGTTCCTTTGCTGACAGAAGAATGTTAATGCCCAAAAGTATTTAATGGCTTGAATGTATAGTTCTGCTGTTATACAAACAAGTAATGATGATTTGACCTTGATCCGTTTTAAAGAAACTATTACTTTTGCCCAGTAATTTCTTGTTAGTATGCATAAGGCCAAAGGCATCGATAGACACTTAAACTTGTTGTCAAAATTCACTTAGACACCTAAACTAAGACATGTTCTTATCAGGCCTCTAAACCCCCCACATGCGCGAGGAACATTTTTTTTTACTAATTTACGAATAAAAAGATGTCAAGTGGCATTGAGGGTCTCAAAACTTTTTTAATAACATTCTTTTTTTTAAAACACTAAAGCCCCTAAAAACTTTTTAATAAAACAAAAAGCAATTGCCCAATTTTTTTTTTTTTTTTAATAAAACAGAATTTAAAAAAAAAAAGTCTCCCCACAAAACCCCCATCCCATTCGATACCCCTGACCTCATTTTTTTTTCCTCTTCTTCACCATTCTTCTTCTTCATACTTTTTTTTTTCCGCTAAACTTGATTCTCATACCATTTTTTCTACTTTTTCTCTTTTCTTGTTCTTACTTTTGAATTTGATTTAATTTTTTTTTTGTTGTTATTCTTATTCTTTTCCGCCATTAGAGTGCCGAAAAAAATAGAAGTTTGCTACATTTGAATTGTTGAATTTTCAACATATTATTCATCGTTTCATATCCTCACCTCACTCCGCGTCTTCATCGTTTCATAGTACCCCACCCCGCCCCATTGCTGCTATTTTGTTGATATAAATATGGTGGAAACTAATTATCAAGCTAAGAAGAAAATTAAGATTTTTTCTTGTAATGTAAATATGTTTTTGTTGTGCTGTGTGTAAAATTTGAGAAATTATAAAATTATTTCATGGAGAAGAAGAGGAACGTCGGGGGGAGACGATGAACGCTGAGGGGTGGGTGGAAGGGAATCATATGAACGCTGGGGGAGGGGGGCTGGGGGTAGGTGGGGGAGTTTTATTTTCATCTTTTAAAAAATTTTATAACTTCTTTTTAATAATTAGTTTTTTATTTTTATTTTAAAATAATTTTATAATTTTTTTTTAATAATTTGGATCCTCAATGCAGTTTTTTATTTTTATTTTTAAAAATTTTAAAATTTCTTTTAAATAATCAGTTTTTTATTTTTAAAATAATTTTATAATTATTTTTAAAATAATTTGGATCCTCAATGCCATTTTTTTTTTTATTTTTTAATAAGTTTTATAATTTTTTTTAATAATTATTTTTTTATTTTTAAAATAATTTCTAATAATTTATTTCATTTTTTAAATTTTTTTTTTTTTTTTTTTAAATAATCAGTTTTTAATTTTTATTTTTAAATAATTTTATAATTATTTTTTCATAATTTATATCCTCAATGCCGTTTTTTATTTCTATTTTTAATTTTTTTAATAATTATTTTTTTTTAAAAATAATTTTTTAATAATTTATTTCATTTTTTTTAAAAATTTTATAATTTTTTTTAAATAATCAGTTTTTTATTTTTATTTTTTAAAATAATTTTAGAATTATTTTTTAATAATTTCCTCAATGTCATTTTTATATACTTTTTTTAAAAAATTATAATTAATTTTTAATAATTATTGAACCAACAATGCTACGTGTCAGCTTTCAATTAGCTCGTTTTGCCATGTCATCGCCTGTGTGCAACACACACTTTGGGCCTTTTGCTGATAGGGAGAAAAAGGCCCAATTGAAACAAAATGTGGGGATCATCGCCTGTGTGCAACACACACTTTGAGCCTTTTGCTGATAGGGAGAAAAAGGCCCAATTGAAACAAATGTGGGGTGGGGTGGGGGTTTAGGGGCCTGAAAGAAACAAGCCTTAGTTTAGGTGTCTAAATGAATTTTGACAACAAGTTCGAGTGTTATGATTGTCTTTGGCCTATGCATAACTAGAACTCTTCAGATTGAAGTTCCCAAATTCCAATACGTGCACTTTCTCCTGTGAAGCAATCATAGGCACACTTATTCGCATAGATTGCCATATTATCTCGAGTGTAGAACAAATTATTTTAGGCGCACACAGATTTCCCACAATTGGGAAGAGCTAATGTTGGCAAAATAATAATAAGGGACTATGCTAATCAAACAGGATTCTGAGCTTAGCACAATCCGATTGAAAAAAAAGAGCTAGTCACAACGTTTTTGAGCAAATTCATGTTCACCAGTATAGCTTTCTGTGGAACTAAGAGAAATTTATTCAAATGCCTAGTGGCATAATCAAAGCCGATGATTGTAAGCTACGTCCTCCATCACAATCTCGAATGTTAAACATATGTCGAGCAGAAGCCTAAATGTCAAATTTCAACAAAATGCTAACATTCTGTCTGTCCACAATTTGTACACTTCGAAAAAAAGATAAAAAATTTCATCAAGAAATAAAAAGATATATCTAGCTGTCAGGATTTTGCAAGGCCACAAGGGTAACACTGTTGTTGATTAGTGAGAATACAGTAGATATGTCATGGCTGAGCAGTGAGCCAAGTAAATAGCCGACATTCTGTTGTAGTCAAGATGAGCAGCAGCCACCATTCTGAGCAACAGGCTGTCCACGAATATTTACATTTGGAGGCTGGGCAGCACTTGGGGCCGGTTGGTTTGCCATACTGCAATCAGGAAGCCAAAGAAAAGAAATATGCAAATGAAGAGATTATTTGGAGAAAATCAAGTGAAGTTGATTAAACCAAACATTTCATACAAAGGGGTGAGGCCAAAACCAAACTAATTGCTATATATCTATCATTTAGAATTTTTCTTTTTGGTTTGTTAAATGATTATAGTGGTTGCATGTCCATCACTGTGTTTGAATCCATTTGAAGGCATCAAATAGGATCCTAACCGGAAGATAAGCATGTTTGCAACCTGAAGTATCTCTCAATTTTATGGACAAACATAATGTCAGAAAAGGAAGTGATAAAAATAAGTATCCGTCTCACTGAAAATGGAACTAATTGGACTTTATCAAAGATCACGCCATAACTTCAAAAGGCTATAAAAGACACAATAGGTTACCACCATTTAATATAGGGAACACATTTACCTTTTCTTGACAGCAGCAGTCATAGCCATAAAAGACTCTTCTACATTACTAGCATCTTTCGCACTGGTTTCCAAGAATGGAATACCAATTTCATCAGCAAAGGCCTGAAAATAAATTTAGTATAAGTTTGTTTTCCATTTAAAGATGAAGGACCATTAAATATCTGCAAGAAGATGATTCACCTTAGCCGTTTCATACGACACAACTCTATTAGCAACGAGGTCAGATTTGTTCCCTACAAGAATTTTGTTAACATTTGGGGTAGCATAACGATCAATTTCATTGAGCCACTGCCTCACGTTGTTGAAGCTCTCCTGATCCGTTACATCATAAACAACCTACCATAGAGGCCATTAAAATAATGTCAATAGGTACAGAAAACAGTTCACATTAAACTTTGCAGGCAACTAATTACTATTTATATTTCGTGAAGAAAAGTAATGCCACTACTCACTATTATGCCATGGGCTCCACGATAGTAGCTGCTAGTGATAGTCCTAAAACGCTCTTGTCCAGCAGTATCCCACTAAACAGTGTCAAAATAGAAAACACCAATATCTTGATTTCATTACAAGTTTACCGCAACAAGTGTCTGTAACATGAAAAGCCGAAAGCAGAAGTGCAGATGGAAGTCTTACAATCTGAAGTTTAATGGTCTTCCCATCTTGCTCCACTGTCCTGATTTTCTACACGAAAATATTTGGATAATTTGTAAAATCAGTGATAACATAAGAGTGAAAATGCTCTAGCAGAAAACGATCACAGAATTCCAACCAAATGTAAAATTGACTAGCACATAAGTAAATAAAGTATCTTACAAAATCAACTCCTATTGTGCTTATGTAGCTCTCCTGATATGTGTCATCCTGATGGTAAAAAGAGACAAAATAGTCAGCCAACATTTACAGAAGAAAATTTAAATGACATTGAACTATATTCTGATACCCTTCTCAGCAGGGTGAGAATCTATAGTTAGCGATTAAGAATCTAACAATGAAGTTGCACAAGCAGCAACAAGTTCATCATTAATCATCCAAATGTTTACAGACAAGGAACTTCGTATAATGGCTATGCCTCTAAATTACAAGAAGGAGTAGCAAATATCACAGGCAAAGTAATTCTCTACGAGATGGTGATAGTTTCAACTTCATTATAAAGCAAGAGAACAACTCCTCCACAAGGGTACTTAAGTAGCCTCTATGTGGAAAGTTTAGGACTATCCTCAGCCTTCACTTACAGCTGCAGACCATGACAAGGGGCTAGCAAATAAGAAATCAGTGTCCTGACATACTAGAAGAATGATATTTCAGAACAGTTTTTCTAATGACAACCTCACGCCATATGACCATCCCAGAGCAGTTCGATAGTGAAGCAAAAGAATAAAATAATTTAGACCACCTGCATCCACGTCAGGGGTGACTGCTGTCCATGCGGTGAACAACATAGTAGATGAATCAATCACAGGAAAGAAACTGGCAGAAAGATGGCATCCCAGAAAGAGAACTGTCTTGCAGCATTTTATGGCTCTAAGGTAGGTCTGGGAAAGCACAAAAAAGCAACAACCCCTCCCCTGCCATTTTGAAAGGGTACAAAATGAACCACAGTGGGAGGATGGGTGAACTTCCAAGCTCAAAAATAAATATTTTAATGCAGAAAATACCGTTATCAATTTGGTTTAGTGTTCGACAGTAAGCTCTATGTTTTTATTAAAGCAGGACAGGGTTACCGCACAGATTATATCCTGTAACTCTCACATAGCAAGAACACCACATACCTAGTGAGATCCCACAAGTGGGGCCTGGGGGAGGGTGACCAGACCTTACCCCTACCTTTGTGGGGCAGAGAGGTGGTTTCCAGTAGACCTTCCACTCAGGAAAAAAGAAATCATTTTCAAAACAGTTTTGAATTTAAAAAAACAAATGCAAGAGTAAATAAGCTATGATAAATATCCCACTGAAAGGAATACTGACAGCAAAATTAGTAAACATAACCAAAGTGAAAATAAACAACATGATCCTAGTTCAGTATAGGAGAGTGGTAAATCTGGTAGCATATGTGTTTCATGCACATGCTGGGACTATTGTCCAGTGGTGTTTCTCCCATTTTGTTTGTTGAGCTGTACATATTCACTTGGTATATAAAATACAATGTAATTTAAGAAAAATGCCCTTCCACTCATAGGTGGAAGGAGGGCAGTTTTGAGCCATTTCTAATACATTAAGGGCATTTTTTATCCAATAGGTGAAAAGGTCAGATTTGATTCAATAGGTGGAAGGAGGGCATTTTTGATCCAATAAGCAGAAGGAAGGACAGATCTGATCCAATTGGTGGAAGGAGGACATTTTTGAGCCATTTCTATTACGTCAAAGGTATTTTTGACCCTTCTCCGAAAAAGAATTGGCATGCAGCTTGTAGCAGATAAGCAACAAAACAGTGTTGTCAAAGGTGAAAAGCATTAAACATGCTCTAGGCCTATCTGAAGTTTTAAAAAGCGTTAAAACATTTTTGAGCCATTTCTATCACGTTAAAGGCATTTTTAACCCTTCTCGGAAAAAGAACTGACATGGAGATTATAGCAAATAAGCTACAAATTAGTGTTGTCAAAGATGAGAAGCGTTAAAAAAGTACTCTACGCAATTAAAGCGAGCACTTTGGTTAAAAAACGTGCAGCAAAGAAAAAAATAGAAATATATATGCATTGCAGGAAAGAAATAACAATGTCATTCATAATGATTTCCTTAACAATTACAAAAATTATCGTTTTGTCGATCATATTATTGTTTAGTATCACTCAATGCTTCCTTGAGTTTCAGGCTTAGTGCGCTCAAGTGAGCTTTTGACAAACACTGAGACAACATCCTTAAGCCAAGAGATCATTTAGTTTGCTTCATTACTGTGGCGCTAAGAACAAACTAATGTCATATGGTACTTGCTCTGTCCTACAATTGTTGTTGTTCACTTCCGCAGGAGTCACAGAGGTCATCTTTTGAAAGGTTAAAATTGCACTTACAGAGCTTTTTGTGCAGCTTCTAATACAAGTGGAGTAACCGAAGTTCAATGACCACAGATGTGGCCAGCTGACCTAAACAATGAGATGCGACTAAAATTGTGGAGCAGAAGTACAAAATTGGATTGGATATTGTAAATTTGTAATTTCAAGAAGGCTCCTGTTGATTGCTGCAAATTGTAGCATTGTGTACTTGAACTGAGCTGAAACCACTTTTCTGTTTCCTTCCACAATCGTCAATCGTATCAGTTTCTTTCCTCTCCTTTTTACAATACATACCACAGAAGGAAAATGTAACTCCCAATAAATTTGCAATTAAGCTTACTGAAACATCAATTTCCTATTCATAATGGTCAGCGTTTTTGCTGTCTAAACTTCTGAATATGGAAATTTGGTGAAGTAGCTATGGTCTTGCGGAAGGAAGGTGGAGTAGGTTCTTGGAGGTTGCTTGGACATCAAATGCTAGAACAAAAGCAAATTGCACAACCATCCAAAAAGATTACTACTGGATTAAAGACATGAAAGAGAACTTTCCCCAAATTTAAAATACATATGAAAAATTAAGGAAGCAGTCAGTATGTGCTCAGACAACTGATTCACTCCAAGGGAAGCATGAACAGAAAAATGACGACATTGAGAATCCAGTGGCCAGTGCATATGGCCATGATGCCCCACAAATCATCCATTTGTTTAGTCAATCAGGAAGTCAGCTAGTATGTTGCACAAAGAAAGGTAAAAGCAACAGTAGAGGGGAAAAAAAAGCCAGAATAGACAATTTCAAGACCGGAAAACTTACAGCAAATCTCAAAAGGAGACATGACTTCCCGACCCCAGAATCACCGATAAGCAAAAGTTTGAACAGGTAGTCACTGCACGGAAATCACAACAAATGTAATTATAATACAGATCCAATTGCATACAGATGTTAAAAGTTACATACTTAAGTAATACCCAGACGACAATGCTAAATCACTAATAGAAACAAGCACTAACATTAAAAAGGACAGCAAACGTATCAATTAAGAAAACTCAGTTATTATATCAACACAATTGCAGAAACGTTTGTTGTCTTTCTATGCGTAATTTAGCAGCAGCATCTGGCTGCTTTGGGATTAAATTTGATCCTCCTACTTAATTTGGCTATAATTATACGAACTACCGAAGTTCTACATTTACGTCTCAGTCACCAGATGTTCAGTAAATGTTATCGCACAAATTTATCAACAGACCAAGACAATTTAGTCTTTACATTATAGAATCACCACACACTCTTACATACTTACATTATGTGGTGTTATAATATGGGTAAGTTGATTCTTATGATAGATCTGGAGGAGATTTTCCAAGGATTGTACCCTATTTGATAGTTCAAAGAGACAGAATCAAAGAGACAGATGTACGTGACAGGATAATTGTCCTACCACATGCTATCATTTATAATCAGAGATAGCCTACAAGTTCCAATATAGATTACGTCTGGATATTGTAACCTGGGATGCACTTGTTATGATAATGCTACATCAGGAGACACATAATCCTGGTTATCTAGAAGAACCCTACAATAAAAGAAGACCAACATTTATCGACCTGATTCCTACTTAAACCAGTTTAGGAATAACTCAAAAAACTTAAGAGGTTACTAGTCGGACCTTGTGCAAGCATGCGAAAAAAATACACACCAAGAGTTTCAATCGATCTAGAGATTAACATGAAATAATGTCATCAAATACAAAAAGAAAAGTAAGGCACCAAGTGCCTACAGGAATTTAAATGCAAAACACACTGAAGTACGCGCCCTATTGAAGAATGGCGTATATGAAAAAAAAAAGTAGATGTAATGCAAGAAAGAAAAGTTGCAAATGTTAATCGGCAACACACACAATAATTATATGGATGAACTTACTGAAAACTGCAATTACTGAAATCCATGAAGTAAAATCCTTTCTTTATCAAGTTAAAAACCCCATTTTATTATTATTATTTTTGCTAGTTAAAACCCCCAATTTAAATCTCTAATTTCAAATATAAAAATACTATTTTAAGTTTCTAATTTAATTGGTGACTCATTATTTCATCTACTAAATTTCTATTTTTTTTTTTGGACAACCATGGTGTCAGGGCCAACTTTTGCGCACCTCGACTAAATCCACGGGATATCTGCCACCTCCCACCAACAACAGATACCAGGTAACTATGTCCATCAAGGCTAGGATATACGGGAAGAATCACCTAGTATTTTTTTGTCTCTGCTGGGATTTTGCTAAATTTCTAATTTCATTCATAACATATAGAAAAAGAAAATAAAAATCTTATTCATATGTACTAAAATGCCTTTAGCAACTGATATATCGTTTTGGGAACTATATTTATTCTTTCGTATTGTCCTCTTTAAAATAGACTTCATGAGCATTAAGATGCAAGCTTTAGAGTCTTGGTTCTATAATAAAGCACCACCTAAGTGAGGCGAAGCACCAAATCTGCACAAAACATATTTCCTAGGTTTAAGCGTCCTTCAAATAAGTCTCTATCAATGCAGCGTAAAGAAACTCTGTATATCAAAATTTGATAGCTCATTAGCGTATCGCTTATTCTTCCATAATAGTAGTCGTATTATTTTCCTGGTAGTTTCTTGTTATTTCATTGCTGTTACTATTGATGCTTCTTGCACTTCGACTATTGAATTATCTTCTTAGTATGCTTTGTCAGGCTTTCTTTAGCATTTTTGTCTTGACTTCTTCATTTCTGTTATTTTCTTCCTTTTTTCCGAACTGTTTTAGACTTCTTTAACTGCGCATGTTGTTGTTGTTGATAGCTCATTAGCAGTGAATTTCATTAGCAGATGTACTCTGGAGTGAAGTTCATGAGAAAACTGATGATCAATTTATATGAATATCAGAAATTCTTATGAAATTTATACTGTTCTTACTTGAGTCGTGGGTCTACTGAAAACAACTTCTCTGCCTCCCAATGTAGTGGTAAGGTCAGCGTACACACTACCCTCCCAGACCCCACTTGTGGGATAACACTGGGTATGTTGTTGTCGATAGCTCATTAGCAGTTAATTTGATATATTTAAGTAGAGAAACAGCAAATAGCTTTAAAATAGAAGATTCCCCCCCCCCCCCCTTCCCCACCTTCTATGATCAATTTGTATGACTATTCCAAACTCTTATGAACTCTACCATTTCGATAAGGGGAAAACAGATCCTCAGGATATTTTCAATAAGATTTCACGTATAAAATAGTGACTTAGGGTTTATAAGCGAAATCGACAAATGCAATAAAATAAGGATATTTTCAATAAAGCAACAATTAAACGAATAAATATTGAAACGAAAAAAAGACTCATACAAGGTAATTGAATGATAGTTCAAAGTTCAAACCTTCATCAATGTGGAAATATTGAAAAGTTAATAAAAAAATAAATATGAAAACGTTACTTACTATTCTGTATTCATTGCGATTACAAGAAGACGAAGTCCGCCGGAATATGAGGGATTTACCGGCGAGAATTGGGCGAAATCTGACGCTTCGCGGCAAAATTCAGATGCAAAAAAACAAAGAGTCGGTGGGAGACCCTGAGAATTGCAATGAAGACACGTAAATGGAGAAGATGACAAAAATGGTCCTCAATGTTTAGGATATGTCTGATATAGTCCCTTAAATATACCTTCAAGTAATTTTAGTCCATTAAATTTAGCAAAGGTGAGTCTTTTTTTTAAGTATCGGTTAGATGTTTCACTTTATTTCAAAAAATTTATTTGATCATAAAAAAAATCAAATACTGAAGGTGTATTTGGTATTTTGGAGAACACCTCAAGAGGTGTTTTCACTTTATTTGGTTTCTCTTTTTTTACTTTTAAATTATTATTTTTTTTCAAAATAATTCTAAAATTTTTTATTTCATAAAATAAATCCATTTAAATTATATTGCGTGTTCAACTATTTTTTTTTTTTTTTAAATACATTTGAATTTTAAATATTAATTTCAAATAGTATAATCAAATACAACTTCAACTTTAAAAATTATAAATATAATAAATATGTTTTTTATTTTCACGAAGAAGCGCCTACTTAGTAGAAACAATAAAAAATAGAGAATTGTGTGCAACTCACTTTATTGAGTTCAAATGTTACACTAAATAGGATATTTATTTAAATAATAAAGATGAATACAATAATTAAATTCAACATCTTTTGGAGAATTTATTTAATTAAACTTAATCTTTGCAAAAAAAAATTCTCAAAGCCGATCGACATTGATCTACTACCACTTGTAAACTGCAACAAAATAATACGATGATAGAGACATAAAAACAATATAATTAAATTTAACCTTTACAGAAAAAAATTCTCAAAGCCGTCCGACACTCATCTACCACCTGTAAACTATAACAAAATAATACGACAATATAAATATCAAAATAATACAATTATACTTTACCTTTACACGAAAAAAATTCTCAAAACAGAGATATAAAAACAATACAATTAAACCTAACCTTTACCTAAAAAAATTCCTCAAAGTCGTCTGACATTCATCTACCACCTATAAATTCATCTACGACCTGTAAACTACAACAAAATAATACGATAGTGATCACAAAGCTTCACTTTTGATGAAAATAATTCTTGTTTGAGCGAAAATTTTGACACTAAAGAATGACTTGAATGAAAACAAAAAAGATATATATATATATATACACATATAGAATTATATTATGCTGGGTTAGAAAATTAAACGTCAATCAATCTAGACATGCAACCGAATCAAGTTAGATGAAATCATATTTATGGATGTATTTTCTTAATAGAGTCCTATTTTAGGAGAGTATTATTCTATCATATTTTGAGAGTATTTTTCTAATTGATCAGTACAAAGGGAGATATTAATTGATTTTCTTTCCATATATTTTAGGAGTCCATATATTTTAGGAGTCTAGTTAATATAATAAAAATATTTAAATAATAAATTGAAGAAAATAGTGAAAAAATAATTTTGTCTAAAGAAGAATCTTTTAACGAAGGACAAAAAGTTCAAATCACTTTTCTAATCACACTTTTAATATATATAGATTATAGATTTATGACGCTTGATTAAATTTATGTTATTTTTGATTATTTTTTTTAGTGTGACAGTGCACTTCTTGCCATTGTGATTCTTGAGATTTATTGGACTTTAATGTTTTTAGTTTGATATTTTTTTTCACAACAATTCAATCTAATGACTAGAGTTTGTTGAATACTTCACTAAAATTAAAAGAATTTACTTTTGACAAACTTAAAAGAACCAAAGTTGCTCACAAATATAATTAAAGGATTATTTAACATACTTTCGATTGCAAAAGAAAGTGTTTAATCAACTACACTATAGGCTCTCTATTGCATTTAAGTTCGAAAAACAATTACTTTAGTTTTAATAAGCGATGACCATCAGAAATCTCCTTTCATATTATGCTTCATAATATTATAGAAAAAAATTGTAATACGACTATATGCTCTTTCTAGTATTCTGATGATAATTTTTATTAACGGATTAGCAAGAATAACATAAAAAGACAATCTCCTAACTCATAACCTTATTATTGAATTTATCGATTTTCACTTGTAGTTATAGTTTATAGATTCTTGTCACTTCATTAGCATGCATCGTTGGGATGAAGGTGAATGGTGATCTTTGAAAGTCGAGAAAATTACATTTGTGGTCACTTATCTTTATATTGATTACACAAAAGTCATTTCTTTTTTTTTTTCATTACATAGAAGTCATTATACTTTGTTTCTGTCATCACAAAAGTCAACTCATAAAATTTTACTTTCTTTCTATTTTATGATTTACATTAAGGAATAATTACCTAAATAAACAACTTATGTTTCTAAACTACTAAAAATCCCCCACTTTTAAAATATTACTTAAATCCTAACATCTATAATTTTTTAGTAAAGTTGAGATACAAGTTAAAATCTCCTTTTCTTTAGCCGTAACTTTACCAAAAATTAACTTATTTTCACCTCTTTATAGGCCTTAAAACCTCCTTTTCTTTAGCCGTAACTTTACCAAAAATTAACTTATTTTCACCTCTTTATAGGCCTTAATTCAAGCAGAAGTTTCTATGCAATTTCTCTCTCTAATTCAAACCTTTGAATTAAGGTAAATTTCCTCCCTAAAATCAACTTCAATTTCTTCTATTCTTATTAGAGCACAAGCAATGAAAATCACACCCATGATTAATAGTTTTGGTGAATCTATCTGGACATATAAAGGTTACAGGGATCACCGAATCAATCATCTTCATCACTATCATACTGCTGATAGAGCGAGAGTAGACCACTGCTTGTCGCAGCACCAGTGCTCTGCGCGTCATGCTTGTTTCCTTCTATTGGGTTTACAAAGTGATTTTTTCAGTTTTTTTGCTATGCAATTTCTTTGATTATCGTTTGTTTAGGCTATATTGTTTTGAATTAACATTATGAATAGAGAATCGGGAATATACTGGGTATGTTGTTGTTGATGTTTACTTCTCCTTTTTCTATTGTTTTGAATATATGAAGAAGCTGCAAAATTATTTAGGTCTAGTAGTTCGGTAGAATTTTGAAAAACATTGTTTATCTAATTTTTGTTTATGCTCACACGTCATTTATCAATTTTTATGAACTTACAATTTCGTGCAGCAATCCAACTGCAATTTGATTTTCATAGGGCAATTTACAACCTTGGAACTGTTATGGTGGATTTACCGTAGTTGCTCCTTCTGGTTTCTGTACTTGGGAGAGTGATGGTCATTTACAACAACCTCCTCCTTTTTCAAGTGAAAACTGGAAAAAACTTAAACAATGTGAAAGGATAAAGTGAAAGTGATGATAACCTTCTTTTTGCACCTTTCTTTTGTAGTATGGGTTAGCGGAGGACATGTTAAGAACAGGGGGAGTTGTTAATACTAAAGAGATTTCTCCTAATGAGTTGTACAGTCAGGCTGCGATTTACATTGGAACTTTGATTTGATGAGAAACAATGAACTTTTAGCGTTTTAAAAAAGGTCCGTTCTTTCAAAGTTATTGAGATGTTTAGATCTGATAAATATTAAGACGAGATACATATTTAGACATGGATGATACGTTTAGAAATTCATTATTATCTGATTCTTTGTTGTCAATTTTATATGTATCTTGTGTTTTTTATGTGTTATTGAAATTAATATAACAAAAGATACAAATTTATAAGTACATAGATACATGTTGTGTTAACTTGTATTTGTGAGTTACTGTTAATGCTTTGATATGTATCTAGTGTTGTTTTAATTTTATTAAAGTCGTATTACAAAAGATACAAGTTTATAAGTTCATAGATACATGTTGTGTTAACTAGTATCTGTGAGTTACTGTTAATGCTTTGAAATTTACTTAGTGTTGTTTAAATTTTATTGAAAGTCGTATTACAAAACATACAAGTTTATAAGTTCATAGATACATGTTGTGTTAACGAGTATCTGTGAGTTACTGTTAATACTTTGAAATGTATCTAGTGTTGTTTAAATTTTATTGAAAGTCGTATTACAAAAGATACAAGTTTATAACTACATAGATACATGTTGTGATAACTTGTATCTGTGAGTTACTGTTAATGCTTTGACATGTATCTAATGTTGTTTAAATTTTATTGAAAATCGTATTATAAAAAATACATATTTTTTCTTCTAAGATGCATGTTTTTAAGCTTAAACATACATTTTATATTATTTTGTATCTAAATTATGTTGTTCTTAGAGTTTTTGTATATATATTGTATTGTCTTAATGTAGATTTGTTGCATCTCAACTTATTTTATTTTTTTATTTTTTTATTTTTAGGGACTGAGTTACATTATAAAGGAAACCCCACCTCATCCTCTTAGATTTGTAAGTTCATGCAATTTAAGAAGCAAATATGTAGTTGATATGAAGCCTTATTGCTCTGAGTTTTACTATTCTGAAACATTAAGGAAGACATATGAAGAAGAATCGATGTTTTCAACGCCCGATAAGAAGGACTTGATTGTGACACAAGAAGTTATGGAAGAAGTTGTGTTACCACCAAAATACAAACGTCTACCTGGAAGGCCAAAGAAAAACAGGCACAAGAAATCAAGTGAAACAATGACATCGAGCAATAATTATTGTGGGAGATGTGGTTATGGAGGTCACAATAGGCGTACTTGCAACTTCTTTCCAAATGAGGAGTGACAATGTAGTTGATTGATGAATAATGATGAATAGTTTCTCAACTTGTTGGTGGATTTTTTATCTATTTGATTCAACATTTTAATTGATGATATTATTATTTTTTAATTTTTTTTAAGAAAGACAGTTACCGAAATAAATAGTTTTTTTGTTCCTTTGTTAATTAGTTATATTTGGTTTCATTATGTATTTTGTTGTGATACATCATATAGAAATTAAGATATATTGAACTGACAATGCTATTAAATAATATATTAATAGTTTTGTCATAGTAAATGATTGAAAAGAGATACATTCTTATAGGATGTTTTTCCATAAATTTATAGATACAAGTTTACAAAATTTGTATCAATTATAAAATATAATTTGTCAATATTATTAAGATTTAGTAATATAAGTTTTGCTTTAGTTTGTAATGCAAGTTAGAGTCAAACATGTCTTTCGATTAACAAAAAATGGTTATAGATACATAAAAATGTAAATTTTTGGTTACTATCATTATATATTAAAATATGCTTCCTTATAATAAATACATGCAAATGGAACACATGTTGTTCCAAAATAAAATCAAATGAAATATATGTTAGAGCAGACAATTGTAATGATTAAAACTAAAAGAGATACAAATTAAATTTTTTATGTATCTAATGTGATTAAAGGAAAATGCAGGTAATTGACAGAGCAACAAATGAATAAGATACATATTCATAAAGAAAGATACATGTTTTGTTATTATGTATCTAATACAAAATACATTCAACTAAAGCATCCCAAATATCTTTACTGTCGGGAAATCATCAAAATTTGATAGAAACAAGTTAACATTGCATGATCTTTAGCTTAAACAATTATTCTAATTTGGGCAGTCAATGTAACAACCTCATGTGATATTTGAAAAAATATTTAAAATTTTCAGTTTGTAACATCTATGTACTGATGTCTGGTATTAGCCAACTGAGGTAAAGCATTGGCTGAATGAAGATCCCGCTGGTTCATTTGTATGTTCTTGACAAATTACTGTTCCATAAATCATATTTGGACAAAATGAGAACCTTATGATTACGATAAATAAGTAGTTGCTAGTTGATTAATTGCCAGCTGTAATGTTCAGTTAAAAGAAAGCTGCTGATGTGACAAGTTTGTTAGAGATAGTAGATATTTTTGTATCTTGATCATAGGCAGTTAGTGAAACTAAACCATAGTTAGTAGAGATAGAAATTAGTATATAAGCAGAACTTGATCATTGTTGTGCACTATGTACATATACAAAATCATTCTCAGTTTTACTCTTCCCCAAATACTCTGATTTCTCTTTCTCTTCTCTATGAATTGGCTAGTCAGCGAACTCACATGAAGTTCTCGATCATAAATTAACTTGGTATTAGAGCCAAATCGACTGATTTAGATAGTTTTCTCTCTCCAATCGAATAATTCTTTTGGCATTTCGTTGCAAATTTGAAAGAGAACAATGGCGCCGAAGATCGATCATAATCATTCTCTGTATCTTACAATATCTGATATACCTGGAGCTGTACAAATTGGAATTCAACTCACAGGAATGGAAAACTACTTATTGTGGAGTCGTTCCATGAAATTGAACCTCTTGTCAAAGAACAAGTTAGGTTTCATTGATGGGAGTATCAAGCGAGATTTTACTGATAAATCAGAGAAATTGCAATGGAATCACTGCAATGCAATGGTTCTCTCATGGTTGATAAGCAATGTAAGTAAATACCTAATTAGTGGCATTTTATTTCGTTCGAATGCAACTTTAGTGTGGAAGGATTTAAAGGAACGCTTTGATAAAGTGAATATGTCGAGAATTTTTCATCTTCATAAAGCTATAGTTACACATGTTCAAGGAGTTTCTCTTATTTCTGTGTATTATTCGAAATTAAAAGATCTTTGGGATGAAAATAATTCTATAGTTCCACCTACGGCGTGTGACTGTGAAAAATTAAAGGAATATGGTGATAGTATGAGTAGACAGAGATTATTACAGTTTCTCATGGGGTTAAATGATAGTTACGGGCAAGCAAGGAGCCAAATCCTCATGATGAATCCTCCCCCCAGTGTAAACTAGTGTTATGCATTAATCATTCAAGACGAGAGTCAGCGGGCATTGAGTGGAGCACAATATGTAATTGGTGAAATCAGTGAACCTACTGCTCTATTCACAAATAAACCTAGATGTAGTGGTTTTGGGAATCAAGGATTTAGAGGACAAGGACCTAGTAGACGTGGAGGTCAATCTTATAAGGGACAAAGAGGAGGCTTTCTATATTGTTTAATTTCTTATTTTATTTTGATTTTAATAAAGTTTTAGTTAAACAAATCAATAATTAAATAAATTTAATTTTGAGATTTTTTTTATTTTTATCTTTTTATCCTAATTTAAAAAATAATACAAAAACTCAATATATATATATATATATATATATACTATTATTCTAAATTTTAATAAATAAATTAGTAGTTTTAATACTATTTTGTTATATTTATTTTTGTCTATTTATAAATTGTTATTATGTTTTGATTAATATAAAATTAATTAATTATTATATTTATTGTTATTATTATTATTTTATTATTATTATTATTATTATTATTATTATTATTATTTATTTATTATAATTTATTTTTATTTATTTGTTATTATTTATTATTATTTTATTGTCTTAGAAAAAAAAAGTATATTTTTTCAAAATTCAAAAAATCCTATCCTAATAGATAACTACTCCCCCCATCCCCCCCCCCCCCTCCCAAAAATAAAAAATAAAAAAATTCCTCTACTTAAAGGACTCCCACCCCCCCAAAAAGAAAAATTACGTACTATTCTGACCATATACACTGTATTAGACAAAAACCAGACACTACCATTATCAGACACTGCAACAAAAAATAAAAAAAAATAAAAATTCATTGAGAAGAAGAGAGAAAAACATCAATCAAAAAGTGAGAAAAGAAGAAAGAGTGAAAGTTAGAGTTCTGTTGAAGTTTTCGGTGACAATCTTTTGTATCATCACTTGATTTATTCATTACAGGTTCTATTCAAACATGTATTATTTATGCTATCAATTTTGTGGTGAAAGAACATGAATGAAATATTCAATATGTTCTCTGTATATGAATACATGTAATGAGATAGACATTTCACACAAATAATGTATTAACAGAATCCATCTTTTACAAACTGTACATTCACAACACGCACTATATCACTGATATTTTTAATTTCCATTCACATCACATATGTAATACACACTGTACAGAGGAGAGAAATCACTAAAAAAAAAAAACGAAATTGGTGCCTACAGTTACAAATAGAGTAAAAAAATAGAGTAGAATTGAATAGAAAAGTCAGTGAGAGAGAAAATAGTTGAGAACGGAAGGAAAATCGTTAGTCTTTCTTTGAGTTTTCCGGCGAGTTTCTCGTCGAAAATTCATCGAAAAACTCAATATTGCTTTAATCCATTCCACAGCCTCCGAAAATCTCTCCCAAAACTGATAAACTTCGTCGGAAAATGTGAGAACTCATCGGAAAAGTTCAGATCTAACAACAAACAACCATGAACGGTGGTTTTCAGTCGCCTGAACCAACCCAGCGCCGCCTACCCGCTTCTTCGATGCCAAACCAGCCATAAAATCTCTATCCCAGTGTCCCACCGGTGAACCAACTCGCCAGAGTGGGTTTCTTCAACTGTTGTCTCTTCTTTTCCGTCACTATCCGCCGAAAAATCGGTGGATATAATCGTTTCTTTATTTTTCCAGCAGCGTAATGATATTTTCTTTGTGTTTTCTACAAGTTTGGTTGATAGTTAAGAAATATAAAGAAATAATTTTGCAAAATAATCTTAACTTTATTTTTCTAAGTAATTATTTTGTGATAAAAAAACAGTTTTGAATGTTATAATAACTCATGTCTTTCAAACATGTATAAACATATTATAATATAATGTCATATTATTAGTATTCGTATTTTTCTTATCTGTCCTTTATGGTCAAGATATTTTGATTATAATATAATTCCCTATGCATTATTAAATTATTTTAAAATATATAGTAAGCGAAATTAATTGACTTAGAGGTATTATTTTATTTATTTATTGTCATTAATAAATTTGAAAATTATTTATTAAATTAGTTAATTATCTTAAATGATTATCACTTTAGTTTACTGTTAAAATTGAATAATATTTAAAATAGATAAATAAATATTTTTAACATTAAATAAATTTTAGGCATTTTTAAAATGTCTGTTTCAATTAAGAATGCGGCGTACACATCTTTTTGAGACATTTAAAAATTTAAGGATACAATAATGTACCTTGATAAATATTTTTCTAAAACTAACTTTCACATGATTTATTTAATATAAAACAATAGACAAGTTTTCGGTATAACAAAATGAACGAATCAAGGCCTTCAAACATAAGTTATCAAGATAGTTGAAGTTAGGATAAGTCGATAAAAGCGACCGTGCTAAAACCACGGGACTCAAGGGGTGCCTGACACCTTTCCCTCGGTCAATAGAATTCCTTATCTTGTCTTTTATTTTCGCAGACCATAATAAAGAGTCATATCTTTTTGATTAGGGAATCAAAAAGGTGACTTGGAACACCAAAACTCAATTCCAAGTGGCGACTCTGAAAAGTAATAAAAATAATCCCTATTCAATATCGTCACTTTAATTGAAAAAATCCTTCGGCCTCGACCTCGACCCCGCGAGCGAAAAAGGGGTGTGACATCTCTGGCGACTCTGCTGGGGAATAATAAAAATTCGAGCTTTTTATATTGACTTATACTGACTTTAATTATTGTTGATATTGTGTTTGTTGAACTTATGTGCTACTTGTCGCTTATTTACCTCTTTGATATTGATTGAACTGTATTATATATTGTCTTCTCTTGCGCACCTCTTCTGAGTCACTGAAATAGGATAGAAGAAATGCAACACATGCATCTTACTTTTTTTTAAGATAGCCGGAGTGTCAAGGCACCTGGTGAAGGATTATAGTCACACATGTTAGGCGGGGTTCGGATCGGCAACGAAGGCGGTGTTGCCCTGCTACCGACCAAGTTGTCCCTCCCCGGCTCGAGTGTCCACTCGGGTAAGCCAGTCTAGACACCTATCCCTATTAGGCTTAAACTTAGAAGAACTGAAAACTCAAAATTTGATTATCCCTATTAGGTACCGTTTTATTTGCATCATATGCATTTGACTTAGCGGGACTCGACACAGGGGTCGGGTTTGTATAAGACAGGTGACCTACTTCATAAAAACCAACATGTGTATCCTACGTGCTCTTTGACATTTGTTTAGAAGGCTATTTGTTTGTTGACCGATTTTAGGCAACTTTAAAATGCAAGAGATTAATTTATCCTCACATTTAATGAATTATTTTTTTCAAAGAAAAATTTTATTTTTAAAAGAAAGGAAAAATTTTTAGTAACATGATTTTACGGTCTTCATGAACTACGAGGGTCTGATTCTCACATCTTTGTGAGATACGTAGGAAGTCCTTCCCAGGATACGACCCTATCTTTTGAAAAATTATTCGTAGATTTGTTAGGAAATATTTTGAAAATATGATCACTTTTATAATTGTTTTCCTACTCTTCAAGTCTAATTTTTATATTTTTAAATATCTTAATAGCCCTGAATCTTTAGGGATCATGAGGTTAAGTTTTTACAAAATAAAAAATATAAATAAATCTTAACAACCCTGAACCTTTAGGGGTCTTGAGGCTGAGTTTTGTACGATATAATTTTCAAGAACTACGCACACCTGATTCTCATTTTAATGAGATACGTAGGCAGTCCTCAATGGATTCGGTGATCTTAAAAAAATTGGGTGTCTTTCCTTCTAAAAAAAAAAGAAAAAAAAATATTTTCAAAAATAAAAAATTTGTTTCTCATATTTAAAATTATAATAATAATAATAAAAAAAGGTATATTTCTTCGTATCTTCAATTTTTTTGAACTACGCAAGATCTAATTCATGTCTTGACATGATACATAGGCAACCCTCTAAAGGGTTCAATCAAATTTTTTCAAAAAAGTGCGCCTAGAAAGCCGGGATGAAACATAAAGTCTTTCCTAATTGGTTACAACGTGACATTATAATGTGTTAAATATATAACACTCGTCTGTTTGCTACTTGATAACAGAAAGATAAAGTAGTTGGTGGTTGGTTTGTTGTTTAAACTAGCATCACATCCATACAACACCAGATACAAACGAAAAAGAAAAATGACCCGCAAAGAGGGTGTAGGGTCTGACAGTGAAGAGGAGCAAAATTAGTTGATTTCGCCAGAATTAGCATCAATGGAGGAGGTTAAGTTATTGAAACAACAGATGGCGGAACTGTACAAAGCTTGGTTAAATGGACAAGCCCCGCCTTCCTCAATCCCTGGACTTGCGAATATGAATGGTCCAAATCCTGCTCAAGCTCAAACTAGCAATCCATTTTACTCGCCTGGATTCGGCCCATATGCTAATGTGTCTGGCGCTATAGGTACTTCTACCATGGGCCCACCAAATCCGTTTGTCATAAATAATCCATTTTTCACTTCTGTAGCACCAGCTACTGCGGGTCTTCAATCGACAACACAGAAGAATATGGAGGAACCAAGTCATGATCTGTTGTATCCTCCTGAAATGACTTTCAAACCTCAAAATCCACATTATCATACTCATCTACACGATTCTCCTATCGTGATTGAAAAGATTGTTAAGAATGAGGAACAAAATGAGATGGCTAGGAAAGTAAGAAGCTTGGAGCAGAGTATGAGAAATATGCAAGGATTGGGAGGACCAAAGAGTGTTTCATACAAGGATTTGTGTACGTTTCCTGATGTCCATTTACCATTGGGGTTCAAAATGCCAAAGTTTGACAAATACGAAGGTCATGGCGATCCTGTAGCTCACTTGAAAAAAAGTTTTGCAATCAATTAAGGGGAGCAGGAGGAAAAAAAAAATTGCTCATGACTTACTTTGGAAAAAGCTTGGAAGGGGTAGCTTCTGAACGATTTATTGACCAATACATTTCCCGTTGGCATATGTGGGATGACATGGCTCGGGATTTTGTTCAACAGTTTCAATATAACATCGAGATAGTCCTAGATCGTACCACACTAACTAATATGAGAACAAAGTCAACTGAAAGTTTTTGAGAATATGCTATCAGATAGAGAGAACAGGCTGCAAGAGTCAGACCATCGATAAAAGAGTCTGAAATGATTGATATCTTTCTGCAGGCACAAGAACCTGATTATTTTCATCATTTGCTTTCTATTATTGGAAACACATTTGCCGAGGTCATTAAAATTGGAGAGATGGTAGAGAGTGAAATTAAGTCCAAAAAGATTATCAGCCAAACCGCTTTAAAAGCAACAACACAAGTAATTCAAAGTGGTTCAAGAAGCTTTGGTGTAAACAAAAGAAAAGAGGATGTAGAAACTATTATACCAAGTCCACGACAAAATTGGAGAGGTGTGCGTCACCGTTACGCACAATCTCAGTCCCTAATTTATGTCCAAGACCCATATAACCATCCACGACACTATGTTCCACCACAAAATCCATTATATTCCATTCCATCTCCTCAGTATTCTATCTATAATGCACAACCATATGTTCGGACTCCTTCTTACCCGCAATGGCGTGTACCAACCCCTCAAAATCATTCTCCAATTCCCCAAACATACCCAAGCCCCTCCAGACTTGATTTTCGCTCTAAACCAAACAATGAAAAGAGACAGAAGCTAACGGATAGTTTCACACCAATTGGAGAATCATATACTAGTTTATTCCAGAAACTGAGACAAAAGGAAATGATCACTTCTCTTCTTGGGTATACCTCTGACCCATAATCAAGAAACTTTGACCCTAATGTACGATGTGTATATCATTCTGATGTTCAGGGTCATAGTACTGAAGATTGTCGTGCTTTGAAAAGAGAAATAGAAAGAATGATTCAAGATAAATTGATTATGGTGTAGGATGTTGATCGTGGTGAAAGCTCTAGTCATATTGATATGCAAATCAGTGGCTAAGTTGTCAGGCTAAGCAATTGAGAAGTCACCCCTCTCCCTAGTAGGGAAAGGTCTAGTAGTTTGTTTTATTTTCTTTTCTGTTGCCCGAATTATTTTAGGGTTGTAGTTTAGGACCTGTCTTGTCTGATTTTCTTATCGTCGTTTTTGTTCAAACCCTTCTATCTTTTTGTCAACAAAATGTGTGTCCCTTTTGTTTTTATTTATTAATAGATATTGTCTTTTTTTTTCTTCAAAGAGCTCTTTCTATGGTGATTCTAGTAATATGATAAGCATGTTGAATTTTCAGCCAGATCTTAAAACTCAATCTAATGTTGAAACATTCGATCAAGAACCTGGAGTTGAAAAAAAAATGTGTAAGAAAAATAAGTAAAGTGTTGAGATGTTTTGGGGACCTAGTTACATCCTAACTTGAATGTTTTGAGGCAATCACTTTGTGAATAAAAAAATGACTTGATCTTCAATGAGAAGGTTCAACTCAAGCATTTTTGAATGAGATCAACCAGAGGATATATAGTTTCTATTGTCAGAAGAAGCAAAAACAAGTTAGCTAAAAATAAAGGGAAAAGGCATCGTTTCCACCCCAAACTATATCCGAAAAGTCGAAGCCACACCTAAACTATACTAGTGACCTATTACAGACCTAAACTATAAAAAAGTGAAACTATTTACACCCCATATCAAGCTACCACCACTTGCATGTGGTGTAGTGTTTTACACGCGCTGCCACGTCAGCACCACGTCAGTAAAAAGTATCATTTTTTTATAGTCAAGGTGTGTAATAGGTCACTTATATAGTTTAGGTGTGGATTCGACTTTTCGACTATAGTTTGGGGTGGAAACGATGCCTTTTCCCTTAATGTTTTTAGCCGTTTACTTTTGTTATTTAATAGGCTGAACGCGCTTAAAATAAATGTAACACACGCGTCTTATAATGGGGGTCGTGGGGAGGTAATAATATCACTTTTATATAGTTAAGGTATGTAATAGGTCACTTATATAATTTAAGTGTGACTAAGACTTTTCTTGTATAGTATGGGGTGGAAATGATGCCTTTAAATAAATAAATAGAAGAGGCATCTATTATGAGGAAAGTACAATACAAGTAGACTTGTATGGTTTAAAGTTTAAAAGAAGTGACACACGTGCATGTACTTAGTCACGGTCAATATTGAAAAGATGTGTATGATCTTCATGTTCCATTCCTAGATTGCATGTTATGTACTTGCATTTTTAAGGATTGATATGACGAAGACATTTCATTCTACTATCCAAATGTTGTGTCATCCTTTGTTATCCCTTTTGAGCTTTTATTTTATTTCTTTTATATCCCTTTTTTGGAATCAAAATAGAGTCAGAAAAAAAAAATAAAAAAAAAAGTGTCAAGAAAAAAAATAGAGTCAGAAAAGTGTCAAGAAAGAATGGAGTCGGGAAAAATATCCCTCTCTCTCTCTAAAAAAAGAAGAAAAAGAGAGAAAAGTAAAAAAAAAAAATCAAGCAAAAGAACAAGATTCCTGAACTACGTTTGACCTGATTTTTGCTGTGACAAGATACGTAGGCATCCCTACTCTCTGGTTCGGTCCAACCAAAAGAAAATTTAAATTACTCAGAATGAAACGAAACTGGAGCAAAGTTTATTTCCTTAAAAAAAAAAAATTCCCAAAGTAGTATGTTTCACCTAATGTTATGTAAGTTTTTGAGCCTCATGCCGACCTTTTTTTCTAACCCTTTCCAAAAGCCAAGTTACAACCAAAGAAAGACCTTCAGATCGATCTTTGAGAATGTTAAGGCTAAACATGTTATGGGTACATGATGTTTCGTATTTGGGCATTATTTAAAAAAAAAAAGATGAAAAAATGAATGAGTAAAAATTAGAGAGTCTTATTGGTGAAAACCATTTTGGGCACCATAAGGCGAAAGTTAGCTGAGAAAGAAATGAAAATGACATAGGCATTGGCAAAAACCCATTAAGGTGCCACTAGCCGAAGGAGGATTGTGATCTAGAGGGAACATATTCAAGTTTGATTCCATTTCAAACTCAATGAGTGAACAAGAGTTGTCATGATTAGTATGGGTAGATCAGGTTGTTTAATTCAAAATGTATGTCATAATCATTAGAGTTGACTATCATTTTCAGATAATTTTTTCTTTATTTTGTTTTATATTTTTTTGTAAAGGGACATTCATTGTCTTTTCTTCCTTCTCTATATTTCTATTTTTTTCTTCTTGAGTCAGTTATTAAAAAAAAATTATCATTGTCATTTTTCTCGTGTCCTTGAGTCAAGTCAATTTCAAAATAAGTGAGAAATGATCTCAAAACTTACTACCAACTTCTTCAATTGCACAAAGCAAAATAAAAAGCCAACACGTGAAAGAGATATGATTGTGAGCCGAAATAAGGCATGCAGAAAGTTTTGTCAACAGACGAGTCTGGGAACTCATGGAAATACCAGGGTTCAAAGGGTTTATTTGAGGAGCATGGCAAAGCAGAAATACCGTGTTTGTTTTAAAGTCACTTTTGATAATATGAGTTTGGGTCAATGATGCATCAAGTTGGTGAAGGATGCTAATGGTTGGAAGCAAGGTTAAATATGACGAGGGCAAGAGTGATTTCCACAAAAGCTAAAGCCACAAACCTGTCACCATGTTTTTGAACTCACAAAATTTTCTTTGATGAAACAGGAAACATGTTACTTTCAAATCAAGAACTTCAGAGTATAAATATCAAGGGCTGCAATGCCTCATTTCCACAGATGCAGGAAGCAATGTTGCTACATAGGTTTGATAATCAAATTATGGTAAAAATTCAATCCCTAGGAGACGCACTTCCTAATCTGGATAATTTAAGTTTCATTTGTTAGGTGAAGCACTTCCTAACTTGAACATTCATTCCTAGAAAACGTACTTTATAGTCGAGTCCTTCAATTTAACTCTTAGGAGACACACGTCCTAATTTTGGTCATTAGTTTTACTCTAAAGAGACGCATTTCTTTAGCAGGGCTTTGATTCACACTCTTTTTGTACTTTTCAAAAACTGTAATCAGATGATGATCATAAAATTTTCTAGTACAAACTGGGGAAAAAATTTTGTTCATGTTTATTGAATTTTACTTTCTTCTCAGGACTCTCCTGAAGAATGGGACAGGACCCTCCTGAAGAATGAAAATTTATTTTTTATGATCAGGATCCTCCTGAAGAATGGGACAGGACCCTCCTGAAGAATGAAAATTTATTTTATGTCCAGGACCCTCCTGAAGAATGAAATGTTATTTTTCTGTTTTACCTTTTATTTTGAGTTCAGGAACATATTTTGAAAAATCAGAAAAGGAAATCCAGGAGATCGCGTGAAGAACAAGTTGAATAAAAGAAAGAGTTGTAAATCGAGTGTTGAAGTAAATTTCTATTCAATTTTTCGGTGACGTCGATCATGTTTCTTATAGTTAGTTCATTATTCAGGAACACATGTTACCTTCAAATCAATGATTTCAAAGCCTAAACATCAAAGACCGTAATTTCTCAAAGCAACATTCGTGGGGAGACACACTTCCTTGTTTGGTAATTCAAGCAGCATTTATAAGGAGACGCACTTCCTTGTTTGGTAATTCAAGCAACATTTGTGGGGAGACACATTTTCTTGCTTGGTAATTCAAGCGGCATTCGTGGGGAGACGCACTTCCTTGTTTGGTAATTCAAGCAACATTCGTGGGGAGGCACACTTCCTTGTTTGGTAATTCAAGCAACATTTATAAGGAGACGCACTTCCTTGTTTGGTAATTCAAGCAACATTTGTGGGGAGACACATTTCCTTGTTTGGTAATTCAAGCGACATTTGTAAGGAGACACACTTCTTTGTTTGGACAATTCAAGCAACATTTATAAGGAGACACACTTCCTGATTTGGGTAATTCAAGCGACATTTGTAAGGAGACGCACTTCCTTGATTGGACAATTCAAGCAACATTTGTAAGGAGACACACTTCCTTGTTTGGGTAATTAAAGAGACATTTGTTAGGATACACATTTTCTTATTTTGGGTAATTCAAGAGGTATTTGTAAAGAGACGCACTTCCTTGTTTGGGTAATTCAAACGACATCGATAAGGAAACACACTTCCTTATTTTGGTAATTCAAGCGACATTGGTAAGGAGACGCACTTCCTTGGTTTGGTAATTCAAGTGGCATTGAGACGTACTTCCTTGTTTTGGTAATTCAAGCGGCATTGGAGTCCTCCTGAAGAACAGGGTGAAGAAATAACAAGTCAGGAGCCTACCTGAAGAATAGGGTGAATTTTCAAAATCAAGTCGCGAAGAGTAGAGTCAAGATTCTAGAGATTACAATTTTCATTTGTATTTTTCATTTTTTATTAGTCATTTGAATGTAAAAGGCAGAAGTCGTCAACCGGAAACTCGACGAAATCTCACTCAATTTTAACTTTTTCTCTCACCATGTTACCTTTGAACTACTCGTGACCTGATTCCCTTATAGCCCGGGATAGGTAGGAGGTCCAAAACCAGGACTCGGCCACATTTTTCCTTTTATTTTTATTTTTATCCTTAACTTTCAAATAATTGGAGGGTCAAAAATCATATCTTGTCTACTTCTTTGTATGAAAATTTTTCGAGATTCCACACAAAGAGAAGCAAAAATGTAGACACGTGATTTTTGATCCTCCTCAAATTTTAATTTATTTTTGATATTAAATATTTATATTTGGTATAATATTATTTAATTTCTTATTTTATTTTGGTTTTAATAAAGTTTTAGTTAAAAAAATCAATAATTAAATAAATTTAATTTTGAGATTTTTTTATTTTTATTTTTTTGTCCTAATTTTAAAAATAATACAAAAATTCAATATATATATATATATATATATATATATATATATATATATATACTGTTTATTCTAAATTTTAATAAATAAATTAGTAGTTTTAATACTATTTTGTTATATTTATTTTTGTCTATTTATAAATTGTTATTATGTTTTGATTAATATAAAATTAATTAATTATTATATTTATTGTTATTATTATTTTATTATTATTATTATTATTATTTATTTATTATCATTTATTTTTATTTATTTGTTATTATTTATTATTATTTTATTGTCTTAGAAAAAAAAGTATATTTTTTCAAAATTCAAAAAATCCTATCCTAATAGATAACTACTCCCCCGATTCCCCTCCCCCCCTCCCCCCCCAAAAAAAAATTTCTCTACTTAAAGGACTCCCACCCCCCAAAAAGAAAAACTACGTACTATTCTGACCATATACACTGTATTAGACAAAAATCAGATACTACCATTATTAGATACTGCAACAAAAAATAAAAATAAAAAAATTAAAAAAAATTCATTGAGAAGAAGAGAGAAAAACATCAATCAAAAAGTGAAAAAAGAAGAAAGAGTGGAAGTTAGAGTTCCGTTGAAGTTTTTGGTGACAATCTTTTGTATCATCACTTGATTTATTCATTACAGGTTCTATTCAAATATGTATTATTTATGCTATCAATTTTGTGGTGAAAGAACATGAATGAAATATTCAATATGTTCTCTGCGTATGAATACATGTAATGAGATAGATATTTCACACAAACAATGTATTAACAGAATTCATCTTTTACAAACTGTACATTCACAACACGCACTACATCACTGATATTTTTAATTTTCATTCACATCACATATGTAATACACACTGTACATAGGAGAGAAATCAGTAAAAAAAAAGGAGAAACAAAATTGGTGCCTACAGTTACAAATAGAGTAAAAAAAAATAGAGTAGAATTGAATAGAAAAGTCAGTGAGAGAGAAAACACTTGAGAATGGAAGGAAAATCGATAGTCTTTCTTTGAGTTTTCCGGCGAGTTTCTCGTCGAAAATTGATCGAAAAACTCAATATTGTTTTAATCCATTCCACAGCCTCCGAAAATCTCTCCAAAAACTGATAAACTTCACCGAAAAATGTGAGAACATATCGGAAAAGTCCAGATCTAACAACAAACAACCATGAACGGTGGTTTTCAGCCGCCGGAACCAACCCAGCGCCGCCTACCCGCTTCCTCGACGCCAAACCAGCCATAAAATCTCTATCCCAGTGTCCCACCAGTGAACCAACTGCCAGAGTGGGTTTCCTCAACCGTTGTCTCTTCTTTTCCATCACTATCCGCCGAAAAATCGGTGGATATAACCGTTTCTTTATTTTTCCAGCAACGTAATGATATTTTATTTGTGTTTTCTACAAGTTTGGTTGATAGTTAAGAAATATAAAGAAACAATTTTGCAAAATAATCTTAACTTTATTTTTTCTAAGTAATTATTTTGTGATAAAAAAAACAGTTTTGAATATTATAATAACTCATGTCTTTCAAGCATATATAAACATATTATAATATAATGTCATATTATTAGTATTCGTATTTTTCTTATCTGTCCTTTATGGTCAAGATATTTTGATTATACTATAATTCCCTATGCATTATTAAATTATTTTAAAATATATAATAAGCAAAATTAATTGACTTAGAGTTATTATTTTATTTATTTATTTATTTATTTATTGTCATTAATAAATTTGAAAATTATTTATTAAATTAGTTAATTATCTTAAATGATTATCACTTTAGTTTACTGTTAAAACCGAATAATATTTAAAATAGATAAATAAATGTTTTTAACATTAAATAAATTTTAGGCATGTTTAAAATGTTCGTTTCAATTAAGAATGCGGCGCACGCATCTTTTTGAGACATTTAAAAATTCAAGGATGCAATAATGTACCTTGATAAATATTTTTCTAAAATTAACTTTCACACGATTTATTTAATATAAAATAATAGACAAGTTTTCGGTATAACAAAATGAACGGATCAAGGCCTTCAAAGATAAGTTATCAAGATAGTTGAAGTTAAGATAAGTCGATAAAAGCTACTGTGCTAAAACCACGGGACTCGAGGGGTGCCTCACACCTTCCCCTCGGTCAATAGAATTCCTTACCCGGTCTTTAGTTTTCGCAGACCATAATAAAGAGTCATATCTTTTTTATTAGGGATTCAAAAAGGTGACTTGGAACACCAAAACTCAATTCCAAGTGGCGACTCTGAAAAGTAATAAAAATAATTCATATTCAATATCGTCACTTTAATTGGAAAAACCCTTCGACCTCGACCCCGCGAGCGAAAAAGGGTGTGACACAGACTATAAATGAAGAAAAAAGGTTAATGTTGTTACAACACCTTCTATTGGATCGCAGATGCAGTACTCTGGCCCGTTGCTTGAGGGTGATGATGGCCAATAAAGGTCTAGTTCTCACATGCAGTATGTAGGTAACGGAAATAAGCAATATGCTCTTTTTATGCAGCATACAGGAAATAACAATAGCTATAATCAAGGAAGCATTAATGGTATGCAACAATCAATGTTTAGCAATGTAGCAAATCCACAGTTCATTCCAACTCAGTACAGTCAGATTCTTCACATGCTACACAAGCCTGTGACAAGTGAGTCAAGTGCAAATATGGCAGGTATTTTTTTTGGAACTTCTTGTTATCATAATATGGTCGAAGATCTAGACTGGATAGTAGATAGTGGTGCCACAAACCATATGGTTAGCCATGAACAATTCTTACATCACGGATTGACAGTTACCAATTCAGAGAGGGTACAACTTTCTACCGATGATTCAACTGTTATTACACAAACAGGAAAATCGCTTTTGCCAGGAGGTGATGTAGTTGACAATGTGTTGTGTGTGCCAACTTTCAAATTTAATCTGCTTTCAGTATCAAAACTGACTAGAGAATAACTATTGGGATCAAAACAGCTATTGGGATCTAAGCAGAAGTCACTTGGAGTTGGCAACTTGTGGTGATGCAGAGATACGGCATAAGAGATTAGGGCACATCCCTATGAGTGTTCTTAGAAGAATGAACTTGTTCAAGAATAAAACTTGTTTTACTTTACCAAACTGTGATGTGTGTCATTTAGCAAGACAAGTCAGGTTACAATTTTTGGTTAGTCATACTGAAAGTTCTAAATGTTTTAATTTGATACATTTGGATGTATGGGGACCATACTAAGCTGCTACACATAATAGAATGCGATATTTCCTTACAATGGTTGATGATTATTCTAGGTGGACCTGGATATTTCTAATGCATCTTAAGTCTGATGTCTCTACTATCTTAAAACATTTTATTATGATGATTAATACTCAATTTGATCAGAAAATCAAGGCATTCAGGTCGGATAATAGTGGTGAGTTTTTCAACACACAATGTTATGAGCTGTTTAAGGATCATGGAATTATTCATCAAAGTTCTTGTCCACATACACCTTAGCAGAATGGTGTAGTTGAAAGAAGACAGACATATTTTGGAAACAGCTAGAGCAATAAGGTTTCAAGGTCATCTACCAATCAAATTTTGGGGTGCGTGTATTCTTAGTGCTGTTCATATCATTAATAGAATTCATTCGATAGTACTACACAACAAATCACCTTTTGAGATGATGTTTATGAGATCACCCGACCTGTCTTACATGAGAGTGATCGGATGTTTGTGCCATGCTACCAATCTAAACAAATCTGATAAATTTAGACCAAGAGCTATCAGATCAGTTTTAATGGGATATGATGATACACAAAAGGGTAATAGACTTTATGATTTTGAGAATCATACTTTTTTATTAGTAGGGATGTGGTGTTTGATGAATCAGTCTTTCCTTTTCAAACTTGTTCAGATGTTGTGAGTAAAAATCCACCATGGGATGCTGCTCAATGTTTCGAATTCTCTATACTATTTACTGATTCACATCCAGTTTATGATGAGACTACAATAACTAGTCCACCTCCAACATAAGATATTTCAGTCTCTCCTATGGTACAGGATCATTCCTCTTCATCTGCTCATGAAATACATACTACACCAGTGGCTGATATACACAGATCACCATGTCCTGCTGAGACAAAAAGGTCTAACAGAATAAGTAGACCACCTATTTGGCAAAAGAATTTTGTCACGGGAACAAAGAGTAAGTCTCGTCAGTGCTTGTATTCAATCACAAACAATGTTGATTATAGCAGTCTTTTTCATTTATACCAATGTTACATTGCAAATGTATCAATAGATACTGAGCCACAATCATATCAGCAGGCCATTACTGATAGTAGATGGATTTAAGCCATGAAGGAAAAAATTCAGGCCCTTGAAGACAACAAGACTTGGGAGATTACTTTATTGCCACCTGGTAAGAAAGAAATTAGATGTAAATGGGTCTATAAGATCAAATACAAGGCTAGTGGAGAAGTGCAGAGATTTAAGGTAAGATTAGTCGCCAAAGGCTACAATCAAAAAGAGGGATTGGACTATCAAGAAACTTTCTCTCCCGTTGTTAAATGGTTATTGTTAGAAGTATTTTGGCTATGGCTACATCTAGGAGATGGCATGTTCAGCAAATGGATGTTTATAATGCCTTTTTACAAGGAGATTTAGTTGAAGAAGTTTATATGACACTACCACAAGGATTTCATTATGATAAAGAAGGGTGATAATAAGGTATGCAGGCTGGTCAAGTCTTTGTATGGGCTTAAACAAGCCTCAAGACAATGGAATGTGAAGCTCATTAATTAACTGGTAGCAACAGGATTCACACAAAGTCATCTTGATTATTCATTACCGACAAAGAAATTTGTAGATGGTATTATAGTCATTCTGATCTATGTGGATGATTTGTTGGTGACTGGTAGTAGCATGGAGCTTGTTGAAGATGCTAACAAAGTACTTAAAGATAATTTCAAGATTAAATATCTTGGTGACTTAAAATATTTTTTAGGCATTGAATTTGCTAGAAGCTCAGCAGGTATCCTAATGCATCAGAGAAAATATGCCCTGAAACTTATCTCTGATTTGGGATTAGGCGGATCTAAACCAATTAATACTCCAGTTGAGATGAACTTTAAGCTGACTACACATGAATTTGATAATTACTTTGGAGATTCTTCTGATTCTCTACTAATGGATCCTAGTGAATACCAAAGGCTAGTTGGGAGGTTGTTGTAGCTTACCATCATTAGACCTGATATTTCTTTTGTTGTTCAACATCTGAGTCAATTCATGCATGCTCCAAAGACATCTCACATGACTGCAGCCATCAGGGTGGTCAAATATATGAAGCAGGCACCAGGCATTGGTATTTGTATGAGTGCTCAGTCACATGATTCTCTTCAGGCTTATTGCGATGCAGACTGGGGTTCATGTCTTAACTCCAGAAGGTCTATTACAAGTTACATGATTAAGTTTGGTAACTCCTTCATTTCCTGGAAGTCGAAGAAACAATCTACTATTTCCAGAAGTTCAGCAGAGGCGGAGTACCAAAGCCTTGCCTCGACTGTTGCTGAAATTGTATGGATCGCTGGTTTATTCAAGGAACTAGACATGTCTTGTCTCTTCCTATTCCCTTGTTTTGTGATAGCAAGGCAGCTATTCAAATAGCTGCTAACCCGGTGTTCCATGAACGTACTAAGCATATAGACATTGACTGTCATTTTATAAGGGAGAAGGTCTAAGATGGTATGGTCTTTATTCAGTATCTATCCATAAAGGAGCAAACTGCAGACATCTTGACAAAGGGTCTTGGTTGTGTGCAACATTCTTATCTTCTTTCCAAGCTAGGCTTGCAGAATATCTTCATACCACCTAGCTTGAAAGGGGGTATTGAGGAATATGATTATAATAAACAAATAGTTGCTAGTTGATTAATTGTCAGTTGTAATGTTCAGTTAAAAGGAAGCTGCTGATGTGGCAAGTTTGTTAGAGAGTAGATATTTTTGTATCTTGATCATAGGCGGTTAGTGGAACTAAACCATAGTTAGTAGAGATAGGAATTAGTATATAAGCAGAACTTGATCATTGTTGTGCACTATGTACATACACAAAATCATTCTTAGTTTTACTCTTCCCCAAATACTCTGATTTCTCTTTCTCTTCTCTATGAATTGGCTAGTCAGCGAACTCACATGAAGTTCTCGATCACAAATTAACAACTTAAACATAAATTGTCTGGTAAACTTCGTTCCAAAATTTATGTCACAGTGAGGTCTTGTACATGAAGAATGAAGGGACTCTCACGATTGATATTAGAGTGTGTTATAAGAAAACAACTACTAGTTATATGCCTGTGTATTTGAAAAGTGCAAATTCACAGGTTGTGCAGAATAAAGTTTGAGTGTATATATGCTCTGATTTGCTGTCTCATTTACCATAATCTTCATGAGTTCATTTTTAATTTGTCTATGTAATTTGCGTCCTTGATATCTTCTCCAGAAATGAAGTCAAGGAAATCACCGAAGCTTCCTTCTTTGTAGGACAAGATATGTTGATTGACAAGCTTTGATGCAGGTTTAACTTTTTTTCCTAAAGCTAGCTAGACTATGAAGGCTGGCAATCGAAATGCGCTTTTTTTGTGTGTGAACTGTTGCTCGGTGGAGAACGCTTTTGTATATCCCATTGCTCAATACTTTCCATGTGATCTCCCAGCAGAACAACGAGAGCTCCTTTAATGAGTGGAACTGAATGCCACTTTTCACCTCGGTCCATGATTTTGCAAGGCCTGATGATTTTGTAGAATGATGGATACCATACCATAATTAATCTTTATGTGGTGGCAATCCTAGTGTACGATCTGGCTCAGGGCATGCTGGATAGCAATTAACAGCCATGACCTGGGAGACTTCTGTTATGTCTTCATGTAAATAGTTAAGTATGATATGTTATTTTCCACAATACGGGTACGTAGAATCTGTATAACAGAACAACAACTTCAACTCGAGTTCAAGTATGAACAAGAACACAATGAAGTATTAAATACCCTCAACACAAGATCAAAAAGACCTTTCCAAGATGTGTATTTATTTTTCAGAAAATAAAGATGAAACAGAAATGATTAAGGCCAAGTCGTCCGAATTCACGGACTTTCCTTAAGGAATAATTTCCCTTACTGTACCCGAGGTTATGGAATCTTCCTCCCAGGATAAAATGGCCTTCAATCCGATTATAGCGGTACCTCAAATAGGCGGATTCTTCGAACACACTCACGGTTTGAATGATCACACTTAGAGTATTTTTAAGACAAGAAGAAGAAGTTTGTAATCTGAAAATTTCTGTATTGTCTATGTCATAAACCTATAGATGAAACCAGGTTTATATAGTCACTAGATGCCCCTTTGAAAACCCTTTGAAAAGGTGACATTGGTTCATATTAGAGGTGTGTGACTCTTCCTTAAAATGCATGTCTATTCACTTAAAACAATGCAGTAATTTTCTGAAATAGTACACTATTTCGTGAACAGTGCACTGGTTCGAAACAAGCGCATCACTTCATTGAAGAGTTGCATCTGTTCGAATCAATGTATCAGTTCAGGAAACATTGTTTCGAAAATCTGCCCCAGTTCAGAAACAGAAACACAGAAGCAGTGCACCAGTTCGCGAAATAGTGCAACGATTCGTTCAAACAGTGACACCAGTTCAGGTAGAACATTGCATCTGTTACTGCATGTATTCATTAATGGAGTATTATTGATTCAGTCTGGATTATTTTCGTCAAATCAAAATTTGTCCAAAAAGAAAGATCTCATCAATCATTTGTTGAATCCGAAGCCGAGCAAGCGACAACGATGACAACGGCGCGAGGCATCTCTATTTCCTTGCCTCAATTGCCATGTGGAGTAAGTGTTTCACAATATAAACACTAAAAAGTTCTCTTCTTCCACCAATGTGGGAGAAAGAGTAAGCTTTCCAAATTAGGAGTACACTTTCCAATTTGGGTATCTCCTTTTCCTCCACCATTTCTTCTCCATTTCTCATTCACACTTCTATGAACCCAACATGATATATAGTCCTAAGCTCTCAAATATCAGTTCCATGAGTTCTTGTTGCAACTTTTGTGCTGCCATGGTTTAGTTTCCCATTTTTTTCCTGCATGAAGAACTTCTTTAGGATCTTGAAGAAATTATATCGTTCTTGAACAGTAAGAATATGCATCTGCAAGACAACTTTTCTGCTAAATATATTGAGCAAAGACAATGAAAAAGTACGTACTTGTAACATGTGGGATTTGATGGCCAAAAATGGAGCCAAGTTGGGGTTGGATTAGTGTATTGCTTGAGGAAGAAGTCTCTCCAAATTAAAAGTGTAGTTTGTCTTTGACATGATTTAGACTGGTACCACATGCATCTTACGGGCTCGTGGACATTTGAAGACAAGAGATGCCTTTCCCTTCAGTTGGCAAATCAAAGAATTCACTCACAGCATCTAATTAATGCACCTTTCATGACTGACAATAATGGGATTCCATGGTTAACTACCTGCAGCAAAATCACTAACCACATGCATGGTGTATTATTTTACGTTCAGGGTGAATTTGTGAACAACGTCATATTTTTCTTCTGTTAAACAACCTAAGTACGACATTGATTAGTTTTACCAAATCCAAAATTAAAGGGAAATGAGAAGACAGAGGAGATGAGAACTAGAACCTTAAAGCATCATCAGTTTTGACATCAACTTCTTTCTATATGCGCGCGGATGATCTGACTGACATATTTTTCCTTACTTGGTGAGGCGTGGATATTCTTCTTATTTGGACCCTATCGCGAGGAAATTTATGTATATATACTGAGGAAAAACTATTTTATTCTAGCTAGTGCACGATATCAGGTGATCGATATGGACACTTGAGGACATGAGTACCTGCAGGAAGCTAATTAAGAAACCAAATTGCTTGCAAAATGCAAGCCATGAATGCACTTCCTGGATAATCTGAGGCCGAAGGAGAGGATTTTGCAGATAGGATAGATCCACAATTGGCAAACATGTGTTACACAGGATTGCATCAGGCAGTAAGGATGGTGGCCTGGAAGAATGTAACGTTTGGGAACATATATATATATAGGTTAATTAGTCCCTCTTCAGTAAGTGTCATGCATTGTACTAGTAAATGAACCATTTGGTGATGATACTGAGCTTTCTCTCGTTTTCCCCACCATAATGTGTATGTTCTTTTTTCCTTCATGTTTAATGGCTTTTAACTCCCTATTTATAAGCAGGAAAATGTGAAGATATGGTCCGAATTCTTAATTGTTTATCCAGTTATATGTGTAATGTGATGGTGCCATGACTATAACCAATGGAGAAATATTTTGTACCATATAGTCATACATGAATCAAACCTTTTAGGCTTCCAATACTTGAATAATCTGATAGAGTAACTGTGTTCACATTCAAATGGGAGTAAGCCCACGCGCTATGAGTGAGAATGGTGATCTAATTTTACACGTGCCACGTAGGCACCTTTCACGGAACAAGTAGAGTAAAAGAAAATAACGAAGGTGGCACTTCTCTTACGATTTTTTTTTTTTTTTTCACTTTATTGTCAAATACAACTCCAAATTGATGTTTGATAATGAAAATTTCAAATACTTCAAATTGTATTTCAAAACAGCTTCAAATATATTCATGAATAAATACAATTTCAACTCCAAATTCAAAAAATTTTAGTTTTCATGGCCAAACACCCACTTAGATACATAAGGTAATATTTTCGCCTATTCAATTTGTTTGCCTAGTTTTGACTTGATATGCAATTTAAGAAAGTATAGAAGATTTTTCAATGTTGTGGTCATAAACTAAATATAAGTTGAATGTATCAAATTTGTACTCTTAAACGTACCACTTGTAAAATTAGAATTAAAGAGTTGTCCGAAAAAAAGACATTCTTTTTGAAATGACTACAAACAAAAGTAAGACAATTCGACAAATAAATTGAAATGAAGGGTGACATGGAGTAATTAAGGTGAGGCCACCTTTGTCAAAATTTTGCATCAATAGCCAGTTAGGGGTAATTGTTTTCAAGATTTAAATTACTATTACAGTAAGTTTGAGTGAGTCTTGATTCGAATAAAAAAAAATTGAGTTTAGATCAAGTGAGTGTTATTGAATTATTTTTTTTGAAAATGTTGGTTGGAATGAAGATTATGTATTAGATCAAATTGGGCAGTGTACGTATTAGGACACTGCTATTTAAGGTGTGTTAGAAAAATGCTACAATGTCCATACTACACTGTAATAAAAAATAGTAAGTGACTTGTCATTAGTATTATGTCGTAAGTCAATGTCTGGAAGTGATTTTGGCTCGACTTCAATGCAAATCGTTAAGATCGGTCACTCTTCAAAGTTCCACAGCTCTTACAAATATGTCCACTTATAAAGTTGGAATTCGGAGTTGTACAAATACAATTGTCCAGACAATTATGGAGAAAGAAAATTAATGAAGGGGAAAGAGTACTTGTGTTTGTTGTATCTCATAAAAGAAGATGGCCAAATGCCAAACATATAAACATAGGAAATTGATTTGTATAACTGCAGATAATGGTTGAAATGTTTATCAACAAGTTACAATTCTGCAAAATCAAATTCAGAGAATTCATGATGTGGTAAATTTAACTTTGCATTTGTATATGCATAATCAATTTCAAAGAATGTGGGATTCTTTTACTTTACATCGACGAAAAAAAAAAGAAGCCAACAAGGCTCAAATTTTCGCGTTCAATGTTTCAATTATTGTATTATAAATATTTGTAAGGTTTACATCTAATTTGGATTAATTTCAGACTTTTAAGTATTAAACTAATTAAATTGAAGCTGGATATAATTTGATAATTTCGAGCTGAAAAGAAATCAATTAAATTGAACTATATATCGTGGATAGAATGGATAAGGGGCTATGAGTGAAATGAATAAATTCAAAGTTCAGATATAATTTGCTTGCACAAGTAGTATGAAACATTCCAGATGCAGATAATTTTCATTCTCATAGATTTGAAATTGATTATAAAACGACTAAACTTAATTACACAAAGTTACCCCCACAATCCTCTTTCATTTTTTAAAAGATTAGTAGTGCGTGGTTCGACCAGTGTGCATGTACGTTAATTATTTCATCAAGTATATATTACTTATCATCATAATACATTATAAGCTTAGTTTAAGTGTATAATTATATGCGTAGAATCCTAACAAATTTAGTTTATATATTTGGGGATAGAAATGAATGAGGAGTTTCAAGTTTAGACATCACTAGGAGCTAATTGATAGTTGGTCATCATAGCTAACACCAGCTTTCAGAAGAGACATATATAATAAATACATAAATGTCTCTTAATTTGGTCCCAAATGTCATTTATGGCCTTCAATTCAATTTTGGGCGTCCCCAAATAGGTATTTAAATTATATAAAGTTGAACAAATAGACACACATATCCTACATGATGACAAATCTTAGATGATTTGACATGTAAAACGCGTGCATCTCACATGATTTCCCATGTAGGACGCCTGCGTCCACTTGTTTGACTTTACGTTGTTTAAGTGTCTACTTGTGCACACTCAATTTTAAATTAGGAAATAAAGATACTAGTTAAGACCAAGTTACAATTAAGATACGTTTGTGTATTATGCCTTCAGAAATGAGAGGAGCACTTGGTGACTTATTGTAGTATGATGGCTAAGATTTTAGGTAATACAGGTACATAAAGTCAGCAAATTAAGGTTAAGTGGGCTATTCGTTAGATAGTTCAACCTATGGCTGTCAAGTGGGCCGGGCCAACTCGGCCCTACCCCACCCTACCCGGCCCACTTAAATAAACTGGCCCGGTTTGATCCGTCCCGGTAAGCCTTCGGGCTTTAGGGTTCCGGGTCCCGGACCGGTTATTTTTTTAATTTGGGCCCAATTAATCCGGCCCGAACCTAGCCCGGTCCAGGCCCGCCGGTTAATCGACCCGGCCCGTTTTTTTTTTAAAAAAAAATTTTTTAATAATTTTTTTTTTTTGTATAAATTAGTATATAACTATACAAATATATATTGTAATGTATATATATATTATACTATATTTCATTTAAAGTATTACATATACATAGAATAGAGTGTATATATGTGAATAGATCTTCTATAGATGTGTATATTTAACGTATACATGTGTATATATTTTATAAATTAGTATATAACTATAAAAATATATATTTTAATGTATATATATTGTAGTATGTCTCATTTAAAGTATTACATATACATAGAATAGAGTGTATATATGTGAATAGATCTTCTATAGACATGTATATTTAACGTATACATGTGTATATATTTTATAAATTAGTATATAACGATACAAATATATATTGTAATGTATATATATTGTAGTATATCTCATTTAAAATATTACATATACATAGAATAGAGTGTATATATGTGAATAGATCTTCTATAGACGTGTATATTTAACGTATACATGTGTATATGTTTTATAAATTAGTATATAACTATACAAATATATATTGTAATGTATATATATTATAGTATATTTCATTTAAAGTATTACATATACATAGAATAGAGTGTATCTATGTGAATAGATCTTCTATAGACGTGTATATTTAACGTATACATGAGTATATATTTTATAAATTAGTATATAACTATACAAATATATATTGTAGTATGTCTCATTTAAAGTATTACATATACATAGAATAGAGTGTATATATGTGAATAGATCTTTTATAGACGTGTATATTTAACGTATACATGAGTATATATTTTATAAATTAGTATATAACTATACAAATATATATTGTAATGTATATATATATTGTAGTATATCTCATTTAAAGTATTACATATACATAGAATAGAGTGTATATATGTGAATAGATCTTCTATAGGCGTGTATATTTAATGTATACATGTGTATATATTTTATAAATTAGTATATAACTATACAAATATATATTGTAATGTATATATATATTGTAGTATATCTCATTTAAAGTATTACATATACATAGAATAGAGTGTATATATGCGAATAGATCTTCTATAGATGTGTATATTTAACGTATACATGTGTATATGTTTTATAAATTAGTATATAACTATACAAATATATATTATAATGTATATATATTATAGTATATTTCATTTAAAGTATTACATATACATAGAATAGAGTGTATATATGTGAATAGATCTTCTATAGACGTGTATATTTAACGTATACATGTGTATATATATATAATTATATATATATATATATATATTGTAGTATATTTTATTTATACTTTAAAGTTTAAAGTAGTACATATATATTTGGATGATGCGTATATATGTGTAATTGTGTATATATGTATATATTTTTTAAATTCTAATGTAGTATATACTATATATATAGTGTATATATATTGTTTAACGTATTTATAATGTATATAGGTGGGTATATATAATGTATATTGATTTTTTTAAAAAAAAATATTTTTGACTGGGTTTGATCGATTTTTTAATCGGATTTGACCGGGTTTAGGTGGGTTTGACCGGGTTGGGTTAAGTGGGCCGGGTTAGGGTGGTTTTTGATTTTTTTACTGTTGAGTCCGGCCCACTTAGACCCCAAACCGAACCCGGCCCGGCCCTCAACTCGGTTAAATAACACGGGCCGGTTCTGGGTTGGCCCGACCCGACCCACTTGACAGTCATAGTTCAACCTCAACTGAAACAAATTAACCTAAGTGTTTTGACTTATTGAGGCAAATGCATATAGTTAAAAGAGGTGATATATTGAAGTGGTAACTAATCTACGTATATAATAAGCACTTAATATACACGCAAACATGTATATATATGTACATACATACATATATATATTCACCTATGACCTGTATTATATATAAATTATGATCCTATAAAGTTCGCTTCTTGTGCACGTGACCAAGTCGCAACCAGCTGAAACAACTTATTCGACAGAACAGGCCACTCTAAATATATATATATATGTTTCGTCATTAAATCCAGAAATCCCATAAACCGCAATATGCAGCTGTTTTGTAAATCTACCGTCTGCTGGTTTTCAATTCCTTAAAAAAATATGCAGAATTAAGAAACAATAATACAAAGAATAATAGTACCACTTGAATATATATGACGCACTAAAGGACATTGAAATTTCATCCAAAACCATGCATGCATGAATCTGGTTTTCAAGAATTTCAACTCCTTTTCGTAAGCACACGCCATTTTCAAGAATTCTCAATCTACCTTTTTTCTTTTTAGTATTATTTATTTTACCAGTGTCCACGATGTTTTTTTAATTTAATACAATTTGTATATATGCGTTTTATTACTTACTTATTTGTTTAATATGTTTCATAAAAAATTAATTAGCTCCTTCTATGTTAGTTTTTAATTTTAATCATTCTTATTTTGTATTTAAAGACACTTCTTCCACAGGAGTGAAATGACAAAGTTCATATACGCCAAGATTTAAGATGTATATTTGATGGTTTAAGTCATTAAGACGATCAAATTCAAATGCCTTATTTTATATTTTTAAAATTTTGTAACAAGTTAAATTCAGACACATACAAGGAAATAGGGTCATACACACATGAAAACATTAAAAAATAAAAAAAGACCCTGCCCCTCCCCCTCCCCCTCCCCCCCTCAACTTTTTTTCCCCTCACTTTTGTGTTTGTGCCTATTGTTTCCTTTTAGTGAGGTAGGCCTCTATTTTTTTTTTTTTAACTTCACTAATCTGAGAGTGTAGAGCTATATATCAGCTGGCCTATATAATATTCCTCATGATGGATACCATTGGGAGAAAATTCTAGACAATTTTTTGGAGGAAAAGAAAGTACTCAAAGGATGTGCATGGTCCTTCAGAAGCAGTGGCTTAATATATTTACAACAACAGTATCGTACTCTATAGGTACGTACTAGTAATATTATGCATGGTAAGTTAATAATGTGCATGGAATGTAATTGACATGTTTTTGTTATTACCAAAGCGTAAATGCATTTGCAACATAATTTCCATTTTTAATACTAGTACATTTTATTCCCTCACGTTCTCTTCGACTCTTCCTTTCCATTAATTTCTTAAAGGTTAACTATATGTAGATGGATCATGCTTTCAAATAATTTATATATCGACTTTCTTCTTTCATTGAATTTGAAGTTTTCTGCCATCTATTGTATAAGGAAACTAATTAATATCGAAAACAAATCAAGCATTTTGAGTTTTCAAGTATAATATAATAGTAATGTGAAGCTTGAATATAATTTCTCTTAATTCTTAAGTTTGATCTGCTGATCGATCAATACTTAGCCAGCTTCCATTATTGTATATTAAAGTGTGTGTCTTCTTTGTTTTTGATTTTTAACCTCTTTGATATATATAATCCATAATAAGGTCAATTACACATATTTATTTCTATTGTATTTACATATGGTTCAATGATCTATTTTTCAAATATGTAATTTTAATCATTACCATCTTTCAATTTTCTTTGATTATGAAGCAGAAAATCAGAAAAGTAGAAGTTAGAACAGAAATGACAAATTATTTTCAAGCCCACAGATTTATTGTGTATTCTTAAGAAATTTGTTGTCCGAGCTATTTTGAATTAATCTCTTCCAAGACAAAATGAATCTAATATTAGAGTACATAATAGCGCAGCACTTCAAATTTAGAATTTATAAGAATGAACTCTGCTTTAACAAGAATTTGTTCTCATATACGTGAAGAAAATCAAATCTTGATGTATCTATTTCAGGTTATTCTTTGTAGTAATTGATTGATCAAGGAAATAATTAAAAGTTGTTTTATTTTCGTTTTTTTAATGCAATCTATGTTCAAATTTTTTTATTTTTTTTTAAATAACTCAAGAGCGACGAAATATTATGTATAATATCTGGGGAAAGACGCCTGATTAGCCAATGTGGGAAGATTGTAAAAGATTGTTGCACTTTAAAGAAATATAGAATATCAGTTTCTCCTTAAATAGGAAATTATTAGTATTTTTTTAAGCCTTAAATAGGAAAACAATTCTACTCTATATGGAGATTTACTTTTATACTCCGTCCGTTTCAAAATAATTGGCCATATTGCTAAAAATATTTATTTCAATTTAGTTGTCCCTTTTATGAAATCAAGAGAATTTTATTATATTCTTTCAAGATTACCCTATTATTAAATGACGATATAAAGTATATATACTCACATTTATACTTTCATAGCATATCCTATTATTAAATGACTATTTAAAGTATATATTCTCACATTTATATTTTCAAATCATAGTTAATAAGGCTAATTTAATGAAAAAAATACCTAATTAATATTTTCTTAATGGGTGTACCAAGTCCACAACAGTATTCAGTTACGTATATTCATTTGAAAAGACTGTCAACATAAACATATTGAAAGTTGTGCTATTTTACTTTTCTTCAAAGTGTATTTTAAGCTGATATATAGTATGTGCTTTAAACTTGTGAATCACACTGTATGAATTGTGTGTAAAATATATGATATGTGAACCACATATATAGCTCTAATTACTACTACTAATATGTATGTATTTTGGAGATTCTTGTCCATTTAGAAGTTACTTGTATTTTGTTCAAAGGATGGGTTTTATTAGTAGAGGGTTGACAATTGGATTTTTGACTTGCGTTGAGTTTTATTTACACATCCAACTCTTATGAGAGGCATTAATGGAATTTTCTTTTTTCTTTTTTTAATAGGCGAAAACTTGACGGAGCAATGCCGGGTAAAGGTACACGGATAGTGTCAGAGTGTCTGGCCATATACTCCAAGGACACGTGGAACATAAGAAACATCTATTTTTGGATCTAAGTGTCAATATGTGATGTTTTCAACTCACTCCCAATTGTCACTCAATTATTTTTATTTACTTTATTAAGCAACCTATTTGATATATATAATAGTAAATATTTTTCAACCATATTCCAGCCAAAAGGAGTTCTTGTAAGTTGTATCTTCGCAAATGCTAAAAAAAAAAATATTTAGCAGGCAATTTGGTTTAGTATCTGATCTTCCGCTTCATTAATAAGTATTCAATTTGGAAAATTTACTAGCATCATATATGTATAGACATAAAAAAGAAAAAATGTTAATATGTTATATAATTGAGTACTCTTGTATAATTTGTACATATCCTCCTACCAACTTAACATTATGTTTTTTCAACAATTTATGTCACATCTCAAATTTTGTAGGCATTATAGGCTAATATTTCATTCACAAAATTTATAAATATTTAAATACTTATTATTTAAATATATTATCTAATTTTATTTTTATAATTTTCTAAAGTCATCTATGCATTAGTACGTACAAACACACACACATATATAGACAAAATGTATTTGTGTTTTTTATTTATAATATATGATTTATTTTTTTTAGGTTAGATATTTTAAAAATTAAGGAGCCCTAAAATATATGGTAAGAAAAAACTTATTTTAAATATTAAGAAATTTTAAAATATATTACAAGAGAAAAATATAGGGTAAATGCAAACTAATTCTAAATATATAGGATTCTTAAGTTGATAAAATTGATGTGGCAATGTAAGTGGGACTTTTCCTAACTTTTAGGAATCACATATATGAGTTTTTTTTTTTTTAGAAAAAATGCCAAGAAGGCCACTTTATTTAAATAAAAGAAAGCAAAGTTAAATAAAAAAAGCAAAACATACACGTCGTGAAAAAAAAAAAGTAAAAAGGAGATTAAAAAACTGTGAGTTTATATTTGAAATTCATATTATTTTAATATTGATAAATAATTTATGAAATAAAAATAAAATTTTATCATATTTAGATAATTTCTTTCTTTAAGAGAAAGGTTTTGAACTTCAAAATCAATTAGAATTTTATCTTATATTTATGAAAAAGAATTTCTGTTATTTTATTTAAATAATATTTTGGTCAAGCTTTAACACAGAAAAGTCGCCATTTCACCGGCTATACTTTTCTTCTTATCTTGATTATGACTGAAGTCGTATTCTTTCATTCATTATCATCAGTGATAAATTTAAAAGTTGTTTTTGAATTATACGCAATCAACAATTGACAATGATTTATTCCTTTTCAACAATTTCTTGTGTTTCTCTTTCAATTAAAAATTTTTGATCGAAAAATTTGAGAAGACAAGTGTGTTGCTGCCGAATGAAGTAGCTGGAAAAATGAAATGTTTATCTTACCTAAAAATTAAGGTTTATATTATAAGAATGATGATTCTCTTTTTTGTTGCCATAAATTTGCTCTTTTCAAAAGAATTTCATTGTTTTTATGCAGTTTTTTTTAAGATTATGGGTATATATTGAGTTAAAAAGAAAAGAACACTTTGAGCTCCATTTAGTTTTGAAGTCTTTTTTTTTTATTTTCTATTTGAACTACAAATAATTTTTTCTTGCATTCTTTTCTATTTTGAATTATGAATATAAAGACTTCTATGATAACAATTAAGGGGTGCTCATCAATTGATTTATAGTTCAATTTTATGTATTATCGATTCGGTTTATTAGTTTTTGATTTCTAAACATGTTAAATTAATAACCAAGTCAATAAGATATTTCTTATCGATTTGGGTCCTTAACTATTCTATTTTTCAGTTAAGCAATAAAAAAACACTCATTTTTATATACGATATGAAAATGTTCATCTAGTCAAAGAATTTGTTGTTGATTTTTACGTAGGTAGTTTGATATTACGTTTATGCAGTAAAATTTTGCACTATTTTAATTTTAATTTCATAACTTTATTATTAATTAACGTGACACACGTGCAAAGCACGTACACTTGACTAGTATATGTATAGACATAAAAAAGAAAAAAAAATGTTAATATGTTATATAATTGAGTACTCTTATATAATTTGTACATATCCTCCTACCACTTAGTTATCAATAATTTATAGTACATACTTTTACTATTAATCACTTAATCTAAGCATTTACTCTTAAATCTTACTTCGTTTATTTCATATTACTTGGACGTTATTGATCTAATTATTAGAGATATATCTTAGACAAAAAATAGTACTAATTATTTTTAATTTATTAAAACGAAATACCTATTTATTTTTATATAGAGGTGATGCAATGCAATGCAAATAAAATAAAGTATGAACGGGAGCGAGAGTTCAAGATGAGGGGCTATAAATTGTGCGGTGTCGGATGTAGACACGTGGCCAAAAATTGAAAACGAATATTTATTTTATGGTAAAAAAAAAGCCGGGAGTAGGAAATCAGTCCGTACGAAGCCCCCTTTCAGTGAAAGTTGAAAATATCAGAAACTTCCAATGGAGAAGAGAAGATGCATAGCAGTAGGGATGCACACAAATCAATTTATCACTTTCCTTCGTAAGTGTTTTTCACTTTTTAATGTTTTTTTTTTGTGTGTAGATAAACTTTTTTTTACTAATTGTAATGAGAATCATGTAAATCGACAATTTTATTTGTTGCTATTCATAGATTTTGAGATCATAAGCAAATCAAACACGAGGTTTAGTCTGATGAATGCGAGAAATTGAGCAACTTCAAGTAGTTGATTTTGGTTTAGTGACTAATTACTGATTAAGTTGGGATAATTTTGATTAAATACTTAAAATTGGCGCCATAAACTGATTTTCTAAGAAATATGGCTTCAATTAGTGAAAAAATTAGAGATAATTTGGGATGATTTTGTTTAACAATCGTACTATCTCAAAAAGCAAAAAATTGTTCAATGGTGGTTAAATGAATATTAGTACTGATTCCGATTCTGACGATGCATGGAGATAACCTGAGGTGAACTATTGCAGCCATTTAGTGCAATAACAAATCAATTCTATGTATAATAACCAGCTTAATTAAAGAGATAACCAGCTTAGTACTTTTTTCAAGCTCTCTGTAAGCTGTTAAAATTGTCTCCATGGACGCTACTAAATTAAGTGTGAGCAAAAGAGATAGTAATACTTTTTCGTCGTCCAAATATAAAATGATATACAACACAAAGTTAGTTTCTATGTTTGGCTTTTTGTGAGTTCTTAGTTTTGGAATTAGTAGCAGAGAATAATTTGCATATTTTCATTTCAAAACTTGCATATAGAAGATCAAAGTATCTGACTTTTGCCGTGTTGCACTTGGTTTTAAGCCAAAATGATTAAAAATAAGCCAAAAGTCATAAGTTAAAGTTAGAAATCTAAACTTTTCACTTTTGGCTTATAAGCGAAAAACCAAGAGCCAATCCGGACAATCTCTGTACTATTTGTGAGATAACTATTTGTTGCTGAGATAATTTGATTTCAAGTAATGGTAACAGCCCTTAACCCATACTAAACTAATTTAAATACTAATTAGGAAGTTATTGATATTTCATTCGTATGAAATATTATTTTAAATGTTGCCAGCAATTGATATTTCATTAGTATGAAATCTTATTTTAAATGTTGCCAGCAATTGATATATCATTAGTATGAAATCTTATTTTAAAAGATTGGCAGCAACAATCTTGTTTTCGACATTGAAATAAGTTTGAGAAATTTTCAATTTGCATATGAAACCCCTTGCACTGCCCCGTTTATAGTATTTCGAAAATATTTTTGACCCACCCTGCCCTGCCCCACACAGCACTCCCCTGTCCCACCCCGCCTGTGTCCTGCCCCATTGCCACCCTAGCGATAATTTCAAGTTAGTTTGTAGAAGGTTTGAAATGAGTGGATCGTATCAGAGGGAAAACAGCTTGTGTATCTGAACATTAGTGAGATCATATGCGAGCATTAAATGAGTCATGGAACTTGAGTTTTGACGCCATGCTTCCATGTCAGCTTACAAAGGAAACTTCTACATACAAAACCAGAAAGAATACAGGAAAAATGATAATATTAATGTCAGAGCAGTTGTTATGCTGGCTATTCCTGTGATATATTTACAAAATGTATTGTTGGAAGGTGATTTTGGCTGTATATGGCTGCAGTTGTAAATCAATATACTGTTCTTTGCTGGTCTAATTAGTTTGAGGTTATAACTAATTCTTGTGTCAATTACCATCAAAACTTTACCTTGTGTGAGAGCACATGCTCCCCATAAGTGTGTCTACCGGTGATGAATGTGGTTTAAGTTCTAAACTTGTGTTATGACTGATATTTGGCTTAAGCTGGACTTGATATGTCGAATGTTAGAACTTCTTTCCAGTTTGGAAATCATTTGACTATTCCAGTTGCTGGCTTCAATCTGTCAAGTCGCGATTTTGCTAATGAGATAAATCATTGGATCTATTGCAGATCCTGATGATGCATTTTTATTTTGTTGGTCGTGCAAAAATTTATTGATCTTTGGATAATAAGTGGGAAATCTTAGATAAGATGAAATGACTAGTAAAGTTGTTCAAAATTTATTTTTTACAGTGAGGCCTCTTAGCATAAACAAAGAGGTGCTATTATTGTTTTTATAAAAAAATAAAAAATAAAAATAAAAATAAAATAAAATAAAAGAAATAAAGAAGAGCCTCTCACCAGTAGTATCCGAACAAAGTACATAGAAAAATGGCTACTGGTTATATGCCTTCTCATTTTAACAAGTGCAAACACAGATTGTCCGAAATGGAGTCGGAAGAGTGTGAAAATGAGAACTCCAGTATTGCCTGCTCTGTTGTCCGTGGACTATAATCATCATGGATTTATTTTTAATTTGTCTATGTACTTTTCTTTCACAATATCTTCTCCAGAAATGAAGTCAAGGAAATCACTGAAACTTCCTTCTTTGTAGGACAAGATATTTTGTTCGTTAACAAGCGTTGATGCAGGTCCAACTTTTTTACCTAAAGCTAGACTATGAAGGCTGACAATCGAAATGCGCCTTTTCTCCGTGTTAACTGTTGCTCGGTGGACAACACTTTTGTATATCCCATTGCTCAATACTTCCATGTGATCTCCCAGCAGAACAACGAGAGCTCCTTTAATGAGTGGAACTGAATGCCACTTTTCACCTCGGTCCATGATTTGTAAACCCTGATGATTTTGTAGAATGATGGATACCATACCATAATCTGTGTGTGGTGGCAACCCTAGTGTAAGATCTGGCTCAGGACATGCTGGATAGCAATTAACTGCCATGACCTGGGAGCCTTCTGCAATGTCTTCATGTAAGTAATTACCGTTTAGTCCTAAGCTCTCAAATATCACTTGCATGAGTTCTTCTTGCAACTTTTGTGCTTCCGTGGTGTAGTTTCCCATATTCTTCCTGCATGACGAATCACTTTAGGATCTTGAAGAAATTATAGCATTCTTAAACAGTAGGAATATGCATCTATAAAGACAAACTTATCTGCTAAGCATATTCAGCAAAGGAATGAAAGACTTACTTGTAACATGTGGGATTTGATGGCCACAAGTCCATCCAAGTTGAGGTTGGATTAGCGTAGTGCTTGAGGAAGTCTCTCCAAAAGTGTACTTTGTCTTTGACATGATTTAGACTGGTACCATATCTTACGGGGTCATAAACATTTGAAGATAAAAGATGCCTTTTATCTTGAGGTGGTAAATCAAAGAATTCACTCGCAGCTTCTATGGCGTCGTCCATGACTGACAATGGGATTCCATGGTTAACTACCTGCAAAGTCATTTATCACATGCATGGTGTTATTTTACGTTCAGGGTGAATTTGTGAAAAGCCGTCATATTTCCCTTCCTGTTAGACAACCTAAGTATGTCAAAATCTAGGAAGTCTGTTTTAACTGATCAGCTGAAAATAAAAGGTAGAGAGAAGACAAATGGAAGTGAAGCTTAGAACTCTAATGCACCATGTGTATGACATGAAGTTCTTTCTTATTCTTGATTTCCATATGCCTTTTCTATACGTGGATGATCTCACGATATCTTTTTCCTTACTGGGTGCCTTGCATATTCTTCTTATTTGGATCCCTATCGCTAGGAACTTTATGTATACTGAAGCAAGTAAATAGGATAAAATTATCTTATTCTAGCGAGTGAACGATTGCAGGTGACATGGACACTTGACGACAAGTAGTACCTGGAAGAAACCAAGTTCCTTGCAAGCCAGGTGTACATCGTGGATTAGCTGAGGCCGAAGAAGAGGCTGTCGCAGATAGGATAGATCCACGACTGGCAAGCATGTGTTACACAGGGTTCCATCGGGGCGTAGAGATGGTGGAAGAACGTAACGCTTGGGAACATGGGTTAGTCCCTCTTCATCAAGTGTCATGGCACTAGTGAATGAACAATTTGGTGATGGTGAACTCTCTCTCATTCTTCCCACCATATTATGCTCTTTATCATGACTTTTAACTCCCTATTTATAAGCAGGAAAATATGAAGATATATATGATTTTTTGGAGTTTTTAATTATTTATCCACTTACATAAATGTAATACGTATAATGTGAGGGTACCATGACTATAACCAGTGGAAAAATAATAGAATATAGTGATACATGCATGAACCAAAGAGTGAAACATTTTAGGCTTGGTAAATTGGCGGTTACAATAAATTGAATTCGATGAGTAAGAGTGTTCAGATTCAAGTGGGAGTGAACCCACGCGCCACGAGTGAGAATGGTACTCTAGTTCTACACGTGCGCGTACGTAGGCACTGGCGTTTGGAACATTAATTTCCTTATTTCACTTCCGAGTTTAAGTTTTGTAATTGTACAAAATGGTTTATACTATCGGATGATAAAATATAATAAAGTATTTTACGCTATTAGGTAGAGTAAAAATATTGACCTGTTATTACAGGTTATTCAATCTTTTGTATACAATAACAATAAATTCAGTAAATTTTTACCAAAGTGAAGTTCAGGGAGGGTAAAATGATTCCAATCTTTTACATAAAAATAAAAGAAAAAAAATTAAGCAACCTGCGTCCAATTACTACGTCAAGTTACTTGATAATGTAAAATGTTTTATACACTAAAAAAAAACTTAAATTCTTGCACTTATGAGCGTCGACGCGTTGTTTCCACAGAGCAAGTAGAGTATAAAAAATAAATGACTCTCCCTTCAACGAAAGTTGTCCATAGACTTATTACACTATTAAGGAAGAATAAATAATAAGAATTTTACTTTATTATACTTTTAATGTATTATATTGAGGATCTTTCAAAAATAGCAGTATTTTACTATAAAATTCACCTTTCATAGTCATATTTTACATAATTATCATTTATAGCTGCGGTATTCGATTTATGCCCTTTGTATTCAGTTTTACAGATAGTATGTATTCATATAAAATATGAATACAATTCCTATTTAGTCGCGCCAAAAATGGAATTCAATATTTTTAAAAAGAAAAAAATCTCAATCACGCTTATCTCGTTGAACTGAATATTTCCCTGCCTAACACTACCATTATCTTTTTTTCATATTTTTTTATCTTTTTTCATATTTTTTTATCTTTTTTTATTTTTTGTGTTTTCCCCCTTTTTTCTTCTTCTTCTTTCTATTTTTTTCTACTTTTATTTTTTTCGTTTCTATCATTTTTTTCTCTCTCTTTAATCCCTAACTTCTATTTCTCTTTCTTCTTTTCTTTTCTTCTTTGATTTTTTTTATTTTCTTTTTTGTACTTATTTTTTTTTTATTTTTTTTATTCTATTTTATATTTTTTGTGTTTTTGAAAAATATGACTAGTCAGCACAAGTCATGGATGATAACGTAAATACCACAATTGTTTATCGTATTTGTAGTCACACCGCCATTTATATTTTTGTATTTATATATACGACTATATTTGTATTTGTATATTAAAGTTCACACTTATATTTATATTTTATAGTTTGCATTTGTATTTGTATTTAATAGTTCGCACTTGTATTTGTATTTATATTTGTTAGTTTGCACCATTATTTATATTTTATATAATTCACATTTGTATTTTAAAGAACTATTTTGTATTTGTATTTTATAATTGATTGCATATTATATTGGATTATATTTATATTATGGTTTTATTGTGTTTGTATATTTAGATTATATTTGGATTATACTTGTATTTGTATTCTATTTTCTTCATTACCTTTTTATTTTTAAGAAGGTATTTTGTATTTGTATTTGTAAGTTGATTGCATGTTGTATTTAATCATGACTATGTACAATTTATCATTTGTATTTGTATACAAACAAGTAAGTGCATTAATTGTATTTTCTTGATTCTAAAATATATAACTATGTAATGTATCATTTGATATAAATGTACCGTTTTATATTTGAATATCAAAATTATTATTCATATTTGTAAATAAAAAAATATCACTTGATACAAAAGCAATGACAAACAAATGAAACAAATAATTTTACAAATACAAAGACAATATGTATTTGTATATATTGTATTTGCATAAAAATTTGAGTTGTATTTATTTGTATCAATAAATACAACTCGTATCAATAAATACAAACAAGTATTCGTGGAAAGAAAATCAATCGTTCCTTTTCAATAATTAAAAAATACAAATGATAGTTAACGCTTATATTTATATGTTATAGATCGCGTTTGTATTTGTATCTTATAGTTCACATTTGTATTTATATGTTATAGTTCACATTTGTATTTGTATTTTATAGTTCACACTTGTATTTATATGTTATAGTTCGCATTTGTATTTGTATTTTAGAGTTCGCACTTGTATTTGTGTTTGCTAGTTTGCACAAATGAAAAGAAGAAGAAAAATTGAAAAGGAAAAAGAAGGAGAAAATGAGAGAAAAAGGAGGAAAAATGAGAGAAAAAGGAGGAAAAATGAGAGAAAAAATGAGAGAAAAAGAAGAAGAAGGAGAGTAATAGAAAATAAGAAAAAAATTTAAAAAAGATAAAAAAAATAAAAAGAAAAAAAGAAAAAAAGAAAGGAGAAAAAATACAAAAAAAGAAGAAGAAAAAAAAGGAGAAAAATGAAAAGAAAAAAAAATACTAAAAAAGTAAAAAAAGTGAAAAAATAAAAAATAAAGAGAAAGCAACAAAAAAAAGGAAAAGAAAAACTGGAGAAAAAAAAACTGAAAAAGGAAAAAAAGAAGAAGAGAATAATAGAAAATAGAAAAAAAAGAAGAGAAAATACATGGAAAAAGCTATGAATTGTAATTAGGGATAATTAATAGACAAGAAGGAATTGTGAATTGTAATTAATTAAAAATTACGCTTTAAATGGTAATATAAGCTCAATAGTGGCTAATCCGAATAATTTTCTCTATTATATTTAATATTTTAAAAAATATATTGCATCATGAGCAGCATTTAATACTAAGAATAAAATAAATATAATAAATAAATTATTCATTAATTTTTTAAATTGAACATGTATTTTTCTAATATAATGGACAAACAAGGAGTATCGGGAGTACTAAGCCAGGCAATTTCTAGGAGTCATTTGGAAAGCCACGTGGGATTTGAATTTAAATGTTTAAAGGGGACGTTTGGTTGGAAAATAATTATCCCGAAATAGTTAATTTCAAGATTAGTTATCCCAAAATTACTTGAGATAACTTATCCCACCATGCATATGGGATAACTTGTCCCATCACTGTAGTGTAAATGATGGGATAAGTCATCCCCCCAGTATTAACTAATACATCTAACCAAATATGAGATAAAATAATCCTTTATTTTATTCCGAGACTACTTGTTCCTTATATCTCACACCAAACGATCCCCAAGTAGATATAATTATACCGTTTGATCTGTTTATTGATCAAATAATTATTAATCGTTTAGTAAGGAATTGGGTATAACTGGTTGTAATTACAATTTTCAATTTTCAAGAGGGGGTGGGAATTACATCGTGTCATTATAAAGTTATTTTTAAACTACTTCTTTTTGTTTTTATTTTCTTTTCTTTTCTTTTTAATTTCTTTCTATTATTTTAATTTTTTATTTTTTATTTTTCATTTTAAATATTTTTTTTATCTTACCTTATTTATTTTTCATTTCTTTTCTTCTCATTTTCCAACTTTTACATCTTGAGATTCCAGTAATTGCTTGTATTTTTATTTTTCATTTATTTTTTCATTTAGCATATTTGAGTTAGTATTCTAATTTTTGAATTAAAGTGAACTCTATGCTATTAATTATTATTTTTTCAAACATGCATATCATGATTTTCTTAAAGACCATATATTTTTAGTTTTAATAATTAATTAAATAAAATTTATTATTAACTTCAAATATATATATATATATATATATATATATATATATATATATATATTATTTTTATAATATTAGTTAAAAATATGAAATTATTAATTAATATACTTTCAAGGGACAATATGTGTCTTAAATACCTGATTTAATATCAATTTTGATAATTATTTTTTATTGTGTAATCACACCTGTGCAGTCAAAATGTACTCATAACTACACTGTAATTTTATTATGACAAATAAATAGGTTATCATATTACTTTATTGTATAATTACCACTTCAGTACTAATTTAATTAATCAAGTGACTTGAGAAAATTGAAGGAAAAATGTCTTTTCAGTTTTGAATGAAGGATTGGTGACATTGACCAACAGATAGGGTCAAACATCATTAGGAAACTTGATTAAGTTAATTGTGGACTTGATTAATATTTTCAAAACTTTCTAATCTTTTCAAAAATACAAATCAACCCAACCCACACCCCTCTACAATCAAAATCAACCACTTTCTCTCTCCAGCTTCTCTTAACTCTCTCTCAACCAACAGTTCTGCAAAATTTCTCCGTTCAACCTCCGGCGACAAATAGTCGGGCGAGTTCCTTTTCGACTTTCAACTGTCAATCGACGTGAAGACTTCTCCGGCGACAACAACTTCGAGTTCTTCGTTGTCCCATTTCCCTTTTCACAGGTAAAAAATTATGAAGAAACAGAGGAACTTGAGCCAACTACTCTTCTAGTATTGAAATGTGGACTGAATAAAACCCTAATTTCTGGCATTTGTTCTTCTTATTGTCGTATTGTTGATTCGAATTTGTTGGTGATTTTTTATCACAGTTGATGTTCTTAGTGTGTGTGTGTGTAATGTGTTGGTGTTTCTGGGTTAATTTGTTGTTTGTCTTGGTAAAAATGGTATTGCAACAGATGAAACATCTGATGTAACAGATGAAACATATGAAAATTTGATGCAACATATAAAAATCTGATGCAACAGATGAAATCTGATGCAACAGGTGAACAATCTAACAGATCATTCATCTGTTGAGACATGCGACTCTTCTGTTTGGAAGAAATCTAAACAATATTGATCCAACAGATAACTAATTAGTGATCTATTTTTATTCTTTCTAACGGTTTACTCTTCATTTTGCAACAGATTAGGACTGCTTTATTCTTTTCAACAGTTTACTCATCCGTTGCAACAGGTCGGTTATATGTTGCAACAGATAACATGCCTGGTGCAACAGATTAGTGATTCGTTTTTATTATTTCCAGCGGTTTGCTCATCCGTTGCAACAGGTCTTATATGTTGCAACAGATAAAATACTTGGTGCAACAGATTAGTGATCTATTTTTATGGTTTCCAACGGGTTACTCAGCCGTTGCAACGGGTCAGTTATATGTTGCATCAGATAAAATACCAGGTGCAATAAATTAGTGCTGTTTTTATGGTTCCCACGGATTACTCATCCGTTGCAACATGTCGGTTATATGTTGCAACAGATAACATACCTGGCGCAACAGATTAGTTGTCTGTTGGAACTGTTACATTACTGTTATGCATTAATCAATTATAATCTATGTTATGTTTCTGTTAATTTAAGATAACATGGCTCCCAAAAGAAAAGAAATCGAATCAACTCCAAGTAAAGGAACAAGTGCAACAGCTCAGCTACATCCACCACTCTATGAGTTTGCTTTACAAGCGTTATCTCAATCTGGAGCAGAAGATAATGAACACGAGGAGGAGAAATCTTTCAAAAGAGATGATCTACATGCTAATAACCCTTCCGCCGAAGAGTTGGTCAAAACCTTCAGCATTGATCGTTATCCTGTGAGAATGCAGTGCGATGGTGCCACAAATTTAACGGGTGATCTCGTGGTTAAGTCAGTCATGGGAAAATTTTTCGACGCTTTCAGAAAAATACTTCGAGAATAAAAATTGGATTCTTATTTCAGGGAAAGCTGCTTTGGGCAATATCTTGATTTGTCGGAGGACAACAATGCTCGTTTTTAGATGAAAATGGTATATGATCTTCTCAAGCGCAGGTTTATGTATGAAAACAAAGATAAGATGGATGAGGTGTGGATAAATTACTGTGGCATGCCTGTTTGTTTTGGTTGAAAGGAGTTTTCCATAGTTACCGGACTAAAATGTTATCCTCCTTCTCCTTCTCAAGTTATACCTACTTTGACCTAAAAAAAAGCACCCCGCACACCCAACAAAAGAAAAGGAAAGTCGAGTGATCGTGATGACCTGGTTTCCATTGTTGGTCCAATCTTCAAAAATAAAAATCTGATAGAAGCGTTGAAAGGTAAAGGACTTTCAAAGAAGCACAAACAATCATTGTGCTTGGTTTGGTTTGTACATAATGTTCTTTTGGCGAGAGACGTTAACAACAACATAAGCCTCAGTTTAATAAATCTCTCCGAGGATCTTGAGGCATTTAACAACTATCCTTGGGGTTATGAAAACTTCAAAATGACTGTCGAATATTTGTTGACTCCGTTAACGCCAAAAACAGTCAACTTATATGGCTTTCCATGGGCCTTCATGGTAAATATTTCTTTTACCATGATATGATTCATCCTTTTTTTATTCAATAATGCTTTTGATTTATTGACGTTATGTTATAGGCTTGGGCATTTGAAGTCATTCCTTATTTGAGACAACAAGTGAACTACCAGGAAGAAGTTTTCTGTCCAAGAATTCTGAGATGGTTGTCGGCCAAAATCGATAAAAATGCAAAATTTCTTGATCTTTTCAATCCCCCTGTCACACCCCTTTTACGCTCGAGGGTTTGAGTCGAAGGGTTTTTTCAATTAAAGTAACAGTTTTGAATAGGGATTAGTTTATTAACAGAGTCGCCACTTGGATTAAGTTATGGTGTTCCAAGTCACCTTATTGAATCCCTAATCAAAAGGAAATGACTCTTTATTTTGGTCTGCGAAAACAAAAGACCGGGTAAGAAATTCTATTGACCAAGGGGAAGGTGTGAGTCACCCCTCGAGTCCCGTGGTTCTAGCACGGTCGCTTTTATTGACTTATCTTAACTTAAACTATTTAATAAATTATGTTAAGGCCTAAAATCGCTCATTTTTATTATACCTAAATCGTCTATATTTTATATTTAATTAAATCGGTGAAAGTTAATTTTTTTGAAAAATATTTATCAAGGTGCATTATTGCACCCTTAAATTTTAAAACGTCTCGGAAAGATGGGTACGCCGAATCTTAATTGAGACAAATATTTTAAACGCATTTAAAATTTACCTAAATTCCTAATAACAAACTAAAGAAAAATTCATTTAATGCAATTAATTAAATCAATAAATAATTATTAAGTTCTATTAATAAAAATAATAAAATAAATAAAAATATAAATCTACTATATTTCTTTAAATTTAATATTATCCCCAAAATTTAATTTATTCAAAATTCATACAAAATCAAATCATATTTTATTAAGATAAATTAACACAAAAAAAAATCCCAATAATCTAATTTAAACATAAATTTATGAAAAGAAAATTGAGCAACCCTAAAATAAAGATATATAAAATCCAAACGAGATATAATTATTTTTAAAATATTGGAGATTTAATTAATATCATATTTTAATTATAAGTTGATAAGTGATGGAATATTGCTAAATAAGGAGATTAATATAATTTCTCATTAAGTAATAATAAAAACAAATAACAAAAAAAAATTTCAAAGATATTTAGCATTAACATTTTTAAATAGTCTGCATAAAAAAAAAAGAAACAGATAGCGTATTTTTAAAACAAACAGAGATAGTCACTGGCCAGAGTTGTTAACGACATCTATGTTCGCCTCTCCGATTGAAGATAACGGCATGGCTACTTTGCCGGTATGGTTGGCTGCAGTTCGCCAAAGGGAGAGGAAGGAGCGCTGGCGGGTAAGGGAAGGCGTTGTTGCGCCAGATTTCGACAACAGAGGGAGAGAAAGGGGTCGACGTCGTAGGTGAGGGGAGGGGGGATAGCGCCGACAGCAAATCTGGGAAGGGATATGGAAGCAGCGCCGGTGCTGGGATGGCTAGTATCGCCGGAAAAGGGAGAGGGGAAAGGCAATGGCAATGGCTGTCTCGCCGTGTGGTGAAGGTTTCGTTCAGATCTGGCGCGCCGTTGATTGGTGTCGCCGGTGGCTTGATACTGTTCCAGTAGTGTAGGGGTTGTTTCCGATAAGAAATTTGGCTGGAGAGGACCAATGTTGACTGTTTTCCAGCGATGGATAAACTTCTTTCCGGCAAAATTTTGCCGGAAAATTAATGTAAGAATCTATTATTTTTTCATCTTGTTCCTTCAATTTTCTCACTTTTTTTTTGATCTCTTACTGGTTTCTCCTTGTCTTTGTGTGAATGCGTGTGTTGTGCTGTTGTGTATATTATTCCGATCAACTATGTTCAATATACCCTTGTTAGTGATGTCGACGGAGTGACCAGTGATATTTTGTGTATTGTTATCTGTGAGTGAAATTATAACAGTGTTCATGTAACTGTAACAGTACCCCCTTTCTTAAATCAGACACTATCATATGCAATATTTTTATACCTAACACAGTATAAATATATAAATATTCAGTGATTTGATATCATAATATATAATAATAGAAAATTTACATAATCAATCAAATACACATACCGAATAATGCATAAGATCACTTGAACATTTTTATTCATGCTAGTTCATAATAAAGTTTACAGGATAAATGATACATGATCAAATAGATCCTGTGATGAAGCAAGAAATCGACATCAAAACTCGAACAAAAACCCGAAACTCCATTTGCTACTCTTTCTCTTCTTTCTTTTTTGTGTTTGATTTTGAGTGTTGTTTCCTTCTCACTTTTTTCTGATTTCTCTCTGTATTTTTTAGTTTGGTTTTTCTCTCGCCGTATTTTTTTATCCCTGTCTGATTTGTCTGATACAGTGTCTGAGGATGTGAAAAAGTACGTCCGTTTCCTAGGGTTGGGGAGTCCTTAAATAGAAGGATTTTCGGGGGAACAGTTTAGGTAGTTTAGGATTTAAATTTTGATTTTTTTTTTTATATATATAGGATAATGATCTCATTTTTTAATAAATAAATAAATTATATAAAAAATAAATAATACTACTAATAATAAAAAAAAAAATTAACTAATTAATTTTTATACTTAAGAAAAATAGAATAAAAATATAAGTAATTTAAAATAAAAATATAATTAAGAGAAAATAAATTACTAGTTTATTTATAAAAATCTAAATTAAAAGAAAATATTTTTTGAATTTTTTTTTGTATTATTTAAAAAAAAAAACTTAAAATGTCACTTTATTTTTTGATTTTTTTTAAAATGAAATCTACTAAAAAAAATTAAATAAGAACTAAAGATAATATTTTGACATAAATAAATATTTAATGTCAAAAAAAGAAAAAGTCAAAACTCGGGAGTGTCAAAAATCACGTGTCTACATTTTTGCCCCTCTTTGTGTGGAATCTCGAAGAGTTTTCATACAAAGAAGTAGACAAGATATGATTTTTGACCCTCCAATTATTTGAAAGTTAAGGATAAAAATAAAAATTAAAGGAAAAATGTAACCGAGTTCTGATTTTGGACCTCCTACATATCCCGGGTTTAAGAGAATCAGGTCACATGTAGTTCAAAGATAACATGGTAAGAGAATGAGTTAGACGTCGAGTGAGATTTCGTTCGAGTTTCCGATTTTCGACTTTCTGCTTTTACATTGAAATGAATAACAAAAACTAAAATAAAGATACAAGTGAAAGATTCTATCTATGCTGCTTTTCTGGAATCTTGACTAGAATCTTCATGACTTCTCAAATGGTGAGATAGTCGTTATTCTGAGTTGAACTTGAAACACGAAATGTTCCTTCTCGTTGGATTTTGGCGTTAGAGAGGAACTTGATAATTCATTTATTCTTTGAACTTTCCTCTGACTTGAATTTGATAATCTTTACTCTATTCTTCAGGCGGACTCCTGAACTTGCAATTGATAATGTTCACCCTGTTCTTCAGACAGGCTCCTGGACTTACAATTTCTTCACCTTGTTCTTCAGGCAGGCTCCTGGACTTTCTCTTTCTTCACCCTGTTCTTCAGGCGGACTCCTGGACTTACAATTTTTTTACCCTTTCTTCAGGCGGGCTCCTAGACTTACAATTTCTTCACCCTATTCTTCAGGCTGGCTCTTGAACTTCTTTTTTTTTCTTCACCATGTTCTTCAGGTGAGCTTCTGGACTTACAATTTCTTCACCCTATTCTTCAGGCGGGCTCCTGGACTTTCTTTTTTTCTTCACCCTATTTTTCAGGCGGGCTCCTAGACTTACAATTTCTTCACCCTATTCTCCAGGCGGGCTCCTGGACTTCCCTTTTTTTTCTTCACCCTGTTTTTCAGGCGGGCTCCTGGACTTACAATTTCTTCATCCTATTCTTCAGGCGGGCTCCTGGACTTCTTTTTTTTTCTTTACTTTGTTCTTCAGGCGGGATCCTGAACTTACAATTTCTTCACCCTATTCTTCAGGCGGGCTCCTGGACTTTTTTTTGTCTTCACCTTGTTTTTCAGGCGGGTTCCTGGACTTCCTTTTTTTTCTTCACCCTGTTTTTCAGGCGGGCTCCTGGACTTACAATTTCTTCACCCTATTCTTCAGGCGGGCTCCTGGACTTACAATTTCTTCACCCTGTTCTTCAGGCGGGCTCCTGGACTTCTTTTTCTTCACCCTGTTCTTCAGGCGGGCTCTTGACTTGTTATTTCTTCACCCTATTCTTCAGGAGGGCTCTTGGACTTCCTTTTTCTTCACCCTATTCTTCAAGCGGGCTCCTAGACTTTTTTTTCTCACCCTGTTCTTCAGGCGGGCTCCTGGACTTCTTTTTTTCTTCACCCTGTTCTTCAGGCGGGCTCCTAGACTTACAATTTCTTCACCCTATTCTTCTGGCGGGCTCCTGGACTTCTTTTTTTTTTATTTTTCAAATATGTTCCTGAACTAAAAATAAAAGGTGAAACAGAAAAATAACATCCTATTCTTCAGGCGGGTCCTGTGCACAAAGTAAATTCCCATTTTTCAGGAGGGTCCTGAGCAAAAATAAATTCCTATTCTTCAAGAGGGTCCTGTTCAAAAGTAAATTCCCATTCTTCAGGAGGGTCCTGTTCAAAAAGTAAATTCCCATTCTTCAGGAGGGTTCTGTTAAAAAGTAAATTCCCATTCTTCAGGAGGGTCCTGTTCAAAAGTAAATTCCCATTCTCCAGGAGGGTTTTGTTCAAAAAGTAAATTCCTATACAACACACATAAAATTTTTCCCCAGTTTGTACTGAGAAAATTTGTATGTCATCAGATCATAACTGAGATCCAGCATCGTATGCTGTAATCATGATTTTTGCATTGACAGAAGTGTGAAATTGTATCCTTTATTTGAAAACTTTTTATCCTTGTTTCAAACAAAAAATAAATAAATTGTGAGTTTTGAAAACACGTGGTGGTTGGTTTGTGGTATTTGGCTCTTGAATTGACTGTTCTTGCACTTGCCATGCTCAAATCCTTTTCCAATCCTTGATAGATATCCATTGACTTGTCACACTTCTGACCCAAAATTCTGACTACTGAGATTCTCAACTCAAAACACATTTCTCTTGTGTAATATCTCAGAATTTAACATTCCATACACCCTTTATCTTTCAACGAGTCAAAAATTGTCAAATCACAATCATTCTGAATACTTTATTATACTTTAAAATGTTGTCCTTGTACGTCGACCCTTTGTCTTGCTTTTTATCATTGAAGAAGTTGATAGCAAGTTTGGAGTCCTTTCTCACTAGACCTGACGTGAATCTGACTCAAAAACACATACAAGACAACAAAATTTTTATTTGATGAAAGGACACAAAAATCAAAAATTAAAAAAAAAAGAAAAAAGAAAAAAAACAATAATCATCTCTTTTTCAAAACAAAACAAGAAAAAACTTATCTGAACGTGAAAACCAATTCTGGTGATTATGACATGCATTTTGAATCAAACAACCAGATCTATCCACACCAATCATTACAATTTTTGTCCATTTATTGAGCTTGAAATTTAGCCAATCTTGAACTTGTTCCTTCTGGATAACAACTCTCCTTCTGCTAGTGGCACCTCAATGGATTTTTGCCAACGAACCTTTCTCATTTTCACTTCTTTCTCAGCTTACAGTCGCCTTATGGTGCCCAACAAGGTTTTCACCAATGAAACTCTCTCTTTTTCATTCATTTTTTTTAAAATAAACACCCAAAATATGAAATATCATGCACCCATAAGATGTTAAGCCTTGACATTCTCAAAGATTGATCTGAATGTCTTTCTTTGGTTGTAACTTGGCTTTTGGATAGGGTTAGAAAGAAATGGCGGCATGAGGCTCAAAAATTACATAGCATTGGGTGAAGCATATAACTTTTGAAATCGACTCTATTAAGAAAATAAACTTTTGGTCCAGTTTTATTTTATTTTGGGTAACTTGAATTTTATTTTGGTTGGACCGAACCCCGGAGTAAGGCTGCCTACGTATCTTGTCATAGCAAGAATCAGGTCAAACGTAGTTTATGATCGTCATTCTTTTGCTTTTTGCTCTTTTTTTTTTCTTTTTTGAATCGAATTTTGGCTCACTTGTTTTTCTTTTCTTTGATTCTTCTCTTTTTGGGACTTTCCCAATTTCAATTTTTTGATACATTTTTTTTTTACTCCATTTTTCTTGAATTTTTTTTTTTCAAATTCTATTTTGATTCAAAAAGAGGGGTACGAAAGAAAATAACACTAAAGCTCAAAAGGGGTAACAAAGGATGACACAACGTTTGGGTAGCAGAATGAAATGCCTTCGTCATGTCAATCCTTAAAAACGGAAGAACATAACATCCAATCTGAGGGTGAAACATAAGATCATACATATCTTTTCAACATTGACTTTCACTAAGAACGTGCACATATGTCACTTCTGTCATGCTTATGAAACATACAAGTCCACTTGTGTTGTACTTTCTCCACACGAATGACTCATGTCTCTTTGGGAGATAACTTTCTTTCATTTTTCCTGACGATGGATATTATATATCCTCTGATTGATCCCATTCAAAATGCTTGAATTAGATCTTCTAATTGATGATCAAGTCATTTTTGATTTGCAAAGCGATTGCTCCAATTTCATCTATATTGCAATTTGACTTATTCTCAAACTGTTTGAAATCTTTTGCTTATATTCTCAAATACTTCCTCTTCATCGTATTCAACCTCTTTATTCATTATTTCATAATTAGATTGGATTTTAAAATCTGATTGATAATTCTTCATGCATGTCATATCGTTATAATCGACATAGAAAGAACTGTATAATAGAAAATATATAAGTAAATATTAGACACAAAATAAAATAAAGAGAAATTATGTTTCATTAAAAAACAAAGATAGACAAAGATTTAACCTAAAATAACAAGGTAAAAATCTGAATTACAACCCTAGAACGATTCAAATTGCAGAAAGACAAACAAACAAACTACCAAGACTCCTTCATAGTAGGGAGAGGAGTGACCTCTCAATTGTTAAGCTTGACATCTTAGCCACTGGTTTTCTTATCAGCATGACTAGAACTTCTACCACTGTCCAACACATTTTCTTCAATAAATAAATTCTACATCCCCATGCTTAACTCATTGTTTCCCACGTATTGTGCATTATCGTGTGTTGATGAAGGATTCCGTGTGACGCTCCTAGTGTCAATGCTTTGCACTACAATCAATTTTTCTTGAATCAAACTTTCTATTTCTCTTTTCAAAGCACAACAATCCTCAATACCGTGACCCTGAATATCAGAATGATATGCACATCGTACATGAGGATCAAAATTTCTTGAAAGTGCATCAGGAGTACACTCAAGGAGAGGAGTGATTATGTCCAACTTTCTCAATCTCTGGAATAAACTGGCATACGACTCCTCAATTTGTGTAAAATTATTCTTTGACTTTCTCCTCTTTGCAAACTCCGGCCTCGATTCAAACTTGGACTTAGAAGTTCTTTGATAAATATGTGGGGGTACAGGATGATGTTGAGGAACCGGTGCATGCCATTGCAGATAAGAAAACGGATGAGCATATAACTGTGCATTATTTAAAGGATATTAAGGAAGCGGAACGAAATATCTTGGATTTTACAAAGAGGAACCTTGTTGCATGTGAGCACATGAATTTGATGTGCAAGCTAGGGATTGAGACTAACAATATAGTTGAGTTAGACCTCTTGAGCTCTGTTTTTCCCCTGTAACGACAATAGGTACATTTTCCTTTTTCTTCCCTTCTGTCCCTCTCAATTGATGGTAATATCGTCCCAAGTGTTTTACGGAATCCTCGTACCCATCATGTTTCTCAAATTTCGATATCTTAAGGCTTGGAGGAAGGTTAACACTTGAAGACATGTCCCCATCTTTATATGCAACATCTTCATAATTCGCAATTCCCTGAGAATTTTTCGTAGCCTTTTCTGTACTCATCATTTTTCTAGCCATTTCTCTTGCTCTTCTGTCATGTCAGACTTCTTAGTAAGAAATTTTTGTGGTCCAACTAACATAGATGTGGGCTCAGGAGTATAATAGTGACCATCAAGAGTTTTGAACATCGACTTACTAGCAGATTGGAGAGGTACAATCGCAGGATAAAAAGCTAAGGTGGAATCCTCAGTAGAGGGTGGAGCAACAGAAGCAAAGACTATAGGTGGTACTATCGATGTGCTTGATTTATACTGAAGATCTAAAGAATGAGTGATTGAAACATTGAGATTCTTTTGGCTTGGAATAGATTCTGGGGCATGTTGTGGCGCATCAAGAAAATTGACCTTGCAATTTTGGTGAAAAATTCAAGATATTTGTAGGGTCAATAGAGGAAAATGGCGGAGGAGGCATCCCACTGGACCAAACTCGATACATTTCCAACATTTGTTGCCTCAAACTCACAATCTCTTGTTTTAACCTCTCATTTTCCTGACTCTTTGTCTGATCCATGATTTCACTTTCTATATTCTTACTGGACATGACTCTTTTTCCTGAATTTGGTGTAATATAAGGGACCAACCAAAATACCACAAACCAACCACCTTAAACTAACTGTATAAGAAATAACAAAGGCGTCAGAATGCAATATTTTTCAAAAACTCTTTTTCTTTTATCTTTTTTTTTGAAGAGATCACCGAACCCCAGAAGGGATGTCTACGTATCTCACTAAGATGAGAATCAGGTGTGCGTAGTTCTAAAAAATTGGAGATACGAAGAAATATACCTTTTTTTTCTTTTTTTAACAATGTGAAATTTATTTACTTATTAAATATTTTTTTTTTTGATTTCTTTTTTTTTTAGTTTAAAAGGAAAGACAATCATTTTTTAAAAGATCACCGAATTCATTAAGGACTGCCTACATATCTCAATAAAATGAGAATCAGGTGTGCGTAGTTCTTGAAAATTATGTCGTACAAAAATCAGCTTCAAAACCCCTAGAGGTTCAGGGCTGTTAAGATTTATATAAAAAGAATTTTTGTAAAAACTTAGCCTCATGATCCCTAAATATTTAGGGTTGTTAAGATTTATTTATTTTTATTTATTTTGTAAAAACTTAGCCTCATGATCCCTAAAGATTCCGGGCTATTGAAATATATATTTTTATTTTTGTAAAAACTTAGCCTCATGATCCCTAAAGATTCAGGGCTATTAAGATATATATAAAAATTGGACCAGAGAATTAGAAAAATAATTATGAAAGTAATCATATTTTTAAAATATTACCCAATAAATCTATGAATAATTTTTTAAAAGATTGGGTCGTCTTCCGAGAAGGACTTCCTACATATCCCACTAAGATGTGAGAATCAGACCCTCGTAGTTCATGAAGACCGTAAAACTATGTTACTAAAATTTTTCCTTTCTTTTTAAAAATAAAATTTTTCTTTGAAAAAAAACAATTCACTAAATGTGAGGATAATTAATCTCTTGCATTTTAAAGTTGCCTAAAACCGGTCAACAAACAAATAGCCTTCCAAACAAATGTCAAAGAGCACGTAGGATGCAAATGTTGGTCTTTATAAAGTAGGTCACCTGTCCTAGACAAACCCGGACCCTGTGCTGAGTCCCGCTAAGTCAAATTCATATGATGCAAATAAAGAGGCACCTAATAGGGATAACCAGATTCTGAGTTTACAGTTCTTCTAAGTTTAAGCCTAATAGGGGTAGGTGTCTAGACTGGCTTACCCGAGAGGACACTCGACCCGGGGAGGAACAACTTGATCGGTAGCAGGGCAACACCACCTTCGTTGCCGATCTGAACCCCGCCTAACATGTGTGACTATAATCCTTCACCAAGAGCCTTGACACTCCGGCTATCTCAAAAAGAAAGCAGGATGCATGCGCTGCATTCCTTCTATCCCATTTCAGAGACTCAGAGGGGGTGCGCAAGAGAAGACAGTATATAATACAGTTCAATCAATATCAAAGCGGTAAATAATCGTCAAGTAACACATAAGGCCAACAAACACAATATCAACAATAATTAAAGCAAGTATAAGTCAATATAAAAAGCTCGAATTTTTATTATTCCCCAGCAGAGTCGCCAGAGATGTCACACCCCTTTTACGCTCGAGGGTTTGAGTCGAAGGGTTTTTTCAATTAAAGTGACAGTTTTGAATAGGGATTAGTTTATTAACAGAGTCGCCACTTGGATTGAGTTATGGTGTTTCAAGTCACCTTATTGAATCACTAATCAAAAGGAAATGACTCTTTATTTTGGTCTGCGAAAACAGAAGACCGGGTAAGAAATTCTATTGATCGAGGGGAAGGTGTGAGGCACCCCTCGAGTCCCGTGGTTCTAGCACGGTCGCTTTTATTGACTTATCTTAACTTAAACTATTTAATAAATTATGTTAAGGCCTAAAATCGCTCATTTTTATTATAACTAAATTGTCTATATTTTATATTTAATTAAATTGGTGAAAGTTATTTTTTTTGAAAAATATTTATCAAGGTGCATTATTGCACCCTTAAATTTTAAAATGTCTCGGAAAGATGCGTACACCACATTCTTAATTGAGACGAATATTTTAAACGCATTTAAAATTTACCTAAATTCCTAATAACAAACTAAAGAAAAATTCATTTAATGCAATTAATTAAATCAATAAATAATTATTAAGTTCTATTAATAAAAATAATAAAATAAATAAAAATATAAATCTACTATATTGTGTTAAATTTAATATTATCCCCAAAATTTAATTTATTCAAAATTCATACAAAATCAAATCATATTTTATAAGATAAATTAACACAAAAAAATCCCAATAATCTAATTTAAACATAAATTTATGAAAAAAAATTGAGCAACCCTAAAATAAAGATATATAAAATCCAAACGAGATATAATTATTTTTAAAATATTGTAGATTAAATTAATATCATATTTTAATTATAAGTTGATAAGTGGTGGAATATTGCTAAATAAGGAGATTAATATAATTTCTCATAAAGTAATAATAAAATAAATAACCAAAAAAAAATCAAAAGATATTTAGCATTAACATTTTTAAATAGTCTGCATAAAAAAAAAGAAATAGATAGCGTATTTTTAAAACAAACGGAGATAGTCACTGGCCGGAGTTGTCAACGGCATCTATGCTCACCTCTCCGATTGAAGATGACGGCATGACTACTTTGCCGGTATGGTTGGTTGCAGTTTGCCAAAGGGAGAGGAAAGAGCGCTGACGGGTAAGGAAAGGCGCTGTTGCGCCAGATTCCAGCGACGGAGGGAGAGAAAGGGGTTGACGGCGTAGGTGAGGGGAGGTGGGATAGCGCTGGCAGCAGATCTGGGAAGGGATGTGGAGGCGACGCCGGTGCTGGGCTGGCTAGTATCGCCGAAAAAAGAGGATAGGAAAGGCGACGGCAATGGCTGTCTCACCGTGTGGTGGAGGTTTCGGTCAGATCTGGCGTGTCGTTGATTGGTGTCTCCGGCGGCTTGATACTGTTCCATTAGTGTGGGGGTCGTTTCCGACAAGAAATTTGACTGGAGAGGACCAATGTTGACTATTTTCCAACGATGGATAAACTTCTTTTCGGCAAAATTTCGCCGGAAAATTAATATAAGAATCTATTATTTTTTCATCTTCTTCCTTCAATTTTCTCACTTTTTTTTTCCGGTCTCTTACTGGTTTCTCCTTGTCTTTGTGTGAATGCGTGTGTTGTGTTGTTGTGTATATTATTCCGATCAACTATGTTCAATATACCCTTGTTAGTGATGTCAACGGAGTGGCCAGTGATATTTTGTGTATTGTTATCTGTGAGTGAACTTATAACAGTGTTCATGTAACTGTAACAGTACCCCCTTTCTTAAACCCGACACTATCATATGCAATATTTTTATACCTAACACAGTATAAATATATAAATATTCAGTGATTTGATATCATAATATATAATAATAGAAAATTTACATAATCAATCAAATACACATACCGAATAATGCATAAGATCACTTGAACATTTTTATTCATGCTAGTTCATAATAAAGTTTATAGGATAAATGATACATGATCAAATAGAACCTGTGATGAAGCAAGAAATCGACATCAAAACTCGAACAGAAACCCGAAACTCCATTTGCTACTCTTTCTCTTCTTTCTTTTTTGTTTTAATTAATGATTAAATGATTTCATCACCATTCTTAATATATGTACCGATTTATTTTAGATTGTCCATCCGTGGCTTGTTCCGATCAACCGATAGTTGAAGATGGCATTTTTTCTTACTTTACGATCTGTGCAAACTTTATCGGACCCTAAGGTCGTTGATGGAATAAAAATAGAATTGTTTAGAGCAACAACCATCACAAGAAAAACAATTTTGGAAAGTGGAGCTAATGATGCTCCTCTTACGGTTTTTGAAACAACAAGCCATTATGATTATGATCATAATGGTTGTACAAATTTTTCTCCAGATTTTGCCGCATCTAGCGAATGTTCTTCATGTAAATGTCAAGACTGCAAGGCGAAATACGATGGAGTGATTATTTCTATTAATACACTAACTGCTTCTGTAAAGAAAATGACATCTAAGAGGGGTGTCATTCCATCAAAGAGGATTTCATAACCAGACACTTTACTAGAGATCTAGGCGGCTAAGAGGAGAAGGAAAGACATTTCCAAGGCATCATCAATCATTAAAAAAGCAAGATTGCAATGCCTCTGTCTTTGTCTTGCACCAATGTTCAGTGTGCAAGGGTCACAGAAGAGCAGCATGAGCTGAAGAAGGTGAATGTACATCATTTGTTCCAAAAAATAAACAGGCACATATCTGTTTCAACAGATGATACATCTGCTGAAAATTATCAAACAAATATATACATCTTTTGCAACTGTTGTCTAACCTGTTGCATTAGATTCGTTATCTGTTTCAACAGATGAGTCTTATGTTGCAAAAGATGGGTCATCTGTTCAAAATTATCGTACTGCTCTGATTTACCTATTCGAATTTGTCCCAACAGATAATCCATCTGATGCAACATAAGACTCATCTGTTGCAACAGATGAAAAATTTGTTGTATGTCTCTACTTAGCATTGAAAATTCTGGCTTTCTAGGTGGATGTCACAGCTACTGCCGAAGAGCATAATATCACAGTTGATAATCCATCAACTGCTTCCAAAGATGACGAAAAAGTGGAGCCTGTCAGTTTGAGAGAACGGAAGAATTACCCGTTTGAAGGGTTCAACATCTCGAACGAGGCTCCAAAAAACTAACACATTTGATCAATGACTATTCAGAATGGATTGCCGATGGGCTGTTAAAGCATCATGCCGGCAGGTACATAAATCAATTTTATGGATATTGGTTTATACAATTCTTGTTGTAAGAACCTGACATTAACACATATAAATTATCATGTAGAAAATAAAATGACGAGCGCTACAAAGTGAACGAATCGAGTCTTGGTTTTGATATGTTCGACTTTGTTGTTGTATATCCCGGAACGAAGAATTGGTTCTATTTGATGTCACAGCCCCAAACTTGCTGGAATGATGAGGTTTAAATGCCATACATATTACTATTAATTAATACTTTATTTAATTGCATCTGCGTATTGATTTTTTCATCACATAATCCGAAATATTTGATAATATGTGCAGCACATCGTTGTCATTTTTACTACCTTCGAAAGAAGGCCAAGTTGCAAACACAAGAACAATACAGATACACAACAAATAATTATTTGTACAAAGTTGTAATACCCCGCATGTTTCTAATACTGTGATTCATACTTGAGTACATGACTTACAATGACTATCCTAGTGATAGGATAGCTTATGATGCATTAAGCATGTTCATATGAGTCACTTAAGGTAATGCAAGCTAAGAGTTTTTGAATCCATCAAGTTTTAGTGTTTGATTTTACAAGGGTCATCTTTGAACGAGTATAAATCGATGTTAATATGGTATTTTGGATGATTTAGACCTACCAAATTGTATATAATTGAATTATCTTTCCAACTATACCAATTTCGCCTTAATCCAATACCCGAGCAAAAAGTTATGCCTATTTTCGTGGGAGACAGTAAGCATAGGCGATTGGTTAGGCGCCGCCTAACCCAATCATAGTTGATTGGTTAGGTGCCGCCCGACCTAGGCATAGGCGATCACTTGGGCGCCGCCTAAGTCAATTCCAGGTGTCAAAAACACTCTGTCTTGAGTTATTTTAAAGGTAATTAAGTCTTTAAATACTCCTTACACGTCCCTAAACTTAACCCTACGAAATATATAGCTTCTAAACCTATTGCAACCCTATTTTCATCTCAAAGCTCATCATCCAAGAGCACTAAAGGAGAAAAACAACTAGGGTTGTATAATTAAGCTTGAAGATCCAATTTCAAGGAAATTCCTCCATCAATCATCAAGAATCTTCTTTCTAAGGTATGCGTAGTGTTCATCTATGGATTCAATTCGTTCATAGAGTTCAAGAATCAATCTTTAAAATACAAAAGCTTGGTTGATTGTGGTGATATGATCATACCTATGTTGATGCTTGATTGTTTTTCTCTTTTTTCATTATAAAAGTATGATTTCTATATTGTTGGGTGTTGATGATCATGTTGTTGATATTGGGTGATTCCCAAGATGGAATCTTTATATGTTTTTGTGAATTCATGATATCATATGACTTGAAAACATGTAAATTTGGTTGTTCATGATGTATAATTTGATGAATTCACCTATGCTTAAGATGTGCATGTAAGGTGTTTGATAAAATGCCTAAGGAACTAGAAATCATGCAATATAGCTAAATTGTGACTAAGTGAAGGATTCATGATATGCCCTTACGTTCCAATGACTTCCATGATTGATAATGTGCCTTGTAAATGTTGTTGGAATACTCATGAACTATTCTTATGAGATTATGCTATGTTTACTTGCAAATCCTACTTATGAACAAGATGTATGATAACCATGCAATCCACATGAACTTCCATGCTATTAGTGTGTGTTGCCAATATGATTATGCAATGAACATGATATTAAGATTGTGCAAGTACTTCCATGTGATATGAAATACTTTTCACGCAATACATTGTTGATAACCATGCATAGTATGAGATCCCTACTTATGATATTATATATTATGGACTCTACTCTTATGATCAAGTCAGTCATGTGTGTCAGTTTCCTTCCATCGAGTCCTGGGGGTACTTATACCCGAAAGCTATAGCTGTGTGCCTAGATCCATCTTATGTTTCACGATATCCGAACTCAAGCTATGATTCCATAGACTTCAGTCAGTCATGCGACTCAGGAAAACCTCATGATCTTAGTCAGTTGTCAGATATCAGTAACATTCCGCCAGTCAACAGAATTTAGTAAGATCAAGTCATGTACAGTTAGTTATTCATGTCCAGTCCCTTCAGATGGGAGTAGAGGTTAGCACCGAGCGGACCCAAGGATGGGAACTCACCCGCCAGTTCAGGGTGTGATTCTTAGTAGCAATCCTTGTGTTCCAGAACTACGTAGCCAGCGTAGGTTGAGACATCTTAACCCGTCAGCTTAGGGTTGATGAGGTGGCTTAACCTGTTAGTTTAGGGTTCCCACCATTCTCATTGAGTACCCGCTAGATAAGGGTCACTCACAGCTATCCTTACCAGTGGCGCGGTATTGACACCCCTCCTGTCGGGGCAGAGATTGGACCCCAGCTTAGCCATAACGGCGTACATGGGGCATGTCGGTTAAACACTACCTCCCACAGTTTCAGTAACAGTCTCAGTAAAAGAACTCAGATAGTTCTTCATATTTCAGTATATACAGGACTTTCAGATACAGTCATCAATGTTATCAGTTTCAGTATCAGTCTCAGTAAAAAAACTCAGGGCGTTCTTCAGATTTCAGTATATACAGGACTGTCAGATACAGTCATCAATGTTATCAGTTTCAGTATCAGTCATGACAGTTATCAGTAAACCATGTATTAGCTTACAAGTTATGCTATCACTTATTCATGGTCCCAGTTTCTATATATGTGTGTTTGCACTCCCACGTTCATATTAGTCAGTCAGTGTTGTTCATGCATGAAACCCTTTATGTTCAGCCTACCTTCCTCGTATACTCAGTACTCCAGTTGTACTGACGTATTTTTGCTATGGTGCTTTCTTTTCATGTTACACCATAGGTTCCGAGACACGAGCTCCAGCCCAGCAGTAGTGGCAGCATTCCAGTCGCAGAGACACAGTGAGTCCTCATTGATTAGAGGACAATATGATTTGATTCATTTATCTATTTCTTCAGTTTAGTTTTATGGAGTTAGTTGGAGACATGTTCCTTCAAGTCCTTATTCAGACAGTTTAGAGGCTTCCAGATTTACGTTCAGATTTAGTTGTTTTGGGTATTTTCGCCCACATGATTGTATTCAGTTGAACCTTATGGCCTTACAGTTCCATGTATTCCGCATTATTATATTATGATTTGCAGTATACAGGTACAGATATCAGTCATGGGTTAGCTTGTGGTCCCTCGGGCTCATGAGCACCGTGTAGCATTCCAGTTCAGAAAATCGGGGTGTTACAAAAGTTTACATCAATAATACCTACGATAGGTATTGTCAACAGCAGTCGGAAGTTTCCCGAAACAAGGAATGCTTAATCAACATCATCAAAGGTTTTAGCATTCCGGCTGGCTTACCTTGGCATTTGGTCGACGAAGTTGACATCCCAATCAATTATGGTGATGAATTCCATTGGGTGTTGGCTGTCGTCATTCTAAAAGTGAGGCACATCCGAGTTTATGACTCGATGTCGCGAAGGAGACGTTCTGGGCCGTCGTCTGAGATACAAAAGCTGACCAAAATATTGCCTACTTACCTTGATATGAGTGACTTTATGGACCAAAAGGTTCGTACTGATTAGTTGACGATTGAAGCATACCAGGATAAAATGGCTAATCCTTTTGATGTACAATATGTTGACGAAATTGCTCAAAAATCCATTGGTACCCTGTAAGTTTAAGTGTCATGATTTAGTTTCATTTCACAAATTTCACAACGCTTGCATGAACTGCAAGATATGGATTATCTATTTTTTCATAACGCAGGGATTGCGGTCCTTTTGTTGCCGCCTATGCCGAGTATTTGAGCGATGGATTACAAGTACCAAATGATGGACTTGATGCCGGATTACTCCGCAAAAGATATGCTGCTCTTTTGTGGAAATATGAAGAAGTGAAAGCTCAGAAGCAGTACGCAACCGACGTTAAAGATCCAGGATGACCAAAGCCGAATTTCGTAGCACCGGATGAAGAACAACTTGTCCATATTAATTAGATCTTTATAGCTTGAGTCCGTCAATGTAATAACCTATCCTCCTTGGTTTAACTTGTTGATTTATTTGTAGAGTAGATCGTTTGTACCCATAATGATTTTTTTTACATTTCTTTTATTTGTTGAGTTATTTCATGTAATTTTTGAAGGCTTTGATTTATTTTATTCTGTTTATGAATATAATTAATCCTTAGTTTTAAACTTGTTAATTGAAATAGAGTACTAGATTCAAATATCGCAACAGATAATACATCTGCTGCAACAGCCGACATATCTTATCAGACAGATTTAGACATATGTTTCAATATGAGATGCAACACGTAGGTCATCTGCTGTAAATTATATAATAGGTCTTCCTATTTTTTTGATTTTCTCCAACAGATTATCGATCAGTTGCAATAGATAAGTTATAGGTTGCAACAGATCGTATATCTGTTGCGACAGATAGACTAGGAACATCTGCATAATACAACAGACGACCAACCTTTTCCAACAGATAATCAATCTGTCACAACAGGTACTATATCTGTTACGATAGATATAAAATCTGTTGCATTATAAAAATTCAACTTGGCCAGACATAAAAATTATTGCCACTACATGTAAAATGAATTGCCTTGAAATGAAAATTTGTTATCGTGTTCGTCTCTGTCTTTGTACATGTTCTTTTTTATACACGGACTCCAACCATTTAGTTAGTACCCCATATGAATAGACCCATTGAATCTTTCCTACAATGGTGTCTCACACACCGGTCATTTGTGTGCCGGTTAGCAAACACTCGATGTATGCAAGCGAGTACGGACCGCACGCTGCACCGGTTGTATTTCTTAGGAGCTGGATGTTCTTATTTCGACCTTTAAAATTCCATGATTTCTTCACCAAGACTTTAGCCGAAAAATGATCCATCAGCTTACTCTGCGTCAACAACTTGGTCAACAACTTCAAGAGTGGCTTCATGTGGGTTAAGAACGTCTTCTCGCTGAATACAGGTAAGTTACAGTCATAAACCTTAATCTTTCCCTCGTATAGTAGTATCTCAATAGTGAGAAAATGTGTGACATCCACATTCATTACTGCAAGGATTCTCTTTTCCTTGGTCTAGCTCTGCTCGTGTGGATAAGACCTCTTTTCTTTAACATATTTAATCGCTTCTTCATCCCATTGGAACATAGAAACTAACTGTTCAATCCCGGGCCACCAGAATCAGCTATCTTACAGAGTTTAGCGTACCTATCCTTAAAATTATTGTAGAAGTTGAGGTCCATTATCCTATCGGCAACATCATAAGCATCCGGGTACGTTAATTGCCTGTCCCCCATGAGGCAGAGAATTTCATCAACATACTGTGGTATAAGAAGACACTTTTTAAATAGGTTAGTAATTGTAAGAAATAAAAACACAGTCAAAAGAATCCGATGCAGAGGGTTATCTGAATCAGTTCACAGATTACCCAGCCAACGCAACTTATGCAACAGATGTGTATTATGTTGCAACAGAATACCAAGTTTTTGCAACAGATTACGCATCTGTTGTGTAGATTCTTCTTCATGGAGTAGATTGGAAGGGTAGGTTAGAAAAAGTAAACTTACCTTGTCCTCGTACCACACGCACATATTTGTCATATTCAAGAAGTCTTTGGCGGCAAATGAATGCATGGTGTATTCTTTTTAAACCTTCATCTTGATGAATTCTTCCAGTTCCTTCTTCTTCTCCTTGCCAAGCGCCGCGAATATGTCCACCTTCTTCGGCGGCCCCTGAACTTCAACAACTATTGGAGCGGGGGGAGTTGCAATTTTTGCTGATTTCAGAACGGAGAGAATTTAACTAATTTTTTTTCTCTTTCTCCTAACCTCCACTGTAGAAGTGCATAGCTCTCTCACCTCGTTGGATGGTATGACACCCCTCCTAGATTTCAAATCCTCGGCAGCTTTAGCAATAACCTCTAGCTTTACAAGGAGTTTATCTTCTCTATCCTTGCACACTTTGCATTTGCAATGAGAATATGAGGGTGATGAGAGGTGAGAGGGATCACTGTAAGGGTGGGAGGGACCGGTATAGGGGTGAGAAGGAAGACTTGTGGAAGGGGTGTTTTTAAACATATTTATTTTTTACTGAGCACCAACACACTCATAATCACGACTGGCAGCAGTAACAGGATGGCTACCACCATCACAAACAACTCCACCAGCAACACTCCCAGAAGAAACACCCAGATCTATTGCAGTTTGAAGTTGGTCGTGAAGGCTTCAACATTAGGCTGACCTTGCCTAACTGCTCTTCTTATGGATGTTTCTCCATCCAATTCCTTCTTTATTAACTCCACCGTTGGGTCTTCTTTTGTATCAACAAAATCCAGAGTAAGAAAAGAAGTCATCCCAGCTCATCAATGGTAGGCACGATCCAAGGATGCACAACCTATAAAAAAAGACAGGAGGAATTTAAATCATATAATAATACTTTGCAGTCAGTTGGGTTACATAGGGCTCGGGTTATGTTAACACAACCAACTTATGCAAAAGACGATCTAGCTACCGCAACAGTTGATCTGTATGTTAAAACAAATTGATAATATATTGCATCAGATTACCCATCTGTTGTATAATTTGCAGTAGATGGGTAATCTGTTGAGTAGGGTTCAGAGACCAGAGAAATATATGGTTAATCTGTTGTGAAATATGGATCGTCTGTCAACAGATTACCCATCTATTGCACCAGTTGCAGTTGTCGGGTAATCTGTTGCAACAGACGACCCATCTATCGCAACAGATGGAACATTTGTTTCAATATCTTTCTTTGAGGCAAATTATTTTAGTTGAAAGAAGACGTATTGCATCATCCGGAGGGTTAAAGAGATCATCCTCGTTAATATTTTTTTTGCTGCTCTCTACTGTAGCCAACCACCTAAGGACCCTTGGATGAGAAACCTTATCCGGGTAATCCTTGAAATGCTTTCGGAGGGGAGGAATGGATTCACATGCCCAAGCCTAAAAATTGTAAACAGGAAGCAAGAGAAAAAAAAGTCACAAGTATATTCAATATAAATTAATGAATGAGTAAAAATAGTGATCAATTTTACCATGAAAGCCTAAGGAAAGCCGTATAATGTGGTCGTCTTTGGCTTTAGCTCTTTCAGTAAATATTTGACAGTCAAGTAGTAGCTGTCGTATCACCAGGGACAATCGTTGAATTTCCCAAAATCATCAGCAAGCGCCAACAAATCATGTTCTATGACTTTTCTGACGTCTCTTGCCAATAAAATGGAATGGACAAACCAAACTAAGCACAATTTCTCCCTGTAGTGATTTGGTATGTCTTTATTCTGAGATCCGCCATCAAATCCTCCACTTTGTAGCTAGGTCCAACAATGCCCAACAACCCATATTTTTTTACCTTGCGTTTGTTGGACCCTTTGTGGGGTGTTTTCTTGATGGGAGGTTCTTCTTGGACTCTGTCAAAACCAATTGTCAAAACCATTGGAAAGTGATGTTTTCCTTCTTCATATTACTCCTAAGTTTGTCAAAAGGTTTCCCCAACTGACATTTAAGTACAAGATCACCAAATACTGCTTTAGAGCTATTCATCAGCATTGCAACTAGAAACTTGTCAATATTAATGGTTTTGACAGAATCATGCTGGAATTTTGATATTATTTCACGCCCCATTAGTGAGGAGGAGTTATCACTTTCCTCGGCTTCATTTTTCCCTGACTGAGATTGTTCTAGAAGTTCCTCCGAATCTATCTGTACTCTAGCATTTTTTGTTTGGTGATCGAAAGTTGATCCACTTTCAGTTTCTTTTCTTTTGGGAGACATCTTTTAACTACAAATAAAAGAAAAACAAAAAATACATTGCATTTGATGTCTGCATAATTTTTTTGAAAAAGGTGAGACAAATTTCAATAAATTAATCTTACCACATAACCAAAAAAAATACTCCAACGGATAACCCATTAGTTGGAACAGATGGGAAACCCAAATCTATTTGAAGACCTATTTAATATCTCCCAACATATATTCCACCTGTTGCAAAAGGTGGATAAATTTCAATAAATTATTCTACGCCACATTACAAGAAAATACTCCAACGGATAACCCATCAGTTGGAACAGATGGGGAATCTGTTTGAAGACCTATTTAATATCTCCCAATAGATCTTTCACCCATTGCAACAGATAGACCACCACAACCACAACTAATGCCACCACCAATGCGACCAAGACCACCACCAATGCCACCAATACCAATACCAACACCAAGACCACCGCCACTACCGCCAAAAAACAAAAATACCAACATCACCAACAACAGCCACCAACAATACCACAAACACCATCCAATAATACCACGACAGTAAAAAAACATTGAGAGAAAAACTAGGATTTTCTCGGGTGCTTCCTACCTTTTTAGCATCAAAACTCAAGCGGTTATTGGTCCTAGGCAAGCATGTCTGGCGATGGTGTAGACTTTTGCATAATAGATATCTTGTCATCTATATTGGAGAATAGTGATTAGCAGAAAGGCTGACAGATTGGGCTTGTTTGATTTGTGCACTAACTCGGGCATATATTTTTGATAGGGTAATGAGCTCGGAGTTACGTAACGTTTGATAGGCTTGGTAGAGCCGGTTTAGATCACACGCTACGTAACTCCATGCTTACCAATTTATCAAATTGGTTGAGCAAGATGCATGGAGCAACGCTCGATAAAAGTGTGTTGTTCAACTGTTGGGACCACATGTTCAACGTGCATCAACACATTTTGACCTAAAACAAACACAACGACCCTCCATGTATCCTTTAAGGCTTCTGAAGAAAGTGTTCTGATGGACTTCTAGAATGCCACAACTTTGAAGGTAGCGTTCCTGATCGAACTCACAAGAGATGAGGAACTCCTTACCAACATCGAAGACGGCAACAACCAGCTTGAAAACTGAATCAGCAAGCTGGAGGCAAGCTTGAAAATTATCGGGATTCACATACTACAACAAACATCTGATCTTCTCCAAGGAATGTTGAAAGCATGCTAAGGCAAGAAAACACAATCAATTAATCCATATTGCTAAGGAAGTAATGATACCCTATTTGCCTTTCAATCTCGTTTGTGGTTCCGATCAGGTCAACGAATAGTGGACCTAATCGGAAACACAAACAAGAAGGCATGGAATAAAATTTAAAATTCAGAAATTACCTCCTTCGCTTAGTTTCCTTATTTTAAATACAGTTGTTGTTGGCGTAAGTTTTCTAGACTCGCTGAACATCATTTCAACCCTCAATGCCCGTGAGGCTGCTTTGTTGGTCTTCTCTTATTTTCTATCTAGGTGATAATCCCGACCACACAACTCCCTAGAAAAGTGTCCATCTGCATTATTTTTCTTTTAGAGACACAACAGACGAAATTACATTACCGGATACACTTTCATATTTGCACTTGATTCAGATTTCGCATCTGTTAAGATAATTCCATCGACCAGATTTGTTAAAAGTTACTTTCTACCCTATGTCTCTTCTTCAATTATCTCTCAGATGATATAGTCTTCCATCAACCACCTTTTTTCCCTCGAAAGCATTCTCCTACCGCACCTTCTGGCATATAATCATCACCCCGAGCGAGCAACCCAACCATATAAATTTTGGTCAGGGCAATAACTATATTGGTTTTCCATTATATTGGTTTTCCATTCTTATTTGATGTAGTGCGAGGCTTCGAGGGCCCTCTAAGGGTCCAATGCACACTTAAAGTTAAGTCCAATCGCTATTGGTTCTCTGCAGTGAAGACAAATATTGATCCCTTCTCAAAACTTAACACGCATAAACACAGCAACAACCGTCAGTGTGTATTATCCATCAAACTTATCAATTTTGAACCCATCAAACTTAATACAATGCAGGATCTTATTTGAATGATCAATGCCTAATCGATTCAAAACTGCATTCACAAAAACATTGTACTTTGTGTGTGTTATCCCGGTGATCTTATCAGTAATACATACTTAAATCCCACACATATGATAGTGGATCCATCTGCACGCACCTTATTCTTTCTAGTCCATCTATGACTTAAATTGAATAAACAGATGACTAGCTAGTTGCAACAGATGACACATCTGTTTATATTGTCAAACAATTGTAACATCTGTTACGATAGTTGATCAATCTGTTGCAGAAATCAAACAGATATATACATATGTTTCAAAAGATTTCCATATGTTGTAAGTTATCTAACAGAAAGAATATATTTTGCAACAGATTACCCATCTGTTAGATTTATTTTAAAGCATTTTTCTTTTCTTTCCGAGATACAATAATTTTTAAATAGGTCCCTCCGTACAAGAATATTCATATCGAGTCCTTGCGTGAACTTCAAAGGCAGTTTGATGAACTCCAGAGAGATTTGATTGACTTCGGAGCAAGGCTGCCAGATGAAAAATATCCGATTGACAATAATAATAATAGTAGTAATAATAATTAGGTAATGTTATTTATTTTAGCGCATGTATGTATTTTCCTCCTTTTGTATAATGTCCGATTGACAATAATAATAATAGTAGTAATAATAATTAGGTAATGTTATTTATTTTAGCGCATGTATGTATTTTCCTCCTTTTGTATATCGGATCTACCCAAGGGATTCAAAAATCTATGAACATTCATTTCATTTTGTTGTCGACTTTGAATTTTTAATTCTTATTTAGTATTTAATAATAATCATTCTGTTTATTCCTTGTTCTCAACATGTTGACGATTGGTGGTAGGGATTGAGCAGCAATTTGTGTCTACAGAGGTTAATCTGCTACGACAGATCGGTCATATGTTGCACCTGACGGTTATTAATAAAAAAGGGTCATTGTTGTTATTGAGAGGGTGAAAAGAAAAAGACATGACTTTTTGATTATTCAATATGAAAAATATTTTGTAAATAAATAATAAAGAAATAAATGATAAATATAATTTATAACCACAATTTTAATAACTGATCGTGACTTTTCATCATTTTTGTTTTTGAATTTGTTTTTTAAATTTATTTATTATATAATAAAATGGTTATTATTTTATTAAGGAATTTGAAAAGGTGTTTTTTTTATTTGTAAAATAAAAAAGTAAGCAAATTTGGATTAATGATATGATGATAGTTATTTTTTTTTTTAAAAAAGTAGATTATATGTTGCAACAAATAAATTATCTGATGCAACAGGTTCACTATTGTTGCAATAGATGATATATCTGTTGTCACAGATGATTTATCTGATGCAACCGATATCGAATCTGTCGTCACAACTCATTAAAAATAGTTCTTGGAAAGAACTAATTAATAATAATAATCTGAAAAATCATGACTTATCACAATATTTCTTAATTTAATTAAGTCATTACTTTTCACATTAATCAAACATATAATTAATAAATGGAGGTGAACAGTTAGATTATATGTTGCAACAGATAGGCTATCTGATGCAACATATTTTATATTTGTTGCAACAGATAATATATCTGTTGTCACAAATGTGTTATCTGATGCAACAGATATAGAATTTGTTACCATAATTCAATAAAAACGGTTCTTCAAAAGAACTAATTAATAATAATAATCTGAAAAGTCATGACTTAATTCACAATATTTATTTCTTTAATTTAATAAAAAATGTAATTAATGTATGAAGGTGAATAGTCCGCCTTTTTGCCTCCCATTCAAATTCAATCCTCTATAAATAGGTCCCTCCTTACTCAATCGGTCATTCAACTACACTCTATTTATTTATTGCATTTCGTCTTTCATATTACACTCTAGAAGATAAGATTATGGTTGACCCAGTGTGGGACGTTGCTTTTCTGCAAGACGCCGTGAATGAACTTCGGAATCAAGTTCGTGACCTGCAATGGGAACTGGGAGGAGTTAAAGCAAGAATGCTCCGTGAGATACACAGGCTGAGGAGGGCCTTGCTACTTCCGGTTGAAGATTGGCCGGCTGGCAATGATGATGATGATAATATTAATAATAATTAGATTATTATTTTTCTTTTAGTCTATTATATGTATTTTTATTTGTTTTTGTTTAATAAATAAATTATGTTTGATTTTTGACGTTTTAATCCATATTTAATTTTTATTCTGTCTATTATCTTCTCAACAAACATGTCGACGATTCGACGTAAAAAAGAATAATTTAGAATCTAGTAGCAATAGCAAGATTTATCTGTTGGATTTGTGGCAGGGGTTGATGTGTTGTTCAAAACAGATTACTCATGTTGCAACAGATAAGAAGTCTGATGCAACAGATAAATAGTCTATTTCAACAAATAACTAGTTTGTTGCTTTGCTTGGCTCTTACGTTTTAATTCGTACTCCCTCCGTCTCAAATTACCCGTCCCAAATTGAGATGCCACATTGATTAAGAAAAATAATTAATAACATGTCTAGTTTACCATAACTCACTGATCAGTTGGTGGGACAGTAGACGTGTTTGAAATAACCATTGTTTGCTATTCAATCGAAATTTCATAAGAGAAGAAAGCTTTTAACGTCAGTCGGCGTATAGTCCCCTTATTAAATGATGTTTTCATTTTAATTTGAAGAAAAAGTAATTAATGCAAAGGGTAAAACATAGATTTTTTTTAATCTTTTCTTGATTAATAAAAAAGACAAGCAAAATGAGAAATCGAATTAGGAAATTTAGGACGGGTAATTGGACGTAAGGAATAATTTTGAATCCAGTAGCAATAGCAAGAGTTGAAACATATTGGTTATCTGATGAGTTTGTGGCAAGGGTTGATTTGTGTTGTTTTTTGTGTTGTTTCAAACAGATTAATCATTCGTTGCAACAGATAATTAGTCTGGTGCAACAGATAAATGTTTTGATGCAACAGATAATTAGTCTGGTGCAACAGATAAACATTCTGATACAATAGATAAAACGTCTAATGCAACAGATAAACAGTCTGATGCAACAGATAAATCTTCTGATGCAACAAATTACTCATCTGATGCACCATATGATTGATATGTTTAAATTGTGGGCACTTATGCTGGATTCATGATCGGGATTCTATCCATTGTTGGAAAAATAGAAGTGTACCCAGATGACAAATACGAATAAAAATCATAATTTTACTTGCCAAAGTCACCTATGACAAATAAACATTCTGATACAACAGATAATACGTCTGATGCAACAGATAAACAGTCTAATGCAACAGATAAATCTCCTGATGCAATAAATTACTCATCTGATGCACCAGATGATTGATCTGTTTAAATTGTGTGCACTTATGCTGGATTCATGATCGGGGTTCTATCCATTTTTGAAAAAACAGAAGTGTACCCAGATGACAAATATGAATAAAAATCATAATTTTACTTACCAAAGTCACCTTGAAGTAATGCCAAAGTGGAAAGTGATGTAGTAAACAAAATTTGACCTATGAAATTGGTCATATCGTAGCAGTAGCATTGTACCAACACCAACAACACCAACAACAAATGGTCGACAAGAAGAAGATGAAGAGGATAATGAAGTAGAAGATGATGACAATGAAGCAGAAGATGATGAATAAAGCAGCAGAAACAGAAACAATGAACAACAAAAATCGCTAAGAGAGAGAAAACAACAATGGATTAGAAGAGAGAGAAATGTGCCTTTTTTTCCCTTCATTTCCCGTTATTTTAGGTATACATTGGGATCAAAATGTAAATTTAAAAACTTGAGGTTATTTTCAAACTTCCCCAACTTTCTTAATCCATAATAAAGTAATTGTCACCTCCAGCTAATAATTAAGACTTGTGTCACCTACACCTTATTTTAAAACTCTTTTGTCACCTGTGGCCCAAACCCTCAAGTGACTTTCCAAATAACTTTAAGTAATATTTTATTCGTTTCAGCTTATTTGTCTTACATTCTTTTATTCTTACTTCAAAAAAAATATTTGTTTTTTTGGCGACGCTTTAATCTTAGATTTTCACATGACATATTTAAGGCTAGGGGTGGGTATGGTATGATCTGGTACGGTATTTGAAACTTTGGTACGACAATTTCGGTATTCGATTTTTAAAAATAGTATACCATTATCATACTATATTAATTCGGTATGGTATGGTATTTTGATGTTCGATTTTGATATTTTGCAGTATGATAATCGATAATCATAGTTTATTCAACTTCGGCAATATATACTCGTATAATAAAGTATTATTAATTCGACTTTCAAAAGTACTTTTCAATTGTATAGTAATTACACATTACACATGTAGAGATATTCGAAAAGAAGTACAAACAACTCCATTTGTTAGCCAATTACACAAAAAAAGACATAAGAATCACGATAAGTAGCCAAAGTTTTAATGTCTTAACATTTTTATTACTAATACTAAGTTGTATATTTATTAATAGAGAAAATACATCAACCCCCCCCCCTCCCCAAACTTGTCGCCAAAACTTACTTTAGATCCTAAACTAATCGGGCAATTATTTACCCCCCTTAACAACTGCAAAATGTATTATTTTGCTCCCTTAAGTACTGACGTGGCCAAAAAAATAAAATAAAGGCGCGTTTTAGCAAAAAAATAATATAAATTTTTTTTAGTGGGGTCCACTTTAATATTTTTAACCATTATTTTTCCCTTCTTCCTCACACCGCACCACCACCATTTCTTCTTCTTCCTCACACCCCACCACCCCCATTTCTTCTTATTTTTCCCTACAACTTTTTCTATCACCACCAAAAGGAGCTACAGGAACATTTATTAAAAAATTAAAAAGAAAATGTTACTACAATAGATGCATGAAACAAAAAATGCATCAACATAACTAAAAGCAAAACAACAATAGAACACACAAAATACCAAAATGTGATAGTAGTAGTAAACAGAAAACTAATGAATACCTAGATTAATAACCCACTGTCAATCCTAAAACGTTGTCGTTTTTACTTTATCACTATCTTCGAATTACAATATTTTTTTCTTATTAGTGTTTGTCTTATTTTTTTAGTGAAAGAAAGCAAAAAGGAAAACAAAAATGGGGGAATTTGTTAGGTCAAAAGTACTGAGCACGTACATATGGTGGAAGAGAGAGAAGGAAGGACCAAAATGAAAATTGGGGGGGGGGGGGGTGATACGAGAATAACAACGGAAACACGAAACACACTCCAAACAGTCCACAAATCACAAGATCCGAAGACCTATTGGAGACCAACTCTCGGATTTAACAAATACAACAAGAATACAGGATACAAGAGTGTATTTTAACACCAAAACAGCTACAAAACGTGATGAACTTAACAATGGGAATAACAACAACAACACAATCAAGTACAATACGAGATACAAACATTACAAGATTGCAAAAATAGAAAGGATTGATAGAGTGACATACACTATCTCATGGACCAAGAACCTAAGTGTATTCAAACACCTAGACCCTTAATTTAATAATAATAGGAACACCTACTCTCTTCGGTGAGCACAAGAGAGACCTCAGCCTTCTCCAGCACCCAACGTTCTAAGAAAGAATGCAACACTAGTGATTCCACCCTAGTATCACCTAGTTATAAGTTTCGAATTTGTGCCTCAAGGAGAGAGGACTTGTCTTTCAATGTTATACAACATTCATTATCATCAAAGTATAATGAATGAAACCCTAAAAGGTTCTATTATAGATATTACAAAAATAGTGTGAAATATCCATAATACCCCTCAAGGGTGAGAAGCCCATCAAGTGCAAGAAGTGGGCTGATTTTGGTGTGTTTAGTCCCTCTTTTACACTTCACTTCTGCACTTTCTTGGATGGATTCATCACGCACTCATTAACGTCCATCCTCGTGGTCGTACTTGTATCATCCTCCCCTTCTTGAAAAGGATTCGACCTCGAATTCGTACCTCGCAAAATCAAGAGAAGACAACAAACACACATCCTCAAGATATGAGGGGTTAGGGTTAGCAAAATACACACATCACATTCCATGCCGAGGGGGGACAATCTTGGAGTATATCTACGGGTCTTTTGTGTTGAACATAAAAAGCTTAGTAAAAAAGACACAAAGGAAGCGGTCATCATCTACAAAAAGATATAAGGAAGAACTTTGTCTTCCTTCATTAGAACCCACAACCAAACATTTTTTGTCGTCTTAACCAAGCATTAAGTGGGGAGTGTAGAGATTTCCACATTCCAAGAGGGTGCCGGGATCAAATGGAAAAATTAGCCAAGGGCCTAAGCCGAGGCTATCCCTTCCTTCCCCTAGAATGTCACTCCCACATTCACACACAAAAATATTTTCATACACATAGTCTCTATGAACAAAACTAATTGCAATGCTTTTACCACACAAGATGTTAAAAGAGTCATGTGCATTACCAAGATCAATTCTATAGACATCATCACTAACTTGAGAATTTTTAAGCACACTATTCACATGCTCAAGTAGTGAACTACATTTAAAAGCAAGTTGATCATCATGCACACCAAGAGTACTACCAAGAGTACTCATTTCCGAGACTACACATTTCTTGCCTATAAGAGTACTCTCATCTTCCAAAAAGAGATTTCCATCTTTAGGAGGAATGTTGTCACACCATAGTGGGTTAGCATATCGGCTATAGCCTTCAAGGCAAGCTATACCATCATTTTCATCACTAGGTTCATTAGGAGTATTTATATCATCTTCAAATAAGACATTAAACCTAAAGAGAGCATGATCTATCTCACAGACAGATTTGGAACTAGCAAGTGCTTCGCTCTCTATTAGTTCACTATCACGTACCAAAGATGTTTCCATCTTCTCTTTACCTTGGTGTAGGTCGGGGTAGCCCACCTCTTCCTTCGGGAAGCTCTCGTCACAAGGTGTTTGGACAAGGAAAGTTGGATTTTGTGGGATAAGTTTAGGTAGCAATTGGCGTAGCCTTTCCACATGCCATTTCATTTCTTCAATATAGTCAGTGATGCAATCAAAAGTGGCATCGAGATTGGTGAAAGCCATGGTACCTAAAAGAAAAGACAACAACAAACAACAAAATAAACCAACTTGTTAGCTCAAGATGTCTCACCATACTCTCACTCTCGATTTTTACCTCACACTTGGTTTCACAAGTGTTGAAAGTCGGCTTGTACTTCGTGAGTGATTGAGGGATGAGTCTATCTTTTCCCAGAATAGATTTTTATTTGAGTTGACTCAAAAGAAAATGTATTTACGGACTTGAACCAACAAGACGCAATGAATTCACAAAAGAGAGAAGCACACAACAAACGCTTAACCCGAATGAACGAACACAAAGACTAACTAACAATCTAGTAGATGAGTACTAGTTTGCCAATTAGTAGTGGAACCAACAAAATTGAAACTAAGGAACAACAAAAGGAAACTAAGAAATCTAAAATTTGAGCCAAAATTTGATGCGTGAACAGTAACTTGATGATGTGGCAACCACATATTGGCTGCGGTTTCTACAATTTTTATTTTCCAAAGTCCAAGTCTGGACAAATTTTAATTTAGATTGGTGGAATTTGTTTTAAGGAGGGAAGAATAAGTCTTGGAGCATTTTTTTCAAGTTTCAAATTTCAAGACTTGACTTTTGTAGTACTTTTCCTTAAAACGTGGACCCTTGTTTCATGGAAAAGTGATTGAGAAGTGATGTAAAGTCTTTTGGTGGTTGAGGGTCTTTCAAGACTAACAATTACTTACACCTCTTTTCTTCACCTTTTAGGATCTATCATTCACTTTATGTTCTAACAATATATGAAGAAAGGTGAAGAACTTAAAGAACAACAAAAACCACACCAAGAACAATAACAACAATCTTCAAGAACAACAACAATTCCAACGGCTAACTCCAATCCACAAGAACAAACGGCCAAGTCTCTTTAGTGTTGTGTCTTCGGTTTTAATAAGAGATGAAGGTTGTGAAGAACTTCAAGAACAACAACAACATTCATAAATAATAACAACAATAACACTCCTTTCAATAACAACCAAACACACGGCCAATCAAGTTTCTCAACAACAATGTCTACCACAACAATGGGCCAAGCTTATGTTCACAATAACAACATCAAACTACAAGCTCAAATCAAGATATAGACTCAATGTGTTAGTGAGGAACAAAACTAACACTTAGAGACAAAAAAGACAAGTAAAAATCTCGGCCAAGACACAACAAAAACATAATTTTTGGCCAAGAACACAAAATGAATAGATTGTTCTTTTTCTGGAATTTTCAGATTTTAATTTTTTTTTTCAAGTGAGCTAGCCCAAGATTTGATCTTGTAGGAACAAGATCAAGCCATGCTATGATACCAAATGATACGAGAATGACAATGAAAACACGAAACACACTCCAAACAGTCAACAAATCACAAGATCCGAAGACCTATTGGAGACCAACTCTCGGATTTAACAAATACAACAAGAATACAAGATACAAGAGTGTATTTTAACACCAAAATAACTACAAAACGTGATGAACAAGATGAACTTAACAATGGAAATAACAATAACTACACAAACAGGTACAATACGAGATACAAACATTACAAGATTGCAAAAATAGAAAGGATTGATAGAGTAACATACACTATCTCATGGACCAAGAACCTAAGTGTATTCAAGCACCTAGACCCTTAATTCAATGATAATAGGAACATCTACTATCTTCGGTGAGCACAAGAGAGACCTCAGCCTTCTCTAGCACCCAACGTTCTAAGCAAGAATGCAACACTAGTGATTCCACCCTAGTATCACCCTAGTTACAAGTTTCGAATTTGTGCCTCAAGGAGAGAGGACTTGTCTTTCAATGTTATACAACATTCATTATCATCAAAGTCTAATGAATGAAACCCTAAAAGGTTCTATTTATAGCTATTACAAAAATAGTGTGAAATGTCCATAATACCCCTCAAGGGTGAGGTGCCCATCAAGTGCAAAACGTGGGCTGATTTTGGTGTGTTTAGGCCCTTTTTTACACTTCACTTGTGCACTTCCTTGGACGGATTCATTACGCACTCATTCACATCCATCCTCGTGGTCGTACTTGTATCGGGGGGGGGGGGGTGAGTCCATAATTAATAATTGTTCGTTAATGGTATTATAAATAAAAATTGAGAAGGTGGTGTGTGTCCGTCAATGGTGGTCGTTGGTGGAATTAATATTGTAATTTTGGGGTCCGTCAATGGTGGTGGTGGTGTTAATTTTATGTGTATATTCTTTTGTGGGTTTGTTTTAATTGTTTTCCGGTGAGTTTTGTCGGAATATGTCGGAATGAATAATTTTGAATTGGGACGTGGTGATATTTTTGCATTGTTGTTTCTTGAATTGGTGGTTTAATGAATAAATAATTGTTACTTTCATTTTTCTTAATGGACAACAACAATGGCTATTGGTAATATGCTTTAGGTTTGAAGAAGATAGAAAATGGAGGAGATGGGAGAGGTGAGGTGGTTTGAAGAAGATAGAAAGGGGGGAGGCTGCGTTTGCAGGGTAGGGGCGGGGTGGGGTGGGGGGTTGTGAAGAAGAAAGAAAATGGGAGTGGGGGGGTGCCTTTTTATATTTAATATATATAAATATATATATATAGATATATATATATAATTATTTTTATATATATATATATTTATATAAATAAAATAGTAAATATATTTTTTTTATTGTTTTTAAAAAAATACATAAAAATAATGTGTGGGGGGTTATTTTTTCTTTTAGAAAAATCGAATTTCTTATGTGGCAATGACGTGGCATTGACGTGGCGTTGATGTGTAGGCGAGTGTAACACACTCTCCATTGTGAGAGTGGTATTCAATTTTGAGGGATGAAATTAATACAATTTAAAGATGTTAAGGGAGGTAAATAAACGAAAGTTAAGTTTAAGTGCTAAAGTAAGTTACGCGAACAAGTTCAGGGTGAAAATATGTTTTTTCTCTTATTAATATTATATTTATAAAGTTATTTATGTAACTATATATATACTTTGGTACGATATTCGGTATTTCTGTATGTCATTTATAAATACCGAATATCGTACCATATACCAAAAATATTTAAAATGTATATCGTATACCATATGAGATACCATAATATCAAAATCGCAATATCAAAAATTTCGACTCAATATGGTAATTCGGTAAATACCATACCATGCCTTCCCCTATTCAAGACCATAAGATTAAAAGATATTTCATTATTTTTTATATTTTTAGTTTTAAGGCCACACAGTTAAAAAAGTATTTTGTATATTCTTCATATTTTTAGATTCAAACTACGAGATTCAACGGTTTACTTTAATTACATTCTCAAACTCGTGCTAAGCAAAATACTACTCCCTCGTCCACTTTTGTTTGTCATAATCCGCTTCTCGAAAGTTAATCTGTTTGAATTTTGACCAACATTTTAAAAATTAATATTAGAAAGATTGCAACTTATAATATTTTTCACATAGTTTTTGAACATTTAAGTTTAGAATATTAGATTAATCTACTTCAATTTAATTTTAAATTTTAATCGAATTTATTTTCATGTAGCAAAAAGTAATAAGTAAAAATGAACGAAGGAAATAGATGATTTCTTCCCATTTTTCAAAACTGTAGTGAACATAAGTATTCTGTACCTATTGTTGGTGAGAGGTAATTGAGATCACATAAAATTAATCGGGACGCACATAAGATAATTTGAACATGACAACTATAAAAGACCACTGGTAAGGAAACAAATAGGGGTTGTACACTAGAATCCTGTTATATTATTGAAAAGAGAAAAAACACTTTGATTATCTATTAAATATCCATCCTAATCCTTGATCTCTATTTATTCCTCCTTGGGTCACGTCGATGATGAGATGGAGATGTATTATGTTGTATATGATTACTTTTCCCCAATTTTCCTGGCTCTACTTCTCTTTACACTTATCATTGTCAACTTTTCATACCTTCTTATTGTAACATATGTACTGTTGCTTATCACATATGTAAACCATCTCAGTCTTGCTTCTTTCGTCTTGTTCACAGAGACTACTTTCATCCTGTCTCGTGCATCTTCTTTCTATATCTTGTCTCTTTTGGTGTGTTCATATATTTATCTAAGCATTAATATTTATGTCACCTTCATCTTCTGAATGTGCAGATTATTGATTGGTTAATACACCATTTCATACAACATATATAGGCGATCTAACAATCACGCTATAACTCTATCGAATTTACTTTTAAGTTTGGCTCGCTTTAATTGGCTTTAACTGATATTTTTGCCTTTCAACTTTTGTTGAGTTCAATTAGACAAACTTGTATGTATGAAGTTCAATAAGTAAACACACACATTTTAAAATCAAGTTTAAAAGTTTGTTTGTGTATTATGCCTAAAATTTTGATGACACTTCTTCTCATATATGCTACCAGATGCGAGCTTCTATTTTATCCATCCCCCTTTAATATGATGTACGATATCCTCATTGATCTCTACACTTTTTTGGGTTATTTTCTTTTATACTTCAAGCTCTTCTCTTGGGGATAGAGCTGTCAATATGGGCTTGGCCCGTAAGGCCGGCCCAACCCAATCCTTTAATTAAGTGGGGTTGGGCTAAGTTTTTTCAGCCCATTTAGAAATGAGGCTTATAAGCCCAGCCTCACTTGGCCCGTCGGCCTCAGAGGCCTAACCTGTCAGCCTCATAGGCCAGCCCATGGGCTGGGACATTAAAACTAATTATTAAATATTTTTAAGTTGGTCATTTATTTATTAGGAATTAGAATTTTGTCAATCTTTTGAATCTAGCTACTTATTTTTTTATCCATTTTTTGGTTGATACTAATTTTTTAAAAGTTCTTAGTGTGTGTTTGAAATGGCTGATAAGCTGCTTTTAGTTGTGATCTTCAAAAGTTGCTTTTACTCGTGATGGTTTAGTAGTTGTTGCCTTTTCTTAATGCAATATTCTGTTCTTTAAATTTAGGCTCTCTTCTGTTATAATCTTGCTTCTTTTATGTAGATACTTTATGTATATCTATATTTATTATCTTAACCATATTAGAATTTTTTTATGGAATTTGTAGCTAATCATCATTTCTTCGCTTATTACAGTAAATGTCATGAGCTAATTACAACTAAGGGATCGTTGGTGTGAGGTATGAGGGATAAATAGTTCGAGATAAAATGCAAGACTATTTTATCCCATGTTTGGTGTGAGATATTAGTTAGTACCGACATTATTTATCACACCATTTACACCATAGTAATGAGATAAATTATCCGTATACATAATGGAATAACTAATTTCGAGATTAATTATCCCAAGATAACTCTTTCCCAACCTAACAACCCTTTATTAGTAAGATGCCTATAACATGCTAAAAACTAGTAGAAGACATATTAAAGTGAAACTATAAAAGTTGGTGATAGTCTAGTACTTACAATATTTTCATTTATCATGTTTCGGGTTACTTTTATTTTTTGTGAAGGGCCAACCCGCCCCAACCTGCGGCCCGCTTAGGACTGGGTTGGGCCACTATTTTAAAGACCCTTTAATTAAAAGGGCTAGCCCATCCTAGCCTATTTAATTCTCTAGCCCGCTAGGATTGGGTTGGGCCAGCCCATTTTGACAACTCTACTTGGGGATGATGGGTATTTCAATCCTCACTTTCTCATTCGCATACATTGTATTTTCTTTAGTCCTACATCTCTTGAAGCCTTTAATTTTTAGAGTATATATCTTTCAATCCCTAATATGTCATTAACACTGTTGCATCTTCTATACTATATCGTCAACAAATACCATACATCATGATACTTTTGTTTAAACATGTGTTAATTTACGCATCACATGGGCTAATAAAAATGTTGAGACAGATATATCCTTGGTTGAGCTCCATCTCTACTAAGAAATGTTAATGAGTTTCTTCCCATTGTCTTCACTCAAATCTTTACTCCATAGTACATATCTTTAATTTTTCTAAGGTATAATATATATAAATATGTTCGTTAACTTGGCCTCAGTTCGCATCTATGATTTCCAACTTTGGATGTGCACAAATACACACTTAAACTTGTATAAAATTGAACAAGTAGACACACACGTTCTATGTGGCATAATACACATAGGACGCCATGTGGGACAAAAATTAGCGACGTAAGATGCCACATATGTCACATGTGTCTACTTGTTCACACCCAAAATTGAAGAGAATAAATGCAAGTTAAAGCGCATATACATGCATTATGTCTTTTTCCAGTGTATGCTATGAGTACACCTTTACACTCTATGCATCTCCTTGTTTTTAGATATTCCTATAATTTTTTCTTTTTAATTAAATTTGTATTTGAAATTTACTATGTGCATGCTATTAGTTATGATTAATACAAATATTTTGATACTTTATTTTATACATAATATATTTTTATAAAATACTGACTGGATGACATTATTATTATAAGTAGAACGTCGTTATAGTAGAAGTAAAATATAATATGAGAATCTAATTTTCAAATAATTTAGGCCGTTATAATGAAATGAAATGTCGTTATAGAGACTTGATTCTATGATATGATGAAGCAAACAATATTAAAGTATTATTTTGCTCATGATATCTTTTGATAAATCTCTGAGGTTCTCAAAGTATAATAAATGCCGTAAGTGTAATAGTTCATCATATTACTCATCCTCATAATCATTCCGAAAGAGATTGTATATCCAATTTAGGAGGATTTTATCGATGAATGGCTAATTACTACCATTGTTGATTTATTGGATTAATGTACCTTTGTAAAATTATATGTATTTGAAATTTGCTTATAGTATGTAATTGTAACTATTTATTCATAAAAAGAAAATGGAAATATGTTGTTAATTTGATTTGTTAGGATATTTGATACCTTATTTATGAGCTATGATTTGTTCATTTAGTAAGATTATATAAGAGACGAGAAGTTTTGATAATTTTCACAAATTATGGAATTTTCATATATAACTTAAGAAATTCAAATTGCATGTCCAACCAATTTAACTTCAAATCAATTTTTCTTTTTAGAAGAAAAAAATTGGGGAGGGGGTTAGGGTGGGGGAGGGGTAAAGGAAAGGGGAAAACAACGGAGAAATTGGATCCTCGGCAACAAGATGAAAATTCATGTAGTCAATCAATCAATTGAGCTACTAAAATTCCTCAATTTCAAATAATCTTGATTTTAAATCATGTCCATGCAAGCCGTTGTACAAAATATCTAATAAAATTTTACAAATAAAGTCTAAATTTTAAGAAATTAGTGTGTACATTAATTTTATCCCTAAGGTAGAACCCTCTTGAGTTATTTTATTTATATGAATATTTTCCTTATATCCACACACTTCTTTTATATATGCTAATTAATACCAACCATTTTGCATGCATATAATGTATATATATGGTCTTTCAGATTGAAGGAGAATTGCTTTCCTCATCTTCAACTATACGTTTGGTTCAAGTCCTCTCTCTGTCGTCTCCATGCTCTGCTACTTCCATCAATCCTTTAATTTTATGGCAATATACGAAAGTGTAAAAACTTCTACTACATCAACAATAACAACAATAACAATAAAATTTCAGTGTACTTTTACAAGTGGGGTTTAAGTAGAGTAGAATGTACGTAGACCTTACCTCTATTTCGTAAAGGTAGAGGGTTGTTTCCGATAGACCCTTAGCTTAACTAGTACCTGGTAAACATTCTGAAAAGGGATACACATATGGGAGCAATCACAATACAGTTTAATCGAAATGGAAAGCGTTGTGCACTGTGCGTAAGGTCCAATGGGAGTTTTAGTGCATCGGACTGTCCTTTTTTTTTTTTTTTTTTTTCTAAAAATTACAGAAATACACAACTCATGTTTCCAATATTACAAAAAATCCCAACTCCCTAAACATATTACAAAAATCCAATAATCCCAACTCCCTAAACATATTACGAAAATCCCAACATATACACAGAATGTTATGTATATGTTGACTATGTTATGTAAATTAATAGGGAGAGAGAGTAAAGTAATTAAAAATGAAAGAGAATATAATTACTCCCAAAAGGATTGATATTTATGTTATTTATACTTAATTTTTTTATGCTTGTGGTTCCTCAAGCTTAGATTTTAGCTTTGCTTGGTGTTATGTGTGCAGATTAAGGAACTACAAGCAGTACTAATAATACTGAAAAAGCGGGAGGTCCAAGAAAAACCACCATGGCTATCTCACAGGAAGCAAGAGAGAACGCTTCAACTATCAACTAATCTTTTACTTTAATACGTGATTTTCAATCTTTCGTATGTAAGGTCATGTCTCATTGTATACTAATAATATATGTGAGTTATTTGCAGCTGGGTAATTTACAAGATTAGTAGACCCATTAAGCGATAGTCACTTGTAATTTTAGTCCAATGGTAAAACTTTTGTTGATCATTGGATATAAATTGTGGGCATAAATTATTTTTGCTATGAAACATGTGTTCTGGATATTTCAATAAGTAAAATTGAAAGTGAAGCAGTAAATCTGCTGGCCACAAGTCTGGAGTCTAAGGGCCAAGTTTTTTTTATCAAAAATATCAAAGGGACATATTAAAATTAAAAAAATTAAACCGAATAAGGTAAATACAAGTGATTATCTTGTTCATTAAAAGTTAACGCCGTTTGATTACATGCTAAAGTGCAAGATAAAATCGTGATTTTACCTTACAAGGTAAATGGACCTGCTGACCTTATCTTACCTTAGTTGTTAATGGAAGGTTGATTGAAAATGTGTAAAGTAAAATCGTAATTTTACCTTACAAGGTAAATGAAGTTACTTACCTTATTCTTTGATTGAAAAAAAGAAAGGAGTTAAGATGACTCTTCAACTCTTCCGAACTTTCTTCTTTATGATTCAAATATGAAATTGCTATGGAAAAATGATTGTCGGTATGGACACCAACGCGTGTAGATTCTCCATAACATTTCCATCATTATTATCATCATCGTCATCATCAGAAGATTGATCATCATCTAACGATTCATATTGTAACGGTTCGGCACTATCCAACTCCACTTGTATGTCGTTGTTATTGTTCACAATTTCTGTGAGTTGAGTGAGCATACTTCCACAATCATTAAATCTAAAAATTGAATACATCATCTCATTAATTATAAGGAAAAAAAATACTTAATTAAATAAAATGTGTTGTTTATATCTATCAATTGCCTCCACCGAAGAAGGATATTATGGATCACTTGAATTAAAATTTTCCAAATTCAAGACGTATTGCTAGGTTCTCCCATATCAAAATTATTCACAAGTGCCGGTGAGTTTTGATAATGTGTTTCAAACCCACCATCAAATTGTTGTTCTATTGCCATTCTTGAAGAATCAATATTTAAATTTGAAGAATTTTGACTTACTCGAAGATCAAACTCACTATCCGTGAATTCTTCAACAACAAGGGAAAATTCCACACACGCATACATGTCAAGGGTCTGTAGATTAAGGCGATTACCAAAAATTTCAACGGTACGAAAAATGGATTGGACGCCGACTATATCGCATCGAATTTTCATCCTGTAAAACTTCACCATCGTAATGTAAATTTACTCTTACCTTATTATCATTCATCTTAAAGTAAGAAATGAATAAGGACTGAACTTTGACAATTTTTTTTAGTTAATGCAAATAAAAGGAACTGCACTCATACTCTTTGTATATCATTGTGAATTTTGAAGTTGTTACAAGGCAAACATGGGATTTTACCTTACAAGGTGAACATGAGATCCTACCTTATTAAAAGGTGAGGCGACTTACAATCAACCAGCAAAAGCCCTTGTCAGCGGTAAGTCCCATCTTGCAGACACTCCTTTCCTTTTTTTCAGTCAAAGGATAAGGTAAGTGACTCTATTTGAAAAATTACGATTTTACCTTGCACTTTTTCAGTCAATCTCCCATTAACAGATAAGGTAAGCGAATCCATTTACCTTGTAAGGTAAAAATGGACAAAGTAATCACCTATGTTTACCTTGTCCATTTGACATTTCTCAATTTTGATATGTCCCTTTGAAATTTTTGATTAAAAAAATTTGCCCTTTAGGCTCCGGGCAAACACGATTTGAGGAATATTATTTATTATTTTTATCATGTTAAATTGGTCTCAATTAAATTGTGATGTATTGACAAAAATTATCTCTGCTGTTCTCAAACTTTTCTTCACTTTATAAGGAGACATTATAATAATCTACAAACTCATATTCGACGTAGTTTAAACTGAAAATGTTAGTTACTAAATTATTATTGAAACATTGCAATTTATGCTTATTTTACCCGTAGGAGTGTTCAAAGGAAGTTGACAAACATCACCAAATCACTAGTTGATCTGACTTAATGTTGAAAAAAATCATAATCATTATGTTTAAAAAAGAATGAACTAATTTCACTTGACAAAAAACTTAAGAAATTTTAAAAAAAAATTGAATTTTGTGGTCGTAAATTAAAATTATGTCAAATATACTAACATGTTCTTTATCTTGTGGTCTTAAAACATGTCAACTGAAAAGCTGAAATTAAAGTATTGTAAAAAGGGAATAGATTAAAAATGAAAGTAGTTCATTCTTTTTGAAATAGAGAAAGTAATTAATTTGCTTTGATTTTAAAAATAGTCAAACCGAAACCAACATTTATCAATGTTATATTTATATAAGTTTTACAAATATTTCATACCTTCAAAAATATTTATTATAATATAATTTATAACTTTTTGATATTTTTTTTCATAATTCATGTTTATTAACATATCATTTCAAATATGAACTTACAACTTTTTATAGTACAATTAGTCTTTATAGAGTTACAACTCATAAACATCTAGTAGTCCAATTAAAGCTCAATCAAATCATATATTTATTTTTATTATCTCTTATTGAGAATGCGTTATCTTATGGGTTTCATTATCTTTATTGTTGCTGACACTGTATTAGCATAATGACGTTAACAATATATACAAAATACTAGTAATAGAGAGAAAGACCCCCTCTCACTACCTCCCCTATCCTTGGCATCGACCATAATCATGGATCCTACCTTAACTCCGTCGCTACTACCAAACCCCCCAATATCGGGATCCCCCACCGACATAGTCATGAAAGAACCCCCCTTACCTCCAATCTCATACAAAGAGGCCACTATAGGGAAAATCATATCCCCTGATCTAGTCACAGATTTGGGGGCACCAGTAAAGGAAATTAACATTGGAACCTCCGATAGAGGCATCCTATTGACGGACGTGGAAAAATGGAGGTTGTATTCCCTTTGGATCCATTCAGTCATTGTTAAACCTGTCACTACAAAATTCAATCACCAATTCCTAAAAAGGAAATTGAAAGCACTCTGGAATTTGAAAGAACCCTTTTCACTCATCGATCTAGGGATGGGGTTCTACACTGCAAAAATCACTATGGGGGAAAGTCAATCCTCAATCCTACAATGGGGACCTTCGTTCATTGAGGGCACCTTTGTCCCCGTTCGACAATGGGAACCTAACTTCGTGCCTGCTAAATCAAAGGTGGACTCCACAACCATTTGGGTGAGATTGCCACATCTACCAACAGAGTTATACGACGCCCTCATTATGCAACGGATAAGCAATGAGAGTGGGCAACTCTTGAAGGTCGATGCATGCACCTCGGCTGCACTTCGGGGAAGGTACGCAAGGATCTGTGTGCAAATACCCCTCGAGATTCTAGTGTCTACTTCTGTCACCATCAACCAAAATACCCAGCCCCTTCTTTATGAAGGAGAGGGTTTTTTGTGTAAAAATTGTGGGAGATTAGGCCACACATCTTTACTCTGCTCATACCCACTCAGATTGATGCCTAAAGGCCCAAACGGAATGAATGAAACAACTCAAGCACCCAGTGAACCGGAGCAGTCTAAACCGGTTGTAGACAATTCGCTAGAATGACAAACTATTTAATTCACCAGGAAGAAAAAGCCGGCGACACTGCCGCCTCACACAAACACCAAAGACCCGCCCATCGTCAGGGTTAAAACCTTTGATGCGGCGATAGGTAAGTTTCTAAACCCTACTCATCCCATGGCGGCACCGAAGAAGTCTCTCCCCCTATCCTGTGAGACTTTCCAGATTGGGCCAACCCAGTGCCAAATCTCCAAGCCCATTCTTCCTCCCCTGAGTAAGTTGGCCTCAAAATCAAACAGTGGCCCACTCAAAGGGAAAGCCCACCAAAGTAAGGCTTCCGAAAGCTTTCACAAATATTTGGGCCCTAATATTCCCAACCCATCTCTTCTAAATCCCCTCACCCCTAAAATTAATCCAAATTCTCTGCTATCCTAGGATAAATTAAATGAAGCCCATACTGGTGGGACATCTCACTTACACGATGGCATAAGTAATCATGAGCATTCTCTCACACCTGCGGGAGACCCTTCCACTTCCCACAGGGATGTGACTGAAAGTGTCTCAACTTTAGACAAGGCATTTAATGCCAGTGGAGTTCCCCATGGGAGGACTCCTCAGTTGTCTTCTCCCGCCTCCTCTCAATATATTTATACTGAGGCTATGATGACAAATCCTTCTAAAGAAAGCTCTGATGGAATCACCAAGTATCAACCAGATAACCATCACCACAGCCTCAATACCTCAGGACCACCAATCGGCTTCTTGGTTGGAAGTGTGTCTTTCCGACCAAACAGTCCCACTTCATCTAGAATGGGAAGAGAGGTAAGTCACAATTCTAATCCAGGACCCTCAATACCTGGCCCAGCTAGCCACGGTAAGCCAGAACCATTGCCTATAGACTTATGAGCCCAACGTCTGGATGGTCACTCTATTCCATATAATCAACTCGCCAGTCAAAGAGGAGCTGAATACAGAGTCCTTAGCAACCATAATGAACCAGCTTAGTATGGGACTTCCCTTCTTTCCACCTCACGACCTTGTAATGATTCTATTGGGACCAGCATTTGCACCTCCATCTGCGGAGCAAATGGCCCCATCTCCAACCTCCCCCCATCTCACACTAGAGAGAATAGAGAGGATGACTGCATTAGAGTCCCTGAAATCAAGCAATAAGAACATGGAGGATTTCCTGTCCAACCTCAGGGTGACAAGAACAAAAATCCTCAATCTAGCAGATCCGCTAAGTCTAGAGTTCACAGAACCTGTTCAGGAGATAGTGATCATCCTGTTACCTCTAGGGCTAGCAGGACTAGGAATAAAAATAAGTCCAGTAAACCCTATGATAGAAGAGACCACTAAGGTCATACTTTACTCCCTCAGCAGGAAAAGGAAGACTCCCTCTGGGACATCCACCTCCAACCTCAAGGGAAAGGACAAGATGGCTATGATGGAAACTCACCACCTCCTATACTCCAAGATAAAGAACTACATAGTGTGGAATGCTGGAGGGCCAAAAATGTTGAGTTTAGAAAGCATTGTAAGGCCATGGTTAACATACATAAACCATGCATCCTTGCACTGCTGGAAACTAAGATGAATGAACATCAGGACCTTTGTGAAGAGCTAGACTACCATCACTATATCCATTTTGAGGCTAATGGAAACTCCGAAGGTATTGTCATCATGTGGAAATATGAGTTTATCTCCATCTCTTCTATTTCCATCTCCCCTCAAGTTATCAATGCTAAAGTCAAGGTACACTCCCCTCCCTCTTCCTGGTTCCTTAGTGTTATCTATGCTAGTATAGACTTCCAGTTTAGACTTGATCTTTGGGACCAGCTCTCTTCTTTTTCTGACACCATCATCCTTCCTGAAGGCAAAAGATGGTTAGTTGGGGGAGACTTCAATAAAGTCCTTAGGGTTAACCTTTTTATGAATTGCTTAAATCACTGTAATCTCATTGATTTAGGCTTCAGGGGTAGCAAATACACTTGGTCTAATATGAGATATAGAAATAGGCAATGCCTCATCCATAAAAGACTTGATAGGTGCCTTGCTAATGATGAGTGGGTTCATCTCTACCCCCGAGGCCACCATCACACATCTCCCTAGAACCCATTCTGATTACCCCCTTAATGTGGGTTCTCCCCCTAACAATTAGATGAAACCCTTCAGGGTAGAGTCCATGTGGCTCAGTCACCAGAACTTTCCTAATATTATAAAAGACTCCTTCCTGGATTGCACTTACATTACTGAGGCCACCAATGCTTTTGATAATAAGTCTAGGGATTGGAATAAGCTCATCTTTGGCAATATCTTTGCCAAGAGAAAAGCACTTGCTTGCAAGGTTAGCTGGTATTTAAAGATCCCCAAATCACCCTACCATCCCCTTTTTCCAGGGTTTGGAGCAAAACCTTCTAAGAGAATACAACCAGGTTCTGACCCAGGAGACTGAATTCTGGAAGCTCAAGTCCAGAATCTCATGGCTTATAGAGGGGGACTCCAACTTTAGATTCTTTCATACTTCCACCCTCAATAGAAAGAGAAAAAATAGAATCAACTCCCTCACGGATGAAGGAGGCGCCTGGCATTACAACCATGCTGACATTGAGAAGCTGGTGTCCTCCTACTATGCCAACCTTTTCACCTTTGAGCACTCCCTGGGCTACCATGCCACTCAGGCCAACTCCTAAATCTCTGGAAACATTAACACCCTCTACCATGAAGCCCTCCAGGATATTACCTCCATGGTAGAGGTAAAGAAAGTTATTTTCTCCTTTAAACCCAATAAAGCCACTGGGCCAGATGAGCTTCACCCCTTCATTTACCAAAAGTTTTGGGACATAATGGGTCCTTCCATTGTTAAACTTTGCCAGGAAACCTTCACTTCCTACTCCATAGACCCCCTTGTCAACTCTACCTATATTTGCCTCATCCCTAAAAGTAGGAATGCCTCTACCCTTAAGAACTTCAGATCCATTGATCTTTGTAATACTCAGTATAATCTCATTACTAAGATTATAACTAACAGGCTGAAACCTTTCTTGGCAAATATCATTGGCCCTGGCCAGGAAAGCTTCATGGACAATAGGAGGGCCTCTGATAATTCCATCATTGTCCAAGAGTATATCAGTCACTTCTCTAAGATGAAAGGTAAAAAGGCTAACATGATCCTCAAAATTGATCTTGAGAAATCCTTTGATAGACTTGAATGGTCTTTGATTAGACAAACCCTCTTTTTATTTAACTTCCCTTCTAAACTCATCAAGTTTATTCTCTCCTGCATCTCTTCTTCTTCCATCTCTGTTCTTGTCAATGGTGGGAAAACTACCAGCTTCACCCCTTCTAGGGGCATCAGACAAGGTGACCCCATGTCCCCCTACCTTATCATTCCTTACATGGAAATGCTATCCAGAAGAATCAACCAAGACGTTGATATCCTCAATTGGACTCATCTCTCTATCTCAACAAGAGGTCACCCTGTTTCCCATCTCTTCTTTGCTGATGACCTCACCCTTTTTGCTCGAGCTGACTCCAAAAACTATCTTACAATTAATAGAACCCTCCAGTTGTTCAGTGCTCTCTCTGGACAAAGAATTAACCTTTCCAAGTCTAAGGTTATCTTCTCTGCTAACTTCCCAATTGAAGATCAGGAGATCCTCATCTCCACTCTTAGCATCCAACCTACCACTAATTTTGGTAATTACCTGGTATTCCCCATCTTCCATAAAAAGCCTGAGAAAGGGGACTTCCAATTCCTCATTGACAACCTCAACAACAAGTTTGTTGGCTGGAAAATCAAGTTCCTTAATATGACTGGTAGGGTGACCCTAGCCAAATTCTTCTTGGCTAGAATTCCTAACCATGTTATGCAGTGCATACAACTTCCCAGTTTTGTTCATAAGCTTATTGACAAATTCCAAAGAAATTTCATTTGGGGAACCACAGATGCCAAGAGAAAAATTCACCTCCTAAAGTGGGACACTATCACTCTTCCTAAAAGAGATAGGGGACTTAGGATGCAGAGGGCCATCCCCAAAAATCATGCCCTTCTTTGTGGTCTGGGGTGGAGAATGTACTCCAACCCCAATGCCTTTGGGACAATACCCTCATATCCAAGTACAACTCCAAAAGAAAAAGTAATGGAGGATCTACAACCTGGAGAGCTATCACCAACAGCATGAAACTTTGCAAAGATGCCCTCTTCTGGGCCATTAAGGATGGCTCAAGGGAAAATGCTTGGGAAGATAGATGGATCCCAAGCATGCCCTCCCACTCTTTCATTGTCCAGGGGCCCATACCTATCCTTCCTTCTTCAATTAAAGTCAAAGACATCTGAAAGGAGGGGATATAGGACTTCACCTCCCTTCCTTTTAACATCCCTCCTAGCATTGTTCATAACATGACTAGTGCCTTCTACCAGTCCCCTAACTTGAAGTATGACACCACAGTTTGAAACATCATTGGGGATGACACCTTTTCCTCTAAGTGTGTCTATGACCACATCAATAACCTTAATCATCAGCCCAGGACCAACCATAAATCCTACAGTTGGATCTGGAAACTTAGGGTTCCCAACAAAATCAAGACCTTTATCTGTCTCTTGCAGCACAATAGTCTCCTCACTAACCACACTCTTGCCAAAAGAGGTCTAAACATCACTCCCAACTGTCATAGCTGTGATAATAGTCAGAAGGACCAACACTACTTTTTTTGGGTATAGGGTTGCCAGAGCCTTCTAGAACCAACTCATCCGCAATTACAAAGGTCCCTTGCATCTAAACCCCACCATTTTTGACACCACTAATTGGCAATCCACTTGGAAAAATCTGAGTAAGGATTATTTTGATCAAAACACTCCCTGGGACACTTTACTCCTTTTTTGTCTTTGGCATCTCTGAAAAATCAGAAATAGCAAGAACTTTAAAAATGACAAATCCAGAGATGAAATATGTGTAGTAGTATTCAAATTCAGAGAAATAGCAAGCTAGGGTTATGTCCACCTTGTAGTTTTTAATACTTTCTAACTATGGGCTTTACGAATTCATACATGTATCATGTTTACAGAGAAACATATTGTATTTAATAACATAATCCTACTGTTTCTCAACCATCAAGGACTAATTCACTATAGTTCTCTCGAATCAAAAGTGTTTACTAAAACAATACGAAATCACCAAGTTGTTAATCCTGTTAAGGCATTAACATATGAAATAGGGGTTGGAAATCCTATTTTTTTGTCACTACTCTCTTTTCTGAACAATAACCTTTCTCTCGAACAAGTTGTGTTTTAAGGCACATCCTCTGTGCTTGCAACCACGAGAATTCAAGATAAACGAAGAGAGTATGATGTAAACAAATCAATGCATAATGAATTCAAAATCCAAAGTAATAGATTGTATGCTACAAGGCTTCCATAACCCTAACTAATAAACTTAGCTACTCATGAATAAAATGGGAATTACAAGAGAAATATTTATCATACCAAAAAGTAAATAAAATCTTGGTGGAGAAGATGAAGTAGTGTTTCTCTCTTGGTGCTAAGCCGTCACTCTCCTCTCTCAAAATAATACAGAATATTCAATAATGAATAAAAATTCAGCATCAAGCCTTTTAATAATCCCTTCTCTCATAATTGCCTTCTAAGTCCCTAAACTAATTAAAAATAATAAATTAGTCTTGGACATAGTTTCTGGGCGCCACATTTGGTCCAACAAGCTACTTTTCTCTTGTGTGATTTGTCATCCGCAATCCGTAGTCCCATCATGTCTCTATCTACATTATTAACAGCTGAAATCATGCTAATTATATAGGTTAGCTCAATTACATCAAAGTAGAGTAAAAACATAAGAAACTAGGCACTTTGTTCTCAAAACTTAGCTAAAATATTGGTAAGTTATGGTGCTTAAGCGTATAAATACACCCAAGATCACCACCCCACACTTAAAGCTTTGTTCGTCCTCGAACAACTTATTCATTTATGCATACACAAGATTTAAAACCCACAAAGGAAATACAAAATGCTTAAAGAGGCCCACACAACAATTATGAACAAGAAGTAGATTCATGGATCATTACTAGAGACAACCTACCCTCAAGAATAGACTCATTAAGTTGGAAAATTCATGCATATCATTTAAGCAAAGAAATCATATAAATTACCCAACCTTCATCAACCATGTGCCCTCACAACAAAAAAGTTACCCATAATTACTCACAATCATGCAATTTCTAACAAAATGGGTACAAGAATCAAGTTGCGCTCACTCTCACAAAGAATTCTCAAATTACAATTGATGACCATATGCTTTCCCTTAGTGTAATGCTCCACTAATATCAGAATGCTAAGATTAGGATACAAATAGGTCTTTTACGGGTTGTAATGCAGGCTAAAGGATGGGTAGAAACTATTTTGGCCAGAAATAGTGACTATCATCCCTAAGCGCTTTAATACACTACATTATGCAACTAAGACCAATTTCTAACAACCAATTTACACCAATTTCATCTATCCATATCTTTTGGTTTCACCTCATCCCATTAAACTCAATTAACACTATGGTGGGAGTATGGAACCCTTTTAAATATTTTTTTTTGCACCCACTTCACATTACGCACCCCTATGATAGCCACCCTCAACTTAAGTGATTTGCCTTAGTTGAGGTGCACAATGTCCAAGAAGGACCAAGGCCAAAACAGGTTCATTGTAACATGTTCGGGATAAAATTTAGAACTTTTTCAACATTTTTTTCTACTCCCAACCACATTAATTTCACACGCCAATAACTAGACTTTGGGGCATCAATTTCACATTTTTCCTCTTATTGTCAAACTCCTAACTCAAATTAATTTTACATTAAAGAGCTTAGGAACTTTTGGATCAAATTACGGTCTATTAAAGAATGAGTTAGGCTACATATGAGGCTAGCAAAAGAACAAGCTAAAGGCTCAATGGGGCTAGCTAAGATAATGGAAAAGGTAGGTCAAAAGAAGGCATGAACAATGGTTGTCAAAGAAATGACTAAATCATCTCTTAAACTCACAATCTCTATTTCGCTTTGCACACACACTAGGCAAGTTCTAGCATCAGTTGCAATAAGGAATATACAACAGTCTTACACACTCATGGCACATGGTTAACTCAATTAGGAGCATTATAGATTCTCGACCCAACAATTAAATGAATTCAACTAAAACCAACAATCGCAACAAGAGTCACAACTAGAGCCTAGGTGTTTCAAACGTAATGATCCATCGCATACTCATGCTATAATGCCATGTGATCCACAAGAACATTTACATGCAACAAATGACTAATTTTCTCTTAAGATGGTCGTCATCCATCCATCATCGATAAAAGCACCTAACTATGACTAAATCAAACAAATATCTAACAAGAAACAAAATAAATAAAATAACTAATCCTATTACAGAAGTATACTAAGGAGAAGGTACTAATTTCTTAGAAAACAAGTAGCAAAGTAACCAGTCACCCCACACCTAATCTAGACACTATCCCCAGTGCAAATAACAAGCTAAAGAACCTAGCTAGTAGTACTCATCATCCACATTAGGAGTCATGCCACCTGTATGGAGATCATCATCAGAGCCATTTTTTTTGTATTCATCACATCACCCATGTCAGCCACACATAATAAAACTAACTACAATTAAGATGAAAGTGGTGAAGTCACCACCCCGCACTTAATTTGTTAGTATAAACCAATTAAGTGTTATTGTCGGGTACTCAGACTTCGCCGACATACACTTTGATATGGTGCACCAACATTAGGCGCAATACAATTCACTCACTTCAATTTCCCCAATTCTATTTCAATAAAGCACTTTTTGAACAAAATCATACCTTACAACTTCAACCATATAAAGATATACAGAACACCATCACTTTCACACGATTTTCTCAACATTATGTTCAACACAATAAGATGGAAACTAATGGTTACACAACTACCATGTTGGTTGTGAACAATTCACTCATATGTACAAGCTCAAGTACTACAACAATGGTGCTTATCTTCCTAAGATATTTAAAATCCTTCTTTGACATAGACATGGCAAGAATTTAATTCATAATCCTCAAGAAATCAATTAACAACTACAACATAAAGTCACAACACCTAAGGATTAAGAAAGTAAAACTTACCTTGAAGATGGAAGATTGAGGAAGGTAGGGGGAAATTCTTGAGATTTGTTAAGCAAAGAGTACTCTTGAACGACAGAGAGAATGGTGAGAGAGAAATCTTGTATGGCTTGGGGGTGAAATATGGATGAATTTGGGCATTTAGGGTGTGAAGTCTATTGAAAGAATGAAATGTGGGTCGGGTTAACCCAAGTTAAAATCGGATTCATGTTGAAATTTGAAGGGTGTGCGGCGCATATGTTATCGCACATCATTAAGTGTGTGTCGCTCAACCTATCGCTCAACAAAAATAATGAGCATGTGTGTTGGTCTAAGCAGCGCATAAGTAATCGCACAACCTCAAGTGTGCGTCTCACAACCTGTGGCACAAGGTGAGTTAGGCGCCATATTTGTTATCGCATAAGTTAGGCTAGGCGCTGCATAGGTAGTCGCACAAGTGAAATAGTGAAGGTGTGCGATTGGGTGTGAGACGCACAAGCCATCGCCAAAGTTAAGGTGTGCGCCGCATAAGGTATAGCATACGTGAGGGTGATCTTAGACTGCATCTTAGGCGACGCCTTTGCCATGGACTATGTAAACTTGGGCACCACACACCCTGTAGTACACTTAAACTTGGACGCCATGCACCCCATTATTCATATAAAGCATTGAGAAAGGTCCGTACCACGGGGAATTCGCCCTCGCACCCCCATCAAGGTCAGTGGTGGGATTCGGGATCGGGCCTATTGGCCCGATCCCTACGCTACCACCACAGACCTCTTTGAAAATCACAAAATAAAGTCACACCGCGAAACTTTGGAGGGACGGATTAACATAATTTGGGTCACAACTCTAACACGAGTCATGACTCGAGCCTTAACATTTGACCACTCCAACTTACCTATAATGTCACTGTTACTCCTAACTTACCACCATTGATATGGCTCAATTCCAAACCAAATTTGGTACCAATCACCTCTTTAGTACTTCATGCACCTACACTTAATAAAAAATAACTAAAAATGATTAAAAGGATGGGTTACCTCCCACCAATCGTCGTAGTTTTGGTCGTGGATCGACTCTTATTTTTGTATTTTTATTTAACATGATAAAATGAAAATAAAATCATGGGTTGCCTCCCATGTAGCGTCTGATTTAACATCGCGACACGACTCGATTATCTTGACTACTCAGACTTCGTCAAGATACATCGATGATACCATTTGTACCTCATTTGTTGGATCAAGAAAATGATTTATTCCAAGTCCAGAAACTTTGAAGTCACTCACATCCTTGCTTGCAAGTTCAACCAAACCAGCTATGGTCTCCACAGCAGGTCTATCCTTAACTAGTACATCTCGCTCATCTCCGTAGAATACATTAATAATTGAAAAGACACTCATCTCTTTTTGTTATTTCGTGGATTTACATACTTCAAAACTAACCTCTTTCCCGTTGAGCCTAAATTTCAGCTCATTCAACTCCAGGTCAACTAATACTCTCCCGATTACTAAGAACGGCCTGTCCAAAATTATGGGTACTTCAAATTCCACTTTGCAATCAAGAATTACAAAGTCGGCAAGAAATATAAAATCAGCCACCTTTACAAGTACATCATGTAGAATACCAATCGGCCTTTTCACCGATCTATCCGCTATTACAAGTCACATGTTTGTGGGTGTGGGGTCTTCCAAACCCAACTTCTTATAAATAGCTAGCGGCATCAGATTGATACTAGCTCCCAGATCACACAAGGCCTTAGCAAAATCCAGAGACCCAATCGTACAAGGGGTGGTGAATGCTCCTGGGTCTTTCTTCTTCTGCACCAGTAACCTTGTAGAAATAACACTACAATGATGGAGATTATCCTCCGGTTCATAGCTTACCGCTCTTTTCTTCGTCACAAGATCTTTCATAAATTTAGCATATTCTGGAACCTGCTCAAGTGTTTCAACTAAAGGCACGTTCACTGTCAATTGCTTCAACATAGCCATGAATTTGTTAAACTTGCCTTCATCTTCTTTCTTCTTTAATCATTGTGTAAATGAGGGTGGTGGCCTTGGGATTTCATCTGGAGCAACTTTTACCTCCTTTCTATGCCTTGCTCCACATCACTAACATGTTTTGGCTTAGATGGTTGTTCCACTTCCGCGCTCTCCTTTTTGAAATCTCCTAATTCCACAGGCACCACTGAAGATTCATCAACCATCTCTCAATCCATTTCGACCACATAAGTATGAGAGGATTCTCCCAATCCTGGACTAGATAACATCTTACCGCTCCTAGTGGTAATGGCCATACACGATCCATCAGTCCTCGAATTCTGAATTGTATCACTTGGTAGAGTCCCATTCTGTCTTTTGTTGAATGTTGCGGATAATTGGCTCATCTGTTGCTCCAGTTATTTAATAGCAATTGACTGGGAATTTACTAGTTGACTCATGGAAGATATGTCACTCTTCATAGTAGTCATCCCAGAATTGGTCGCCTCAACTCCCTTTAATAGTTTCTCCATCATGTCCTCCATGGACATTTTGCCTGAACTGGCAGCAGCATTATCACGGCTTCCAGGAGGTACATACAGTCCACTCCTATCATTTTTATTCTTCCAATCTCCTTGATAGTTCCAACCTTGATTTCCTTGACCACCGGTCCAGAAACCCCCCTGGTTATGCAAATAATTAGACTCTTCCTCGATGTTTGATTCAGATCCCTTACCATGGGACCCTATAGCTTTTACCTTTTCTATATTTCCTGATAGCAAATGTTTCATGAGCAGATCCATCTGGGTTTTCATGTGAGCCATATCCTGATCACGCTCCTCTTCTTTCCTACGCTGCTCTACTGATATTACACTAGACCCAGTATTGCTTGCTACCACAAAATCTCTGGTATGCCAAGATCTACTTGTCTTAGTAATTCTTTCTAACATGTCCGCAGCCTCAGTAAAGGTGAGCTCCGTAAAAGCTCCTCCTGCAACATTATCCACTATTGGCTTTGTAAGTGAGTTCAAAGCTCTGTAGAATATTTTTATCAAGTGTTCATCAATCATCTTATGGTTTGGGCATTGAGTCAACTTCTTTTTAGACCTTGCCCAAGTCTCATGCAAAGCTTCACTAGCCAATTTCCTAAAGTTGTTGATCTCATCCCTCGACTGTAACATTCTGGAGAGTGGAAAGAACCTTTCTAGAAAAGCCTCTTTCAATTGCCTCCAGTTAGTTATAGAATCAAGAGTCAGCTCATTCAACCACAGTTTTCTGCCCAGACAGAGACAGTGGGAACAATCTCAAACGAATAACATTTTGTCCCACTCCAGGATTATCAAATGACTTACAAATATTAATAAAATTCACCAAATGTAGATTCGGATCATCACCAGGTAATCTACCAAAGAGTCATTTCAAATTCAGTGGTTAGATCATAGTACTGGTGATGTTGAATTTCACCCCAGGAGCTAGTGGTGGTAGAATGATTGCCTCTATAGCTCCAGCTCCATCTAAATCATCCTCATCGTTTTCAATATCAAACTGCACAGCTTGGCGGTCTAGTCTTCCTCTGAATGGATGATTTTGATTTATAGGTGCAACTACTCCCGTTGCACGCCTCCTATTAGTTGGGTCAATTAAATCATCATCTCCCAGGTCCTCTTCATCTAGATTAGGTACCCGACCTGGGTTATCTGCATTCTGTTGATTTAATTGAGCATTAGCCAAAGCGGTTATTCTTTCAGCTTCTTATTGGTTAGCCATTCTTTCAATGAGATGAGGTTCAGGATTGAAGGGTAATAATGGTTCTCCTGAACTTCTGGTTCGTGGCATAAACAACAATGAGCCTATAATGAACAAAAACAAAAAATAAACGTAAAATAAGGAAACTTGACTAACAGTCAATTAACACACATAAACTCAATCGACAACCGTATTCCCCGGCAACGATGCCAAAATTTGATACGCCCAAATTACACCTCTCTTACGAGAGAGTAAGCGGTCGCTGTCAAATATAGAACCCAACTAGGTTGGGGTCGAATCCCACAGGGAATATGGTGCTAATTAAGTTGTATGCAAATTAGTTGACTTTTAATCATTCGTTTCGTAAAACAAAAAGGGAGAATTTGATTCAGTTCACAAATTAATGGTTTCAGTTTAACAAGATGAAATATGTGTAGTAGTATTCAAATCCAGAGAAATAGAAAGTTCGGGTTATGTCCACCTTGTAGTTTTTAATACTTTCTAACTATGGGCTTTACGAATTCATACATGTATCATGTTTACAGAGAAACATATTGTATTTAATAACATAATCCTAGTGTTTCTCAACCATCAAGGATTAATTAATTTTAGTTCTCTCGAATCAAAAGTGTTTACTAAAACAATACGAAATCTCCAAGTTGTTAATCCTGTTAAGGCATTAACATATGAAATAGGGGTTGGAGATCCTATTTTCTTGTCACTACCCTCTTTTCCGAACAACAACCTTCCTCTCGAACAAGTTGTGTTTTAAGGCACATCCTCTATGTTTGCAACCACGAGAATTCAAGATAAACGAAGAGAGTATAATGTAAACAAATCAATGCATAATGAATTCAAAACCCAAAGTAATAGATTATATGCTACAAGGCTTTCATAACTCTAACTAATAAACTTAGCTACTCATGAATAAAACGAGAATTACAAGAGAAACATTCATCATACCAAAAAGTAAACAAAATCTTGGTGGAGAAGATGAAGTAGCGTTTCTCCCTTGGTGCTAAGCCGCCACTCTCCTCTCTCAAAATAATACAGAATAATCAATAATGAATAAAAATTCAGCATCAAGCCTTTTAATAATCTCTTCTCTCATAATTGCCTTCTAAGTCCCTAAACTAATTATAAATGAAAAATTAGTCTTGGACATAGTTTCTAGGCGCCACATTTGGTCCAACAAGCTACTTTTCTCTTGTGTGATTTGTCATCCGCCATCCATAGTCCCATCATGTCTCTATCTACATCATTAACACCTGAAGTCATGCTAACCACATAGGTTAGCTCAATTACATCAAAGTAGAGTAAAAATATAAGAAACTAGGCACTCTGTTCTCAAAACTTAGCTAAAATATGGGTAAGTTATAGTTCTTAGGCGTATAAATACACCCAAGATCACACCACCTGGGTAATTATTCCATCCAGCAGCCTAGAGCCAACATCTCCATCAAATGGCAACCCCCCTCCGCCAACCCTTACAAGTTTAACACTGATGGGTCCTGCCTTAGGAACCCATGTAAAAGAGGGATAGAGGGAGCGATCAGGAATAGTAGAGGGGACTGGGTTATGGGTTTTAGCAGAGACTTCACCCATGCTACCAACAACCTCATGGAACTCCTCGCCCTCAAGCATAGTCTTCACTTTGCAATAGACCATAATCTAATTCCTTTGGAGATTTGCATAGACTCTCTTCAGGTGATCAATATGTTGAATAATGGAAACTTACTTTATAACTCAATTATTTTGGAATACAGATCTTTACTAGAGAATATGGGGAATCCTCTGGTGTATCACACATACAGGGAACAGAATAGAGTTGCAGACTCTTTGGTGAAGCTAGGCTCCAACAAAGGCTTTTTCGAAAGGATGCATACTTTTTCTCCTCCTCCACCTAGTATAGGACTAACTTTTAAGGAAGATTACAAGGGAAAAACTCTCTCACGCCTTGTACCTAGTAATGTAAACTTCGATCATACCTTTCATGTTTTTGTACCAGACTAGCTCTGGATTGTAACCAACTATCTCTATTTACTTAATGTACTTCTATTTCACACACACAAAAAAAAAGCATAATGACGTTACTTATTTCACTTTTTTTAAAAAAAATCTTTGGAAGCGCCATATAATAACATCTTACTAGAAAAAAAAAAACAAATTCAAATATAGGTAACTTTTAGTCCATAATTACAAGGCATAGTTAAAGTTTACATAATTACAAAACATAGATATACCTTAAATCCCTCCCTTTCTCTCCCTCTTTCTCGCCTCTATCCTCTTTTTCTCTCCCATTTCTCTCCCCTTCCTCTATTCCCATCCCTCTATCTGCCCCCTCCCCCGCCCCCTCTCATTTTTTATTGCAAGGTATGGTTAAAGTTTACATAGTTACAAAACATAGATATACCTTAAATCTCTCCCTTTCTTTCCCTCTTTCTCACCTCTCTCCTCTTTTTCTCTCCCATCTCTCTCCCCTTCCTCTATTCCCATCTCTCTATCTCGCTCCCCCCTCTCATTCTTTTATTACAAGGCATGGTTAAAGTTTGCATAATTACAAAACATAGATATACCTTAAATTCCTCCCTTTCTCTCCCTCTTTCTCGCCTCTCTCCCATCTCTCTCCCCTTCCTCTATTCCCATCCCTCACATCGCGCTCCCCTCCCCCCTTCTCATTCTTTTATTTTTTATAATTTCAAGAATCATATATTTGTATATACACTATGCAAAATGTATATGTATACACTCTATATGCATTATATTCTGCAAATGTATATATACAGATATATAGTTATTTAATATACACTATGATAATATACAAATATTCAGATATACAATTGAAAAAAAAAAAAGAAATTAGATGTTCATATACAATTAACAACTTATACATATATGACTTATATAATTGACATAATTGACTTATACATATACGACTTATACAATTACATCATATATACAATTAATATACAACTTATACATATACGCATATATAATTGACACATAATATACAATTGATAACAATTAAATTGTATTAAAAAAATAACTATTGAATTAAAAAAAATTGTATATTTGTATATACACGTTGCAAAATGTATATGTACACACTCAATATACATTAGCTTGAGGAAATTTGTTTTCCTTTCCTTTCTCGTAAATAGATTGACATTTTCATAAATAAATAAAGTTACTTGCATAATTATTATAACTAGTCATATTATACGTGTCTCGCGCGTGTACCTCGATTTAAGGAGTTTTGTTTACAAAATCACTTTGATATTTTAATTAGTAATTATCTATCAAAATACATGATTATTTATTTTTGTAAACATATTAAAATTTAAAAAAAAACTTACAACAAATCACAGGAAAATTTGTCTTTACAATCATAGCTACTATCAATATTTCACTAAGAACTTCTTAATCAGCAATTGTCTATCACGAGTACATGATAATTTATTATTATAAACTTCAAGAAATTACTAAAATTTTAGAAAACTTACCTCAAATCAGAAACAACTTTATTTTTTTAATCATAGATATTATCAAGATTGTAAACATCAAGAACTAAACTTTTAGAAAGTTGATCTCAAATCACAATCAAATTTTTGAACACCCATAACAAGGAAAACTTGTTGGAAAACTACATTGTGGACTTATTGTTGTAGAATGGAAAGATTCTCAATTTATAAGAAATTTTAGGTTTAGTTTTTCTTTCTTTCTCTCGATATTTTTGATGTCCTTTATCGGTTTCAATTCGTAACTAGTTAAATAATAAATTAGCTTTTGTGATCTTTTTTGTTTTTAGATTTAATTTTTTTTCCTTTTGTTTCTCTGTACTTTTTTTGTGTCCTTTTTCAATTTAAAGTATTCTTTCTTATAATTTAATTTAACAAATTATATATAAGGAAAATTTTTAATTGATTTAGAACTGATAAATATTATGATTTCTTTCCTAACTTAAATAAGGACTTTAATTAATTTCAAAGTCCTATTATTAACAATAGTAAAATAATAATAATTTAAAAGTGAAAAGAGGAAAGGACAAAAAGTTCAAATCACTCGTATAAGGGTCTTCACAATTTTAATATATTGTAGATGTAGATTGTAGATGTAAATGTAGACGTAGATGTAGATGTAGATTCTATATGGTTTAATGCGGTAAAATTATAAATTTAGCAGATTTTTTTTCTTTTTAATGTGAAGGAAAGAATGGTTAATTATTTTTTGATAAGCAGTTACATTTTTGTCCATACTATATTATGGTTCTATAGGGACATTTTTGTAATCTAACTTTTGACTTGAAAATTTCCTACTTTTAGCTTATTGCAGGTGATTTGCACGTGTCTTGCATCAATCAAATAAATTATATACACAATTATTATTCAAAAGTAGCAATTGACGTTAAAATATATGATATATCTATTCAAATCATATAAAATATATTGTATCTCAAATTATGCCACGTAAATTGAGTCAGACTGCTTATCGGGCGGACCGGTTGGATAATTATGCTTAATAGTTTAACTTATTGGCTATCGACTTTTAAGTGTACTAAACCGCCAGTCAACCGATAAAATAACGATTGATTTGATATCAGATTGGCAATTAAATGATGATTATCAGATGGTGTATATGTAAGAACAATGAAATATCAATAGGTCCTCACTTTTTAACCGATTAAACTATTTATATATACCATGAATCCATGATTCATCAATTTATCAATCTTTTAATTAGGTTTGTTGAGTTTCCGTATAAACAAACTCCTTATTGATACGCGCCTTGCGCGTGTACCTCACTTTAATGAGTTCAAACATTATACTAAATAGGATATTTATTTAAATAATAAAGATGAACATAATAATTAAATTTAATATCTTTTGAGTATGTAAAGATGGAGAATTTATTTATTAAACCTAACCTTTACCAAAAATATTTTTAAAAGTTGATCGATATTCTTCTACCATCTGTAAATTGCAACAAAACAATACAATGATAGAGACATCAAAATAATATAATTAAATCTAATCTTTTTACATAAAAAATTTCTCAAAGTCGATCGACACTCATCTACCACTTGTAAACAATAACAAAATAATACGATAATAGAGATATCAAAATAATACAACTAAACTTAACCTTTACATAAAAAAAAATCCTCAAAGTCGACCAACATTTATCTATCACCTGTAAACTGCAATAAAATAATACGATAAAAGTGATATCAAAACAATACAATTAAACTGAAATTTTACACACAAAAATTTCTCAAAGACGACCGAGATTCATCTACGAACTGTAAACTACCACAAAATAACAAACTAATAGAGATATTACGATAATACAATTAAACCTAACCTTTACCTAAAAAAAAATTCAAAGCCGACCCACATTCATCTAGTATCTGTAAATTAAAATAAAATAATAACATAATAAAGATATCAAAACAATACAATTAAACCTAACCTTTACACAAGAAAGCCAACCGACATTCATCTACGACCTGTAAACTATAAAAAAATATATAATAGTGATCACAAAGCTTCGATTTTGATCCAACTAATTTTTCTCTGAGCGAAAATTACACAGATGAAGTAATATTTTCTCTAAACAACATAGTTAGGGAGCGTACCTTAACAAATATAGGAATGCATCAATGTGTGCTCTCAAATGAACAAATGCATCACCAGAGAGTGATATCTCCAAATTGACATTCATAAACAACAACCTAGTAGGATTAAAGAGTTTATCATGAAGTAGTTGGAGAGAAAATAAACCAAAAGAACCCCATATATATGACTTTCGTTAAGCATACTCACCAAGAAATATACATCAGCTTGACATCAGCTGACTTCCGAATCTTGATTGATTCCACTTTAGAAAGCTTTATACATCAGCTTGACATTCATTCATACTGTGTGTCCTTTTTAATTTGGGCAACACTTAGAGAAACTAAGATAGAATGACGTTATGCCAGTGATCTTCTCCCAGCTGAGGCTTCACTATGATAAGTTGGGTATAAAAATCTCATATAACCAAACATTATAAAACTCATAGCATATATCCAAATTCTTTTGCTGATAGATAATCATAAAAAGGTAATTCAACATGTATTTTGTGTACAACAAATTTGCAAGACCATTAGGGATTGATTTACCTCAAATAATTCAAAGGCTACTAATTATCTTTATGTATTTCCTTTTCGTTCTAGCAACGTTGGCTTCTAAGCCAAGATGCCAGCATCATGAAATTCTCTAAAAGCAAAAACTTACATGGTATATATGTACATAAGGAGGTAATGTCAGTAAGTAAAAACACAATTGTTCCACCATATGTACATAGACCAAAGCAAGCCACAAGGCATTATTGTGGTAACGATGGATCTTCGAACATCCATGTCCCCCCCAAAAATAACTTAAACGTCACTACAAAATAAGACATGTATAGCTACAGAATACCTCGTAGCTAAATATGAAAATTTTCATGGCTAAATACTTTAGCCACAATTTTTTCTTACGTAGAATCCATAGCAAGAAGCGGCGTAACTAAAAGTCAGCTATAGACGTTACATGGTTGGTGGCTAAGGATTAATACTTACAGCTACAAAAGATATTGTGTTGTAGCTGTGAAGATAAAATGTTCTTGTTACAGATTATATAATTGTAGCAAAAAGTTTTACCTTATTGCCACAATAAATAAAATCTATAGCAATTCTTATATATAGCCACATTATGTTCTATTGTGGCAAAAGACTTGATTTGTTTGCTATGAAAAAATAAAAATTGTGGTTGTTTAACATTTTAATTTCCTGATAACAATATTTGTATTCAGTTACGAATTAGAAAATCTATAGCTATAAACTAAAATACTTGCCACAAATATTTTTATACATGGCTAAAAAAGTTTATTCTTTTTGCTATGAAATACAAAAATTATAGCTAATTTTTTTGTATTAAAAGTGAAAATGCATAGCCATATTTTTTATAATATATAGGTTGGGTTAAACTACAATATTTATTGCTATAAATTGATGAATTCAACCATAAACATTATTAATCAAAGAATTTCTTAATATGACTAAAGAAATTAAAAATTACATATTACAAACTAAAGAATTTTCACGAGCTTTGTTCGTCATAGAAGTTACATAAAGTAGTTATGAATTCTTTTTTGAGATTCCAATACGATTGTCAAGTTACATATAATTATGTTTTATAATTTTATGAATAGTCACAATATACAATTCTTTTCAGATATAATCTTGTTTGAGCTCAAAGCAACATAGTCTTCTTCTATCTCTCCTTTCAAGGTCTTCAAGTGCACCTTAACTTGATCAACATTCATCCTAATTTGTTATTTACCTGCTCCTTTTCTATTAGTATGCCTATCAATAATGATAAAATATATTAGCGCCAAGAAAATCAAGACCAACTAATTATATATGTAAATGTGTGTATACATAGAATTTCAAGGAGAAAATAAATATATGTATTATATAATTCTTTTACTTAAGTTTTAACAAATAAAAACAAGAAAAAGTGCAAAGCAACTTATAATAGGTAGATGTAGATCTCAAATGTCAATACAATAATAATAACATAACCAGTATAATCTCACAAATAAAAAATATCAAATTTCAATATCAACATTCAGAACACATGCATATAAAAAAGTTACCTTTACATTAACAAAAATATATAAAATTCAATGCAATACTTATACTATAGAAACTTATCTCATCTACTTAAAGAATTCCATGTTGTAAGAACCTATAAAAATAAAAAATTGATAAGAAAAACATTACACATAAAAATTCAAATAAAACCATAAACTAAGATAAGCAAGGATGAGGCGAAAAGGGATGAGAGAGTGGGAAGAGGGGAAGGGGGTCTAGGTGTTTAAAGTACTAGTACGAGTAGATTATTTGATTAGGTTTGAAAAATTTAGAGGGAAATTTTGGGCTTTTTATTTTTTGATTTTTTTGGGGGGAAAAGATTTTGGGGTTTGGTTCTAAAATGGAAAAGAAGACCATAGTTGGAGAGAGATTTAGGTTTGATATTTTTTAAAATTTTCATTTGATTTGGTAGAGTTTAAGAATTTTTTTGTTTGACCTTTTTCGCTTCCTTTTCCTTTTTTTTCTAACTCACGTTTCCTTACTTATAGTACTACTACATATATGATTTTTGCTTTCTTTTTATAAATTATATTATTAATAACTAATAAATTTTCTCTAATGAAATAATAATAAATATATACTTTACTGTAAGTTAATGGAAAAAGTTTACTATTCTATTTAAAATAAATATTATTCCAAAATATATTTCTTTTCAACTTTTTTGTCTTTCATGATATCGTTAATTTTGTTATCTTTTCTCCTATTTTAATAAGTTTTTAACTTATAATATAATGTTAATTTTATGATTATTCTTAATTTAATTTTATACTTCCAAAATACACTAAAACATAGTAATTCAAAAAAATAACTATTTGGATAATTTAAATAATTTTTTCAATTTCTAAGGTTGGAATAAAGTCGCTATTCTTCTTAGACCGCACTAGGTATGTTGTTGTATATGAATTTAGAATGATTTGTATGAAACAAAATGTAAGGTTAAAATAGAAAAGTTTAAAATAAAATAAAATTATCAATATCAGAAAATTTATCTATACAGAATAAGAGAAGAAAAATAATATTGTGATTGTTAGTTACTATAAAATTCAAGTTTGAAAATTATTTTAATATAGAAACTTCATATAAAAAGTATCAATTCAATTTTTCATATATTAATAACCTGAATTTAAATTCCTATTAAATTGCTCTATTATGGCGGAGTCATACTTCCACTACATTCTATTATTTCAATTTGATTTTAAATAAGAATATGAATTTAAATTATTATTTTAGTTTAAAAGATGTCTAAGAAAATTAAATTCAATCCAAAAGGTGTCACATAACTTGAGACAACCGGAATAAAAAAAAGAAAGTTTATAATTTTTTGAGATTGTAGGACCCACGTAAACTACACACTAAGTTTTAAACTCATGCCCTTAAAAAAGTTACAGTTGATGAAAGAAAAAATTTCAATTATAAATAATTAAATAACTTATTTTAAATATAAAAATTAAAATTACTTAACCAACATCATTATCAAGTATTTGTTTGACACTTAATGGGACACTTAATATCAAGTAATTTACTACCTCAGAAATATATATAACTTAATTTAAATAAAAATTTAAAAATATTTAACCAACACTACTCAAAATAAATAAATTTATTAAACAATATAGGACAAATGCTAATTTAAAACTTGCAAGTAGTATTCCATAAAATTAAATCAAGTCGAATAATAAAATCTTTAATTACAGTGAATTTTTTAAAATATTGTTTGAATAAATCATGTCCAAGTAAAATAACAATTTTAAAAACACTTAGGTAGGATAAAATATGAATGAGAATAATTGAAATTTTTCATAAATTTTTAAATGATCAAGTATGTATTTAAGTTGTATTCAAGACTTGCAAGCTGTAACATTCAATACATTAGATCGACAAATATATTATTCTGATGGAACATGTTTAGTTTGAGCCAAAATAACATTTTTGGAAGCTCTTGATCGAGATTAAACTTCAGTGAGATTTAGTGAAGTTATATTTAAGTTTGATATGATTAATTAATTAACATCAATTAGATATGATCACTTATTATTTAAATTACATTTGAAATTAATAAGTAGTCATTTAAAATTTTGTCGATTCAAACGATCAATACCTCTAAATACGCTAGATTAGCATTGCTGCAATAAATTTCAGCTGGGGTTAAAAAATAATTACTAGCTAACAAATTTACTACAATAATAATTCTAAATTATTTTTCATGAAACTTATTACTATATATTACTGTATAGTTATTATTAATTAAATTATTGCCATAGTCTTTTTTAATATTCAAACAAAAAATATTTATTTCGTTGCAATTTTTTATTTTAAATAATTTTTTTCATGTTCAAAAGGTCATTATCGCTATAATAAGTTTTAAGACATGACAAAAGTGCATAATTTTAGCCACGAACTTCATCGTATCAAAAAATATATGACCTTATCGTTTAAGGCATGTTTAGAAAGTCACCCTGAAAATTGAATTTGGTGTAATTGAGTGTAATTACACTGTCTGACATGTTTAGTTGGTCAGTTAATTACTTGATTAGCAGGTAATTGGGTGTAATTGACAAAGGATAATTACACTCTCTAAATTCTCATGGAGAAGTTGTGAATCGCTGATAATTACATAGTGTAATTTCAAGGTTACTTTTCAATTTTATCATATTATTTTTATTTTTACTTTTATTTATTTTAATTTTGATTTACTTTTTAGTTTTATCCTTTTATTTTTATTTAATTTTGATTTACTCTATTTCTATTATTTTATTTTATTTTATTTTTTATTATTATTATAATATTTTTAAAAAATATATGTTTTAATTTACAGTACTTATATTTCATTTCCTTATTTCCCATTTTTCAATATTTACTTCTTGTGATTTTATGCAATTCTTCGTATTATTTATTTTTTGTTTATGTTATTTATTTTTTTCACTTAGTATAATTGTGTTAGTTATTCTAATTTGTAGATTAAACTAGAATTCGTTGTCGAATAAGGTTATACACTTATGATTTAAAAAAAAAAAATTATATTTATGTACATTATGTTAAAGTTTTATGTAAGTTTTTTATGTTAATTTGTTTTGTTTTTTTTCGTTTTGAAAGTTGAACTTAAGTTATATTTTTTATTCCAATTTATTTGCTTAGTATTATTGATTTGATATTTCACATTATTTTAGCAATTAAAATTTTTAGATTATATTTTCTTCAGATGTCTAATAATTTATTACATTATATTTATAATATTAATCTTTTTGTCAAACATGCATTTCGTGATGTTCTTAAAAAAATATGTACTTTTAAACTTTATAATTAATCTATTAACATATATTAATGTGAAAAATATATTAATTTGTTTCTATAATATTACTTAAGAACATGTGTTTGATAATTAATATATATTCAAAAGACAATATATAATATAAATACCTAAGTTAATATCCTTTGAAATTTCACTTATTTGCAAATATTTGTGATTTTTAACTTTCAACGATTAACTTTATTTGAAAAATTTAATATAAACATGTGATTGACTTGTGCAATCTAATAGTACACTCGTAATGACACTGTGCTAAAGAAATATATCGGCATAATTACTAAACTGGTAATTACAACAATTTCAATTGTCAGGTAGCTTTTCAAATAGACCCTTAGTAATTGTAACAATTTCTTTCATAACTTGAAGCAAAAAGATTTATTCATCTACAATATTTTATTTCAAATATTTTGTGGCTAAAAAGTTATCAAGTATATTAAGCCAATTATTGCCACGATTTCTTAGTATTCAAAACAAAAATATTTATTGCACTGCTATTTTTAGTTTTAAATAACATTTTCATGATTAAAAGGTCATTACTGCTATAACAAGTTCCAATACATGATAAAAGTTTTAGCCACGAAACTTTATCATATCAAAAAATTTATGACTATATCATTTAGCTATTGCAACAATTTCTTGTATAACTTCAAGCAAAAAGATTTATTTAGCTACAATATTTTATTTCAAATTATATTTATGGCTAAAAAGTTATTAATTACTACAATAAATTTCAATTCGTAGCAAAAAAAATTAGTTAGCTACTAAATTTTATCATAGCAAAAAAGTCGTGGCTATATCATTTAACTATTGCTATAATTTTTTATATCTTGAAGCAAAACATTTTATTTAGGTACAATATTTTGTTTCAAATAGTTTACTCTGGCTAAAAAGTTACTGTTGCTACAATAACTTTTTTGTGTCACAAAAAACTTATAACCAGCTACAAAATTTTACTGTGACAACAAAGTTGTAGCTATTTAGGCAACAATTGTCACGATTGTTAGTAATTGTAGCAAAAATGAGAAATTAGCTTTATCAATTTAATTTTCGTGGCTAAGAATTTTTACGAATATATAAATAGCAGCAGAATTTAAAGTTTTGTGGATATTACTTGGTAATAGCTACGATTTTTAAATTCATAGCTTAAATTTTGTAGCTATAAATGCATTGTATAGCAGTGCGTGTTCAACCTACAACATCACAATTGAAGAAGAATTATAATAATATTAGAAAGATAGTAAGTAAATCAATTGGAAAAAAGTAGACAAGTAATGTACTAACCTCAATATATGATAGTAATCTCAAGGTACTAACCTCAAACTAATTAGAGATTGAAAAATAAAAATCTCGTTTAAGTGATGTAAAAGCATTAAAAACAAAATTAACACTAAATTAAATCAAGAAAAAACATCAAAGATTATAGGACAACAAAGAAATAATGAAGTTTAAAGAACTTAATTGCCATCAAACAACCATACTCATCATCGATATTACCTAAAAAAGAAAAGGAAGAGAAAAAGTGTTGTGTGAGATTCGAGAAGTATTCCTAACGATTTATCAGATATTGTTATTTTCTCTTTATATAAAAAGTTCTAAACCTCAAAGAATTAGAAGTGATTTTCTATTTTACCTAAAATAAAAAACTCACGTACAAAACAAAAATTACCATAAATTAAGTTTTTTAAAAAGTAAACAACGTAAGTTTTTCTTACGTTGTAGGACAATTTTCACAAAAGTGACATTTATTATGATTTGACAAATCACTGCCTTTTTTTACCTTGATTTTCATATAAAATGTAAGAAATTCTTACGTTTTACATGTTTTTCTGACACAACGTAAGAAATTATTACGTTTTATAAATAAATTTGTAAAACGTAATAATTTTTTACGTTTTTATAAAAGTCAACTCTGTTAGTTGACCGTTAACAAAAAAGTGGAAAATATTTTGTCACGACCCGACCCGAGGTCCTGGCCGCGACGGGCATCCCGAACTATCAAGGCCCGAGACACCCCTGTAACTCCCCAACCCACTAGTGATATTGTCCGCTTTGGGCCCAGGCCCGCACAGATTTAAAATGCGTCACTAGGGTGTAAGGCTTTCTTACTTATATACCTAGCATCCCTCATGTGTTTTGCCGATATGGGACTTCTTCCTAAGTTGGGGTGTTACATACACCCCCGCCTATACTCAGGACTGAGGTTTGCCCCGCTTTATCAGGATTTGCCTACACTCAGTTTAAAATCTGGCCCACATCGACAGGGATGACACAAGACCGACTCTGATACCATTCTTCTTCTTTATAGACAAGACAAGAGCACCCCACATAGATGCACTCGGAAGGATAAAATCCTTACTCAACAAATCCTGCAACTGAGCCTTTAACTCCCTCAACTCAGTCGGAGCCATCCTATAGGGAGGAATAAAAATAGGACGAGTACCTGGCTCTAGATCAATACAAAAGTCAATGTCACGATCTGGTGGCATACCAGGCAAATCTGCAGGAAAAACCTCTTGGAACTCACACACCATAGGAACTGACTCAATAGATGGGACCTCTGCGGAAGTGTCCCGAAGATGTGCTAGGAAGGACAAACAACCTTTCCCAATTAACCTCCTTGCACGCAGAAAGGAAATAAGTTTCATTAGAGCAGAACTATAATCAGCCCCCACACAAGTCCATCTACTCCCGGCATAGCCACAGTCACTGTCTAAGCATGACAATCTAATATAGCATGATACAGGGACAACCAACTCATATCCAAAATTATATTAAAATCTACCATGTCTAGAATTACTAGATCTGCCTAAGTTTGATACCCCATAAGCATAACAAAACAAGAACGATAAACTCTAGCAACAACAATAAAATTACCAACAAGAGTAGACACGTGAATCGAAAAGTCAAGCAAATCACACACCATGTTCAATCCCACAACAAAATTAGCAGACACGTATGAAAACGTAGAGCCAGGATCAAATAATATGGTGGCTATCTGGTCACAGACAAGAATAGTACCTGTAATAACAACGTCTGATGCCTCTGCCTCGGGCCTACCTGAAAGGCATAGATATGGGCCCTACCACCAGTCTGCACGTTACCCATGCCAAGATGAGAACTACCTCGATGGAGCTGATTACCACCCCTACCTGCCTGATGACCACCACGACCACCCTGTGAACGACCTCTACCATTACCACCCCCTACTTGCCGAAATGAGAGCTCCAGGAGCCTGCTGCTGGCTAGACTGACCAAACTGGCTTGCATTAGGACAAAACCTCCTAACGTGACCCACTCCACCACACTCGTAACATGTACGGTCCAAGGTAGGCCGCTGAGCTGACGAAGATGAAGCGAGGTAACCACCAGAGTATGAAAATGGTTGGCTAGCGCCTGACGAACTACCCACAGACACCGGCATTGCAGACTGAATGGGAAGGGCAGGGTATCTCTGAGAACTCTAACCCTTAGAATAAGAACCACTGAAATTGCCTCCTCTGCGGGCCTTCTTTTCTGATGCCTTAGCATAACTCTCTTGTCTTACGCCCTCCACCTTCTTGACAAAATCGACTATCTCCTGGAAAAACTTACCTGACGATGTCATCTGAAGAGCAGAAATCTAGAGACCTATATTTAACCCCTTTACAAAATGATGAATCCCCTACTCTTCAGTTTTCAACAAATGAGATGCATACTGAGACAAAGAATAAAATTTGGCCTCATAGGCCGCAACTGAAATATTTCCCTGCTTAAGATTAGAAAACTCATCCCTCTTTTTATCTATCAAAGTACGAGGCACATACTTTTTTAGAAAAACTGAGTAAAATTGTGTCCAAGTCAAGGGAGGCAAAGCTGGATCCCTACACTCAACATAGGCCCTCCACCACATCTTAGCATCCCCCTGGAACTGGAAAGTAACCAGTTCTACACCATACCTCTCAACCGCCTCCATATTGTGCAGCCTCCCATGACAGTCAATAATAAACTCGTAGGCATCCTCCGACTCAGATTCACGAAAGACAGGAGGCTTCATCTTGATGAACTTACAGAACAAGTCATGCTCATCTTCGATCATCACCGGAGCCACAACCTGTCTAGGAAAAATATTTGCTCCTAACCCTTTTTTCATCTGAGGGGCTACAACAGTAGCATACTCATCCCCCGCTGGACTACAGGTGTTGTGGGCATAGTCCCTGATCCTGCCAAACCACTCAGAAAACTCAGAACTTTCTGAATCACAGCGGGGGCATCTGAATCGGAGCTGCACCTCCCTGAGCTGGTGCAACCCCATCATGAACCGACACTCGTTCCTCCTGTACTGGCATAGCTCCATCCTCTGCAACCTTGGGCAAATCCTCATGTGGGGAGGAGATACTGGCGTCTCTCTAGCTGGCCCCGCAGCCTGAGCTCTGCCTCTGGCGGGTGCTGCTCTCCTTTCTCCGCCATGTCCTCCTCTTGCCTCATTCTTTTGTGTTCTTACCATCTGCAAGAATAAGAGTGAAAGAAGTCAGATACCAATTGGAATCATCAGATACCAATTGAAATCAAGTAATAGCACGTAAGAAAGAAGAATTTGGATTTTCCTATTGCCCTGTAGCCTCTCGAAGAAAAGTACAGACGTCTCCGTACCGTTCTGCGAGACTCTACTAGACATGTTCTTGTACGACGAGACCGACGAACCTAGGCTCTGATACTAACTTTTTCTATTTTTTTGCCAATTACTTTACACCTGCAACTTTTGTCAATTAGTTATACATATATATATATTGGTACATCCACTTTAACATTCAATAGACCACTGTTTAACACCAATCACCCCTCTAATATGCTATTGTTCATGTTTTGCATAGTTTCAGTGGAAACATGACTCTTAAAACCTAATGCACATACCTACCAATTGAAAACAAGATCCTCAATTAATAATAGCAGAAAGTTAATTCCTTACCTATGGTGACACCGCCACAGTTAACCCTCTCTTAAAATTTTCTATCCTTTTTAGTGAGAAATAAACCTACGTTGCAACTTCTGTACCCAACTTTCTCCACTTTATGCTTTTATCATTAATAAATATAATAAACCCTCTTCACTTAAATTTATCCTTGTATTAATCACATAAGTAAATAAATTGTTATTTTGACCCACTAATTTATTAATTAAATAATTATCTAAAATACTTAAAACTTTCAAACACCTCAAGAATCGGTACTATCCATCCCGTGAGTCATAAATTTACATATACAAACTACGGAGAGCGCTAAAATAGAGAATATTAACAAATTTCACAAACGACCGGGAGGATCGTTACAATAACCCTCTCTTAAATTTATTTGGATTCAAAAAAAGACATCTAACTTTTAGTAGTGTCTCCTTATATTTAGGATTTTGTGCCTATTTTTATAGGACTATCCAACGACCACAAAAAAATTGGAAAACAAAAATACCATAGACTTAAGAATTTAACATAATAAGAAAACCTTCTCTTAACTTTATTTGGATTAAAAAAAGGTATCTAACTTTTATTAGGAAAGATTTTTATGTTTTTACTATAGTCTATATTTTTCGGAGGTAGCGGTTTGGACTGCGTACATCTTACCCTCCTCAGACCCCACTTTGTGGGAATATACTGGGTTTGTTGTTGTTGTTGTTGTAGTCTATATTTAATATTTCTTAAAATAATAAAAAATAGTGAAAAGACGATTTTGTCTAAAACAAAGACTTTTAATGAAGGGTAAAAAATTCAAATCACTTTTCTAAGGGTCTTCACACTTTTAATATATTATAGATATAGATTATAGATATAGATTATAAATTATAGATTACGAGTTCAAATTGATTAAGGAAAAAGAAATTTGATTGGCTTTCCTTTCTTGTGAATAATTGGGAATACGTTAGGAAAAGGAAATTTAGAGCTTATTCAATTAATAGTATTTCGATTGGAAAACCTTTAACAAAAAATTAATTATGAGAGAGAAAGTTTTACTTTCCTTTGATATATACATTAATCATATCATGTAATTATTAAAAATTATTAATTATGAATTATAGTTTTTAAAATATTAATCACTCTATTTATACTGTGTAATTTTTTCAAAAATAAAAATAAAAATTGAAAGCACTAGTTACATATTTTATGTTGCTGAGACTTTTAAAGAAAAAATCTGAAAAGATTGAGATGGAAGAAATCGACTTTTGTCGATTGTCGATTTGATTTGTTTATAGATTTTAAAAATTGATATGATTGATTTAATAAAATAAATGAATATATCGAATTAAATCAATTTATACACGCTCTTTCCCATCCGAGAAAAGGGCAAAAAGGGAGAGAGTACCACTCCCCCACACGTGACCAAGTTGCATATTTATAAGCTAACTAGGCTTAACAAAATCGTTATTAATAGCAAAAGAACATGCCATCTGTATACAATGATACAAACAAATTTATAGATGACAAAACTGTTACCTCTCTCTCTATCTTAGTAATTAATTTTATATGGCAATCCTATAAAGTTATATTCTTGTCCATATATATGTGACCAAGTTGCAACCTGAAACAAAGCAAAAAACCTCTTTGACTGAAATCTATTATATATTATGCATGCAGCTGCTGTTTTGTAAATCTGCTGGTTTTCAGTTTTGTTAAAAAGCAATATCCAATCCAATCCAATACAATACAATACAATACAATGTATTGTATACCCATTTTATAATGTAATGACGCACTAAAGGACATTTATATCGAAATATCATCCAAAAACCATACATGAATCTAGCTAGCATCAATATTTAGCCAACATTTTCAAGAATTTCTTTCGTAAGCGCACGTGGTACTGATTCCCTTTCGATTTTTTTTTATATTATATATTTAGTATGTTTTAAAATTTAATATTTCTCTTTTATCTTAATGATACTGTGATAAACCGTAAACGGCATGCTATGTTCAAATACACACACTATAAAAAAACAGCATGCCATGTTCAAACACAGTAAGTTTGAACGATACTCATTACAAACAATTTAAAATTACAAAATTTAAAAGTTGTAATCACTTTGTTTCTAAATTTTTTTTTTTTTTTGTCAAAATAAACTAAGACACATAAAATAAAATGGAGGACGAAGGTGTTATTTATTTGACTCCTACATGTGAGAGTAGCCCCCCACGTACCCCCCCTTCTTTTTTCCCTTGTGTGTTTTCTTTTGGTGGGGTGGGGTTTGTACTTTTGCTGAGGGCAAAATGCAACGTAAGAGTAGATCACCACCATCAGCCAGCTATATAAATTCTGGTCCGAGTAGGACAGTAGGATAATATTGGTATATTAAGAAAAGAATAGTAGTGAGGAAGAAAGGAAAACACAGTATATTTATGAGCAGCAAAAGATGGGATGATTCTTGAGAAGCAGTGGCTTTACTACTATGCATGGTACGTTTGCACTTTGCATGCAACAATATAATTCATGACATGTTTTTGGTATCTCTATAGTATAACAAAACATGCATGCATTTACAACTTAGAGTATATAGTTTACCATTTCTAACATGCATTTTATTCTAACAAAACATGATCTCTTAGCTATCCCTATTCCATTACCTCTGATCGATCAGGTTGTGTGTTAGTACGTTTTCTTTTTAATTCATTGCGGAAGGAGGCTGGGGGTGGGAGGTGACTGGTGAGGGTGGGCGGATCCACTTGAATGGTGAAAGGCAACGAGTTTATCAAGTGAGCTAGCCCTCAACTCAATCCAGACATCAACATTCTTCTACATATTTTATCATTATATTGCACTTGAAATTTAATTTGCTGATTATGGCAAAACGCAATTAATTAGTAGGTATTTCGATATGGGTTGGTTGAGATTTGTTCTTTTTTTAAAAAAATAAAAATAAAAATGTACTAGCATTTGAAGCTGAAGTTTTAAAGACGGGTATTTGAAAGTTCAATGTATATTTGGATATGAAAATACAATTGAAATTTTGTGAGTGAATGCTTGGGAAACTTCTAAAACTTATTTTCCGAACTTCTAATTTTATATTTCAAGTTTGAAATTGAAATAATAGGTGAGTTTGATAAATAAATTCTTATGTTGAAATATTATTTCCAATTAGCTAGTATCGAACAAATCCTTGCTTTTTTTTTTTTTTTGTGTGTGTACGTAGGTGTTTTTTTCAAGTCTAATAATATGAAATTGTTCTTTCTTTTGCTGTATATATAGTATCATATACTTGATCAGATATACACTCTTGGATATACAATTATACACTAAGTATTATGTTTCCTTTCTTTCTGATTTTTGACTTATTTGACAATCCATAATAAAGGCCAAATACACATGTTTTCTTTTGCATTTGCATTTGCACATACCTTCTGTTTTCCAAATATATTTGTAATCCAATCATGATCTTTTTTCAACCAGTATATTATATTTGGTCAAAGCAATTCAAGTAACAATATCAATAATTTCCCTCAAGAGGAAGCTTAATCTAAAGCTCTCTTGCTTTCTACTTTTGAAGTAAACAGATTTTTATTAGTTGGTAGATATTTCATTGGGATACAGTAGCTTTGTATTATTAATTTATATTATAGGAAGAAAATCCGATTTAATTAAAATTTGTTAAGTTATAGGAAGAAACTTTGTTTTTAATGAGGGAAAAGTTTATATATATTTAAGTATCTCTATTATATTGTAAGTTATTTCTTTATAGTTGATCAAGGGAATTAAAGTTCTTTTTTTTTAATTTTATTTATTTAAAATATCTAGGGAATTAGGAAATATGGATTATTAGCCAATGGGGAAGTAGGAAAAGATTGTCCCACTTGGAAAAAATAAAGAATATTAATTTCTCCTAAAATGGGAAAACAATTCTATGAAGCATTTATTTCAGTTTAAGTTACATAAATTTGTTTTTAAGAATTTGTTAATACGTAAAGATTGAGTTATTTTACTTTGATTTGTTTTATTTGGTTTATTTATATATACTAGAGACAAAGAGTGCAATAATTTATTTATTTTTTTGTTTCAAGTGTGTGTTAAGTGCATTTTCTCATGTTTTTATGAATTTGGTAATTGTATATGCTTTAACAACTATTTCACATTATATAATGTGTGTAAAATTTAGGATATGGGAATGGGAGCCGAATACAATATCCAAGAAAAATTATACTCTATGTAATATATATATATATATTATATGTTGAGTTTTTTCTAATTTCTTCACATATTTATTTTTTATATATATACTCTAATTTTTATTAGTGAAAATTTTACAGAATACACGTGGGTGTGCATGTATTTTAGGATTCTTTTGTATTTGGAAGTTAGTGTTATTTTATCATTATTACTAATGTTTTCCTCTTGGAATTTTGACATTCTTCAGGTTATTGAAGCATAAGAACTAAGAAGAATCTATTTTGGATCTATGGGTCAATCTCTCCGGTCTCCAGAAAATGCTTCTCTATAACAAAATAATATATATATACTAGTTACTAATAGCCCGTTCAAAATACGGACCCAACAAATATTTTTTTTTAATTATTGTGATTTACAATATTTTAAAAAAAAAATATATAACAAATTATTTTTTTTAGATATTTTAAGTTGTTAATTATTGTAATTTATAATACTTTTTATGTAATTTTCAAATACTTAGATGACCATAATAATTAATTATGGGTGATATAGTAAAGTTACGATTGAAGCAGCGAAACAAACATGTCTTAATAACTCACAACAACTAATTAGAAGAGATACAACAAAATTATTATAAAAAATACTTGTGAAAATTTTTAAATGATCATAATAATTAATTAGGAGTGATATAGTAAAATAAACAGCGAAGCAACCATGTCTAACTAGAAGTGATATAATAAAATTACTATACAAAAATATCTGGGTGAAGCAAGAAACAGATATGTCATAAATATCTATTTTACTTTTTTATTAAATATTATTAATTTTTTAATACATAAATAACTTATAATAATTAATTAGAAATGATATAATAAAATAATGAAGGAAGCAACTTATGAAGCAAGCAGGATCATAAATATCTATTTTATTTTTTTATTAAATATTATTAATTTTCTAATATATAAATAACTTATAATAATTAATTAGAGATCATATAATTAAAATTACGAAGAAAACAGCTGATGAAGCAGGTATGTTGGAGAGCTGCCTGCTTCTCCGATTTTTTTTGCCTCTTATTAGATAGTAAATAAAAGAAAAAAAAAGTATATATATATATATATATCCACTGGCCGCACCATTCCCAATTGATATTGTTTATTTAATTACTTTCAAAGAAGTTTCCAATTATTATTTTTTTCTTCTTAAAAAACATGGTTTTAAGAACTTTCTTTGTGTTGAAATATTTATTCTTATAATTACAATTTAAATCTTACAGTTAGAAAAGAAAATGCATTTGATCTAAGGAGATAGAATTGTCTAAATATAAATATTTTAAATACTTATGATTTATCACTTATTACGTTCTTCCTTCCTTCTTCTCTCTTTCCTCTCTATTATATTTGTTGTCGTTATTAAAAATGGTAAAATCAATTCTTTACCCTTTCAGTTTCATATTTAATGGGATATAACATGAAATGTATGGTACATCCAATAAATTGTGATAACTAAAGCGAGATTAGAGCGCGTTGGAAGCATTTATTTGAGAAATTGAAAATACTTTTTTATATAAAATGGGATGATCAAATACTGTATGTTCAATTTTTTACAAAATAGAAAACAACTACTAAGATAAACGAAAAAAAGAAATTGTTTCTTTGCAAATACCTCAAAAAGTAAGAAAAATTGTTTCGTATTTCATACAATTAACACTATTTGTGTGATATCATATTTTTTTAAAATCTCATAAGTTAGTGAATTTAAAATTTATGAACCAAAAAATTATAAGAATTTAGACCACTTGACCAAAAAATAAAAATAAAAATAAAAATAAAATTTCTCACGAATAGAATTTTTTTTTTTCCACTACTACCAAAACTTGCAAAATGATGAACCGTCGAATATAAACACGTGGCAAACTAAGGGAACGAAATTAAAGGGGCATACGGTAAAACCCGCGTCGCAGAGAAAATTGATAGTCAGAAAAATTAAGGAAGAAACTTCGATGGAGAAGAAAAGGCTTAGGCGGTGGGACGGAGAAGGATCATGAGATGTGTAAAAAAAAGAAAACAAAAAACAGAGCTAAGTTTTTGAATCGATTTTTCACTTCCCTTCGTAAGTGCTTTTCCCGCGCTTTTTTCCCTTCGTACTTTTGATGATTTTTTTCGTGTGTAATTTACTAATTATAGTGAGATTTGTGTATATCTACAATTATAATTTTTTGGTATTCGTATTTCTGGAGAGGATAAGCGAATCAAGCAAAATATTTGAGCATTAGAAGGAAAGAAATTGAGCAATCGTATTCGTAACTTCAAGTAGCTTATTTTTCTTTATATCCGTAAGGTCGGTCCGGGCAATCTCTCGACTAAGTAGCTGATTTTTGCTTAGTAATAATACTGAATAAGTTGGGATAATTTTGTTAATAAACTGAATTCCTTAGAAATATGGTATCAATAGCTGAAGAAAATTAGAAATTCTCAGTTAGATCAAGGAGGAAAATGAGTACTCAAATTGAAATACGATTAATGCTCATTTTTGTTCATCAAATTATCAGTTGTTTTTGGCTTTTAACTGTTAACACGGCACAGAAAAGAGTAGTTGAGATTAAACAATGATGTTGTTCAAATAATTTGGAGAGTCGTCTAATTGCGTCGAAAAAGGGTGGAAAATTTGATCTCTACACCTAGCTATCTGAATGGGGAAAAAACAGCAGAAATCTTGCTTTTTTATAATAGGGGGCAAATATGATGTTTTTGTTACGAGATATGAAGATATGTCATGCTTATTAGATGACTAGTTGCTACGACTCTTCGTGATGAAAACAGTATATTATCAGCTTGAATTATGAACTAAGGATGACTAAATATTTTATGTGATGTGCTGATATAAGGAATTAATTGGAAGTAAATGGAAACAATTAAGATAAATAAAGTGCCAATGTTCATTTAGAGAGACATTAACAATTGATTCTGATTGTGCATAGAGATAGCCTTTTGGAAGTGGAAACATCGCAAGTTAGCCAAGGAGCTTGCGTTCTAGTGAAATAGCTAATTTAGTTAATAAAATTCTTATGTGTTCTCCTGAAAATTTATTCCTTGATTTGCAACAACGAGCTTTGAAGTGAGTGGATATTGTTGGAGGGAAAACAGCTTGGATGTCTGAACATTAGCAAGATCAAGGTTTAGGTATATATATCATATGTGAGCATTACATACCTCAGTCATGGAACTTGAGTTTGAAGGTGTACTTCCTTGTTAGCATACAATGGAAACTTCTCAACAGGAAACCAGAATAATTTTAGAAAATGATAATATTAATATCAGAGCAGGTGTTATGCTGGCTTCTGTGCTATATTTACAAATGTATTGTTGGAAGCTGATTTTGGCTGTATATGGTTGCGGTTTTAAATCAACATAATGTTTTTTGCTGGTCTAATTAGTTCAAGGCCTTAACTGATTCTTGTGTCAATTTACCGTCAAAATGTCACCATGTGTGACAACTCATGCTCCTCATAATTGCGTCTATCAGTGATGAATGTGGCTCGAGCTCTAAACTCCTGCATTTGGCTTAAAATGGAGTAGTGGTGGATGTTAGAACTTAATTCCAAATTGGGAATTATTTGAGTTTTCCCGTTGCTCGCTGCTATCTGTTGAAGTCTAAGATGTTAGGTTGCTGAGGTAAATCACTGGATTTATTGAAGATCCTGATGATGTGTCTTAATTTCGTTATAGCACTATTGGTACACAAACCTATAAGCAATTGTATAGCCCTGTAGGTGATCTGTATATCCATATAGCCCTGAAGGCAACTGTAGATTTATATAGCCCCGAAGGCAATTGTATATTTGTATAGCCACGAAGGCAAAAAGTACGACATCGGCTTTTAACATAATGGTCGCAGGTTCAAGACCTGCTATACCAATATGCAAAAATTATGGATCCTTAGACCTTATTTTTCACAGTAAAGCCTCCTGGCATGAAGAAAGGAGAGCCTCACAAGTGATATAAGCACAATGTACATAAGAAAGATGGCTGCTGGTTATACGCCTTTGGCATTTAACAAGTGCAGCCACAAAATGGGCTACTGGTTATACGCCTTTGGCATTTAACAAGTGCAACCACAAACAGTGATGGTTCTAGTATGGCTTGTCTGCTGTCTATGGACTATAATCATCATGGATTTAGTTTTAATATATCTATGTACTTTGCTTCCACAATATTTTCTCCAGAAATGAAGTCGAGGAAATCACTGATTCCTCCTTCTTTGTAGGATAAGATATGTTGCTCATCGACAAGCTCTGGCGCAGGTCTAACTTTTTTACCTAAAGCTAGACTGTGAAGGCTGGTAATGGAAAGGCGCTTTTTCTCTGAGTTAACTGTTGCTCGGTGGACAACACCTTTGTATCGACCATTGCTCAATACTTCCATGTGATCTCCCATCTGAACAATGAGGGCTCCTTCAATCAATGGAACCGAATGCCACTTTTCATCTCGGTCTATGATTTGCAAGCCCTGATGATTTTGAAGAATGATGGATAGCAAAGAGTAATCTGTATGTGGTGGCAAGCCTAGTGCAAGATCCGGTTCAGGACATACTGGATAGAAATTAACAGCCATGACCTGGGAGCCTTCTGCAATGTCTTCATGTAAGTAATTAGGGTTTAGTTCTAAGCTCTCGAATATTACTTCCATTAGTTCTTCTTGCAACTTTTGTACTGCCTTTGTGTAATTTCCCATTTTCTCCCTGCATGATGAGCTGCTTTAGGCACTTGAATTATATTCTTCTTGAACATTGAGAATATGTCTATCAGAAATATTTCAGATAAACACATTCACTAAAGAATGCAAGACTTACTTGTAACATGTGGGATTTGATGGCCACAAATCTATCCAATTTGAGATTGGATTGGCGTAGTGCTTGAGGAAGTCTCTCCAAAAGGATACTTTGTCTTTGACATCATTTAGACTGGTATTATACCTTACGGGATCATGAACATTTGGAGACATGAGATGCATTTTCTCTTCATTTGGTAAAGCAAAGAACTCAGTCGCCACATCTAATGCATCTTTCATGACTGACTCCGGGATTCCATGGTTGACTACCTGCAAAGTCATTTATTGCCTGCATGCTGTTATTTTACGTTCAGGTTGACTTAGTGACGAACTTCTTGTTCTCTTTCCTTATCTAAGTATATGTGATCTTGGGCGTCATCAACTGAAAATAAAAGGACGATAGAGAGAGGAGATACGGCCTAAAATCTCAATACACCATCCATGCTGCATGAAGTTGTTTCTTTTTCTTTTTCTTGATTTCCAATCTGACAAACATTTTTCGTTTCCTTGTCGGGTGCATACAGCATGAAGAAACTTTATGTACACTAATGTAAAAAAATAAGGTAAAACTTATCATTCTAGTGCATGATTGCTTGTGACATGACGAGAAGTACCTGGAAAAAACCTAGTTCCTTGCAGGCCAGGCGTACTTGCTGGATTATCTGAGGCCGAAGAAGAGGGTGTCGCAGTAAGGTTAGATCCACTATTGGCAAGCATGTGTTGGACAAGGTTCCGTCGGGGCGTAGGGATGGTGGAAGAACGTAACGTTTGGGAACACTGGTTAGTCCCTCTTCAGTAAGCGTCATGACACTATTAAATGAGTTATTTGGTGAAACTAAACTCTTTTTTTCAGTTAGTGTCATGGCACTAGTAAATGAGTTATTTGGTGAAACTGAACTCTTTTCCATTTTTCTTCTCTTGTATTTCGAATATAACCTGACTGCGTATTTATAGAGCAGAAAAATATGAAGATATTTTGTACTATTATCCTATTAAAATGATTTATCCAGTTATACAATGAATATGTGTAGCAATCTGAAGATACCATGACTATAAGCAATGAAATGTATATGACTGACGAACGTTGTTGTAGGCTAATAATAAATGAATTATATTGTTATATTCGAAGGCAGGAAAATCTTAAGATGACGGTAATTGTTTGTTTTCACAAGTTGATCCAGGATGTGGGGGCAAAAAAAAAAAGAAAGAGAAAATCCACAAGTCAAGAGTGTGTGTTTAGATTCATTCAGGTGGGTGTGTCCCACGTGCCAAGTCAAAAGTGTTATCCAAATAGTTAAGATTGGTGTCACCCACGCACCAATAAGATTGCCATTTGCTTTTGTTTGCTGCCATTTGCTTTTGTTTGCCGATGTAAGAACTCGTTGTTTTGATTGCCGGTTAGAGTCATGCGGATATTAGAAATACATACGAGGGCATTTATGTATTATTTTGTAGAAAAGTTAGTTTAATTTAGCTAGTTTAATTTAGGTATTCATCTTCAATATTGTACAAAATGATACATAAATTTCCGGGTAAAACTTACACGCATTCGGTATATATACCAAACCAATACATGCATGTCATGTGTTTAAATTTAAAGTTCATGTTACTTAACCATGATTAATCAATATATATTTTACTTAATTTAATTACATAATCATGGTAAAGGACAATAGTTTAGTGTATACACCGGGTGCGTGTAAGTTTTTACCTAAATTTCTTTACACCATATATATGTGCTATTATCAGATTTTGAAATTGTAAATCAAATATTGTATTACATGAATAACTTAGCTTCTAATCAAATACTATCAAACTTTGTATTTACTTATGCATGGTTTGACATCTGCAGAATTTACCTTCAACTCTTAGGGGTCATTTGGTAGGAGGGAGAAGAGATAATAATCTCAAGAAAATTGTAGGATTATCTTCTCCTGTATTTGGTTAGTGGTATTAACTAGTTTTGAGATTATTTATTTCATCATTTGTGCTATATGAATAAGATGGTGGGATAACTAATTTTATGGAATAACTTTGTCTATTTGATTTCCCATATCAGACAGTTCCTTAGGGATTGTTTCGTAGGAGAGATAAGGAATAACTAATCCTGAGATTAATTTTAGTATGAACTTATCGCATGTTTGATTGGGGTAAAATGCATGGGATAACTTATTCTGAAATTAGTTATTTCGGATTTTGTAGTATTAATTTTTATCCCTTTTTGAGGATGAATAACTAATTTCAAAATTATTAATCTGGAAATAACTTATTCCCAATCAAACAACGAACAACCTCTTAAAATTGTGGATTCATATAAAAATTCTGCACTAAAAATATTAGATTCACATGAACCTGATAATTAATAGATAGCTGCATCCATGGCTGATTTTAATATGTTTATTTTTCGATTGAGAAAACAAAGGGAAGTGATGACATAAGTCAAATAGAATAATGCAATGAGACCTGAACACAAATAGTTCTTGGATGCATAGGTTGTTGGAAGTAATGATTTATAGTAGAACATGAGGTGTGTACCATCTCAATTGGTGCCAACACACTAAAAACTTTAGAATGACTAGGTTAAATGTCTCTACGGGTATGCTTTGACGATGAAAAATACTTTCCTGAAAAATAAGTGAATTTTTATTTAATTTAACATTTATATGTAAATAAATAATATCATTTTAAATATATTTTATATAATTTAAGCAAACTGTATAAAATATCGTAGGAGTGTGGATTGATGGGGTTGAGAACTATAAGGGTGGAGGTGAGGCGTATTTGAGGACGATGAGGAAATAGTTGATATGAAATGTCTGTTGTAGATTTTGTTTATTCTGCTTTCACTAGAAAAGTTATTTCCTTATTTTCAAAATTTGTATTCACATAAAATATATTCTTCAAAAGATCTTATTAATCAAACATAGATAAATTGAAAACATTTTTCTCCGGACCAAACACGACCTTATTATTTCGAACTTCCACTCAAGAGCTGGAAGAAGGTAATCCTTCAACTCACAATAGTCCAAATTATGACTTTGTTTTGTTTAATTTTTTTTTTTTGCTTTCATCCTTCTTCTTGTATTCGAACATCTATCATTGTATGTTTATTTGTTTTATTTTCCACTGACAAAACAAGGGGAAGTGATGACAAAATTCAAATAGAATATGCAATGAGACCGGAACGCAAATAGTTTTTGCTGCATAGGTTGTTGGAAGTAATGAATTATATTACAACATGATGTATGCACAATCTCCATTGGTGCTAACACTCTAAAAACTTTTGTATGACTAAATTGAATGTCCCTACAAGTGTGTTTGGGCTGGAGGAAAATATTTTCTTGATAAATACGTAATTTTTTACTTTAATTTTTGATACTTGGTAAATAAATACAAATTATTTTTCATAAGCGTTGAATGTATATAGGCAACATGGAGCGTGCATAGTAGGCGTGCGGCGTGGTGGGAGTGGGGTCTATAGGGGTGGGAGCGGAGGTCGGGTGTATGGGAGGGTGGTGAGGTATAATTTATATGAAATGTTGTGAGATTTCAGTGCTAATCTACTGAAATCTCCATTAATGGGGATTTACAGAGAAGTTGTACTCTAGCTAGGGAGGAGAAAAGAAGAGAGAGAAGATATTTTCAATAGAAATTTTGTGTGTACAATTTCCTCATTTACACCTTTATTTATGGACCACTTCAACTAGTGGTGACTAATTACAGCTAGTACATAGCTCAGCATAACTGCACCACTAACTAACTAACTTTTCTCCTCATCCTTTCTAGTCTCAATACTCCCCCTCAAGTTGGAGTTTGAGTAAACATCAAACACTCCTAACTTGGCAAACAAAATATGATGTTGTGCTACTCCCAGACCCTTTGTGAGAAGGTCTGCCAGTTGCTCCTTAGTGTTAACATACTCAGTTTGAATCAGTCCACTCTTGATCCTTTCTCTAACAAAATGACAATTGCTCTCTATGTGTTTAATCTTCTCATGAAAAATAGAATTGGCCCCGATTTGAATTGTTGCTTTGCTGTCACAGTGAACCTTAACAGGTCTGATCACATCAACATTAATTTCCTTAAGTATTCCAATAAACCAGATGACTTCTGACACTACTGTAGCCATACTTCTGTACTCAGCCTCAGCTGAGCTTCTGCTCACAGTATGTTGTTTTTTTTATTTCCAAGAAATGAGAGAGTTTCCCAGTTTGATCACGTAACAAGTAACTGATCTTCTCGTGTTGGGACATAATTCCCAATCTGCATCACAAAAAGCCTGCAATTTTGTGCTTGAATCACTACTCAGTAGTAAGCCATGCCCTGGATACCTCTTAATGTATCTGACTAGCCTTAGTGTTGCCTCCCAGTGTGAAGTCTTTGACATTTGCATAAACTGAGACAATGCTTGTACAGCAAAACTAATATCTGGTCTGGTGGTTGTGAGATACAGCAACCTCCCAGCTAATTTCTGATAGCTGGTCACGTCCTTCAGCAAAGGATCACTTGTTACCCCTGTATGTTCATCATATTCAACAATAGTTAGTTTAACTCTACCTTCCAAAGGTGTATTTGCTGGTTTGGAACCACTTAGTCCACAATCTGAGATTAACTAAAGGGCATATTTCCTCTGAGTAAGTATAATACCACTCTTAGATCTCAGTACTTCAATCCCAAGGAAATATTTAAGATCTCCAAGGTCCTTCATTTTAAAATTGTTGTGCAGGGTTGTTTTCAGCTCTTGTATCATCAAGTCATTACTCCCTGTTATAAGTAGATCATCAACATATATAAGTATGATAACTATGTTAAGTCCATCCTTCTTTGTAAATAAAGAATGATCATATGGACTTTGGGAGTATCCTGCACTAATCAAGGCCTCAGTCAACTTGAGGTTCCATTGTCTTGAGGCTTGTTTCAAGCCATAGAGTGACTTCAGCAACCTGCATACCTTGTTCTCCCCTTGCCTCTAGAAACCCTAAGGCAACTCCATGTAAACCTCCTCTGTAAGATCACCTTGGAGAAAAGCATTGTGCACATCCATTTGAAAGAGAGGCCAATTGTGAGATGCAGCTACACTAATGACAACTCTGACAGTTACCATCTTAGCCACAGGAGAAAAGGTATCATGATAATCCATCCCCTCTTGTTGATTATAACCTTTTGCAACTAATCTTTCTTTGTATCTCTCAATATCACATTAGCTTTATGCTTCACCTTATACACCCATTTAGAACCAATAGCCTTCTTGCCAGGTGGGAAAGGTTCTATCACCCATGTATTATTCTGAATTAAAGCATCAACTTCAGACTGCATGGCCTCTATCCATTCTGGATGTTGAGAAGCTTCTCTGAAACTAGAAGGCTCTACTACAGCAGAAAAAGAAGCAACAAAAGTTTGATAAGAAGGGCTAAGATATTTATATAAGACATAAGCATCAATTGGATGTAGACATGAAGAGTTAGCCTTATTCTGCATTACATAATCCTTATGCCAGATAGGAGGTTTTGTGGTTTTTTTTATTTGCCTGGTATCATCTGTAGGAGCAGCTGGTGGTACATCTTGATTGTTCTCATTAGCATCTAGTGCATCATCCCCATTGCCCATATCGTCAACATTGACTACTTCATCTACAGCCATTAAGTCCACTATATCTTCCTCATCATTTACTATTGTAGGCATTTCTTCAGAGATTATATCTGTATCATAAGCTATATCAGGTGCAATATTACTAGTGTGATGAAGACCATTACTGTCAAGGTGTGTTGGTGGAGGAAACAATGGATGCATGTAATTGTCATAGGTTTCAGCATGTACAGTTGCATCTTTCTTGAAATGAAACACATGCTCCATGAAAGTAACATCCTTGCTAACATAAAATTGATGGGTTTCCAAATCCATGACTCTGTAACCCTTTTGTGTCTCTGAATACCCCATGAGGACAACTTTCCTTGCTCTTGGAGCAAATTTATCCTGTCTAGGTAGGACTGAAGCAAAACATAGACACCAAATACCCTCAAGTAATCAATTTTTGGCTCTTTTCCATACAACATTTCATGAGGTGATTTTCCATTTAACACAACTGTAGGAAGTTTATTAATCAAATAGACAACTATTTTGATACAATTTTCCCAAGATTTGATGGGCATTCCACTTTGGAATTTAAAGCTCTAGCAGTGTCCAATATGTGTCTATGCTTCATTTCTACTAACCATTTTGTTGTGGTGTATATGTAACTGAACTTTGATGAACAATACCAAGAGAAGAGAATAGACTACTAGAACTAGAATTGAAGAATTTTGTGCCATTATCAGATCTTAGAACCTGAACTTTAACACCAAATTGTGTATTCACCATAAACAGAAAGTCTTTTAGCACAACCTTGACTTCTGTTTTACATTGTAACAAACAAGCCCATGTAAATCTACTATAGTCATATACAACAGTGACAAAATACTGTATCTTATCATAAGTTAGAATCTTGTAAGGTCCCCAAACATCTACATGAATCAGTTGGAAAATATGAGTTGATTTATTTGTACTTTCTGTAAAAGCTAACCTGCTTTGCTTAGCTGTAGGACAAATTTCACAAGAATTACTAGATTTATTATTTATGTGACTCTTGAGACTTGAAATATGCTTCATTGCTTTGATAGAAGGATGTCCCAGCCTTGCATGCCATAATGTAGTAGAATTTGCATTCTCCACTGATACTGCTCCAATCATTGCCGTGATTTCATCTTTTAGCACATATAAGCCATTTATTTCTCTACCAATCCCAATTACCTTGCCACTGTAGAGTCCCTGTAACATACAAAAATAAGGGAAGAAGCTAAAACTGCAGCATAGTTCCTTAGTTAATTGGGACATTGACAGTAGGTTGAACTTGAAGTCAGGCATATGCAATACATTTTTTATAGTTTTATCACCTAAAATTCTGCAACTTCATGTGCTAGTGATCTCATCTTTTCCTCTTGTTGGTACCTGAACTGTACTAAACCTTTCATCTCTTATGCTTTTCAACTCATTTAGCAACTCTTTGTAAGTGGTTATATGGTGAGTTGCTCCGGAATCTATTATCCAGTCAAAAGCATTGGGATTAGTTATCAATGTAGCATTACCTGTTAGATTTGCCTTGCCTTCACATGGTTCACGATTGTGCACCAAATTTTGCACCTGCTGATGTTCTTCTTCAGAAAATCCAAGATGCATCTCTTTTTCCACTGAAGCACCATTAACATGTGGCTTGAAGTTCCCTCTCTGATAAGCAGGTGACCCTGATCTATAGCTGTTGTTTCCTCCATTCTGGTGAAAGCTACTTGATCCACTTGGGCCTGCCTGACCTTTTCTCTTGCTCTTGAAATCAGCGGGATAACCAAGAATTTTGTAACATTCTTCAGTACGATGGTTCCTAAAACCACACACCTCACATGCACCATTTCCTAAACCAATTTTCTTTCCTCGAAAAACTTGACCTCTTCTGGTCATCATTGTAAGAGGTTCCTTATTTATATCAATTACTCCTAAAAACCTCTGGTTTTCCTCTTGTATGACTATAGAATATGCTTGGTTTACACTAGGCACTTCACTTTTAAGCAATATATCACTTCTCACATGCCTATATGTCTCGTTCAGCCCCATTAAAAACATTAATAACCTTTGTTGCTGTAGATGTTCACTATAGGGCTTGGCTTTCTCACATCCACATGAAGGGGAAGGTACTAATGCATCAATTTCATCCCACAAATCTCTCATTCTGGAATAGTAATTAGTAATAGAACCTGTACCTTGTTTCAGAGTTGCCACCTCTGTCCAGAGTTGATAAACTCATGTGAGGTTCGATTTATCAAATCGTTCCTTGAAATCGTTCCAAACTCATTTTGCATTGGATGCGTAGACTATCGTGGTTAACAAATTTGATGCAACGGTGCTGCTGATCCATGACAATACAACCGCGTTACATCTTTCCCATTGCATCGCTAATTCACCTTTGTATGAACTCTTTACACAAGTTCCATCTACAAAACCCAACTTGTTCTTTACCAACAACACCAATCTCATTGACCTGCTCCAAAGCCCGTAATTCTCGGTACCTGTAAGCTTGATTGCAATTAGTGCAACACCAGGTGTATCGGAAGCCTGTAAGTATAGAGGATGATTGTGTTCGAGTGTAGCAACCGTTAATTTTGTCATAGTTGAACTAAGCTTCGAACTTTATGGACGAATTAACTATCAAAAAAAAAAATTGTGCGGAAAGTTTTGTTTTGTTTTGATTTAGCTCAGATCTAACCTTCTCTGATACCATGTGAGATTTCAATGCTAAGCTACTGAAATCTCCATTAATGGGGATTTACAGAGAAGTTGTTGTAACGCCTCGAATCTGGTACCCGGAACACTACACAGTACTCATGACCCCGAAGGACCACAAGCTAACCCATGACTGATATTTGTACCTGTATACTGCATAAAATACTGAATAATGCGGAAACATGAACTGAAAGGCCATAAGGTTCACATAACTGAAGTAAAATATAACATCTAAACGGGGTATGAAATACCCAAAACAAAATTGAAAATACGGAAGTCTGAAACATGATAGTCTAGAAAGCCTCTAACTGACTGAACTGTCTGAGTAAGGAGTTGATGGGATATGTCCCCAACTAATAAACTAATTAATGAGATAATAGAGAAATAATCATGTCCTCGAATGATGAGGACTCACTTCTAACTCTGACTGCCGAAACTGGAATCTACTGCTGATCTAGAGCTCGTGTCTCTAAACTTATGGTATAAGACACCATAGCGCAAATGCGTCAGTACTTTAAATGTACTGGTATGCATGTGGGGTAGGCTGAATGGATGGGGTTTATATGCATGAACAATACTAGCTAACTGACTAATATAAACGTGAGAATACATGCATGCATACATAGTAACTATATCTGAAATCGTGATAACATGAGTACTGAATCTGAATACTGATAACATGACATACTGATAACTGATATAACTAATAACATGAGTGATTGTATCTGACAGTCCTGAATCTGGTGGAACTATCTGAGTTTCGTACTGTGTCTGAGTTGACTATATCTGTCAGCCCTGAATTCTAAAGAACTATCTAAGTTCTTTTACTGAGACTGAGACTGTGGGAGGTAGTCATCTAACCGACATGCCCCAAATGATGCATTATAGCTGAATTGGGGTCCAATCTATGCCCTGATTGGAAAGGTGTCAATACCGCGCCACTGGTAAGGACAACATGTGAGTGATCCTAATATAACAGGTAACTCTAGTGAGAACGGTGGGAACCCTCATATAGCAGGCTATGATGTCTCAATCTATGCTGGCTACATAGTTCTGGAACGCAAGGATTGCTTCTAAGAATTACACCCTCACATAACAGGTGAGTTCTCATCCTTGGGTTCACTCGGTGCTAATTTCTACTCCCATCTGAATAGACACTGAACATAATTTACTGAACTGAACATGGACTGAGTTACTGAATTTCGTTGACTGATGGAATATTACTGATATCTGACAACTGACTGAGTTCATGAGATCATGGAGATTTCTTGAGTCATAAGACTGTCTGAAGTCTAAGGATTCATAGCTTGAATGAGAGTATCGTGGAAACATGACATGGCTCTAGGCACGCAGCTAATATTTCGGGTACAAGTACCCCCAGGACTCGATGGAAGGAAACTGACCAAGCATAACTTACTTGAACATATAACTAACATCATAATCCATAATACATTTATAGAAGCATTCCATCAAAACATGTGATAGGCATAACTTGTACATAGATGGGGATTTCATGATATCATACTAGTTGGGCATTGTTCCTTCATCTAGGCATTTAATCAAACACATGGTAGGCATAGCACATGTAGACAACATTATACAACAATTAATCATTATGATTCATCTCTAATTTCATCATCCTAGGGTTTATTCATAGGTTCACATGAATATACATCTATACAAATCAATTCCACGTAAAATTGATCACCCAACATAGATTTGAATTCAATTGATCATTCTCAACATAAACAAAACTAACCCAACATGAAATTCATAAAGAAATCCATAAACTTAAACTTAGAAAAGAGATTCTTGGGCTTCATGGACGAAAGGAGTCCATGAATGAACACTACGCATACCTTAGTTCGTGATTTCGTGAAGATTGACGGAGAAACTTTCTTGGAATTGGATATTTTATGAAAACCCTAGCTTGTTCTTGAGAGGTTTTTGAGAGAAGAGAGTGTATTTTGGGTGAAGAGTGGTTGAATCACGTGTTAAAGGGCTTAAATAGGGGTGGGAAGTTAACCCTTTTAACTCTGAACACGTCATTTAATTTCAGTAAAATTTTCGCGAACTGAACCCCTGGCGTGACACGGCTCTATAATCGCGGACCCATACTGGAATTTGCCAAATTCCATTTCCTCTTGTGGCGCGGTGCGCCACTGACTAATATGACATTGTTTTACGACAGAAACTTAAAATAGTCGTAACTTCTGACTCGGTTATCGGATTTGGGTGAATCTTATATCGATGGAAAACTTATTGAATTTTCCACATGAAAAAAAAGTGAAAATCTTGAAAATTCCTCATGGAATAGCCATCATTCAATTTAGAAGATAATACTAGACATTCTTGAAATGAAATTTGCTAGGAAAAGTACGGGATATTACAATATCTCCCCCTTGAGAACATTCTTCCTCGAATGAGACTGACTGGGAGGGGAGAAAAGACAACTGACGTACATACTGAACATGAATAACTGGATCATGATCTCATGACTGACAAGCTAAACATATAATACTGAACATGCATATCTGATGCATGTGTAATTGATTCATGAATGCATAACTGAGTGTTATGAGGAACTAAGTTTCTCACAATGAGAATGCATGTCTGATGCATAATTACATCTTCCTCGAATGCATGTCTTATGGGAACATGAGCATGAAACTGCATACCAAGTTTGTGATGAACACTAAACATGAAACTGAGTAAGCTTAAGGAGAAATGTTACCTTGATCTTGATCTGAGTTGGCGAATAAGAGGTGAGGATACTTGGTACGCATGTCTGCCTCTGCTTCCCAAGTAGCTCCCTCGACGGACTGATTTCGCCAAAGAACCTTAACTAGAGGGACTTCTTTGTTCCTCAATCTACGAGTCTGATAGTCTAAGATTTCGACTGGAATCTCTTCATAAGAGAGAGTGTTTTGAACATCAATGCTCCGAATAGGGACTACAACTGATGGGTCACCTATGCACTTCTTGAGCAAAGAGACATGAGAGACTGGATGAATTGAGGCTAGATCTGAAGGCAATTCGAGCTCGTAAGCTACCTTGCCGAATCGACTGAGAATCTTGAAGGGACCGACGTATCGAGGACTGAGTTTCCCTTTCTTGCTGAACCGCTTCATTCCCTTCATGGGAGAGATCTTTAGATAGACATAGTCACCAATCTCAAACTCGAGATCTTTTCTACGAACATCTACATAAGACTTTTGTCGGCTTTGAGCAGCCCGAAGTCTTTCTCTGATCAACTGAACTTTTTCTAAGGCGTCAAATACTAAGTCAAGCCCTATGACTGAGGCCTCACTAACTTCGAACCAACCAATTGGAGATCTACATCTCCTTCCATAAAGAGCTTCGAATGGAGCCATCCGAATACTGGAATGATAGCTATTATTGTATGCAAATTCAATCAAAGGTAAGTGGTCATCCCAACTTTCCTTGAAATCAATTTCACACGCTCTTAGCATATCTTCTAAGGTCTGAATGGTTTTTTCTTCTTGACCATCTTTCTGAGGATGAAAGGTTGTACTAATATGAACTTGGGTACCAAACCCCTTTTGGAATGCTTTTCAAAAGTGAGAGGTGAACTGGGTACATCTGTCTAGGATAATAGACAACAGAATACCGTGCAATCTGACCAGCTCCTTGATGTAGAGCTTGCCGTAATCCTCGACCGAATAAGAGGTATGAACTGGAAGAAAATGAGTTGATTTGATCATTCTATCTATAATGACCCAAACTGAATCGTGCTGATGACGAGTTCGAGGCAAACCCGTCACGAAGTCCATGTTCATAACTTCCCACTTCCAAGTAGGAATACTGAACTCCTGCATGGACCCACTAGGCTTCTGATGCTCTATCTTAACTTGCATACATGTAGAGCACTTAGCAACAAACTCTGCAACATTTCTCTTCATCCCACTCCACCAATTGATCTCCCGCAAGTCGCGGTACATCTTTGTGGCCCCTGGATTAATAGAGTAATGCGCACTATGCGCTTCTGCAAGAATTCGCTGCCTTAAGTCATCTACAACTGAAACACAGAGACGACCCTAACAACGAAGGACACCATCTCCCCCTTGGGAGAAAACCTCTACTTTCTGATCCTGAACTGACTCTTTCAACTTGACAAGGTTGGGATCTCTATCTTGCTTTTCTTTCACCTCAGAAACTAGAGATGATTCTGAACTACTCCGAACCCATATATCACCCTCATCTGTATCGACTAAGCGAACGCCTAGTCTGGCAAGATGATGGACTTCCTAAGCTAACTTCTTCTTACTATCCTCAACATGAGAAATACTACCCATGGATAGTCTACTGAGAGCGTCGGCCACTACGTTGGCCTTTCCTGGATGATAGAGGACACTCATGTCGTAATCTTTCAAGAGCTCTAACCACCTTCTCTGACGAAGATTGAGATCTTTCTGAGAAAAGACATACTGAAGACTCTTATGATTTGTGAAAACATCTACATGAACACCGTATAGATAATGCCTCCAAATCTTTAAGGAAAATACTACAGCTGCTAACTCAAGATCATGAGTAGGGTAATTCTTCTCATGGGGCTTAAGTTGTCTGGAGGCGTAGGCTATGACCTTACCATGCTGCATGAGGACACAACCCAAACCTACTCTGGATGCATCACAATACACTACGAACCCATCTGGACCATCTGGAAGAGCTAAAACTGGAGCTGAGGTGAGTCGAGTCTTCAACTCCTGAAAACTCTTCTCGCAAGGATCTGACCACTGAAACTTGACTTTCTTCTGAGTTAATCTAGACATAGGGGATGCAATAGAAGAAAATCCCTCAACAAACCATCTGTAATAGCCAGCCAAACCCAAGAAACTCCTAATATCTGATGGAGAGATAGGTCTGGGCCAGTTTTTTACTGCTTCGGTCTTTTGAGGATCAACTCTAATGCCATCACCGGAAACAATGTGACCAAGGAATGCTACTGACCTTAGCCAAAATTCGTACTTACTGAATTTGGCGAATAGCTGATGATCTCTGAGAGTCTGAAGTACTGTCTTGAGATGGTCTGCATGATCACGCTCACTACGGGAATAGACCAGAATATCATCTATGAAGACTATGACGAACATGTCCAACTACTTATTGAACACACGGTTCATCAAGTCCATAAAAATTGCTGAGGCGTTGGTAAGACCAAATGACATGACTAGAAATTCGAAGTGACCATAGAGAGTTCGAAAAGCTGTTTTTTGAATGTCACATTCCCTAACTTTGAGCTGATGATAGCCAGATTTGAGATCTATCTTAGAGAAATAACTGGCACCCTGAAGTTGGTCAAACAAGTCATCGATTCTGGGAAGAGGATACTTATTCTTGACTGTGACCTTATTGAGTTGGCGGTAGTCTATACACATTCTAAGAGAACCATCTTTCTTGCGCACGAATAATACTGGAGCACCCCACGGGGAAACGCTGGTCCTGATGAATCCCTTATCTAAGAGATCCTTCAATTTTTCTTTCAGTTTTATGAGTTCTGCTGGTGTCATTCTGTATGGCGGAATAGAGATAGGATGAGTATTTGGAAGAAGATCAATGCCGAAGTCTATTTGAACATATAACTAACATCATAATCCATAATACATTTATAAAAGCATTCCATCAAAACATGTGATAGGCAGAACTTGTACATATATAGGGATTTCATGATATCATACTAGTTGGGCATTGTTCCTTCATCTAGGCATTTAATCAAACACATGGTAGGCATAGCACATGTAGACAACATTATACAACAATTAATCATCATGATTCATCTCTAATTTCATCATCCTAGGGTTTATTCATAAGTTCACATGAATATACATCTATACAAATCAATTCCACATAAAATTGATCACCCAACATGGATTTGAATTCAATTGATCATTCTCAACATAAACAAAACTAACCCAACATGAAATTCATAAAGAAATCCACAAACTTAAACTTAGAAAAGAGATTCTTGGGCTTCATGGACTAAAGGAGTCCATGAATGAACACTACGCATACCTTAGTTCATGATTTCGTGAAGATTGACGGAGAAACTTTCTTGGAATTGGATCTTCTATGAAAACCCTAGCTTGTTCTTGAGAGGTTTTTTAGAGAAGAGAGTGTATTTTAGGTGAAGAGTGGCTGAATCACGTGTTAAAGGGCTTAAATAGGGGTGGGAAGTTGACCTTTTTAACCCTGGATGCGTCATTTAATTTCAGTAAAATTTTCCCGAACTGAACCCCTGACGCGACGCGGCGCTATCGCGTTGTGTCACTGAAATTTGACAATTGAGAAACTGAGGGATGGCGCGACGTGGAGCCATCGCGTTGCCCCTTCTTTTGTGACCTGGAACTTTGGCACGACGCGGAGGAAATCACGCTAAGACACTGGAAAAGGACAATTCTGAATTTGGGCCCTGGCGTGACGCGTCATAATCGCTGACCCATGCTGGAATTTGCCAAATGTCATTTCCTCTTGTGGTGCGGCGCGCCACTGACTAATATTGCATTGTTTTACGACGGAAACTTAAAATAGTCGTAACTTCTGACTCGGTTATCGGATTTTGGCGAATCTTATATCGATGGAAAGCTTATTGAATTTCCCACATGACAAAAAGTGAAAATCTTGAAAATTCCTCATGGAATAACCATCAGTCAATTTAGAAGCTAATACCAGACATTCTTGAGATGAAATTTGCTAGGAAAAGTATGGGGTATTACAGTTGTACTCTAGCTAGGAAGGAGAAAAGAAGAGAGAGAAGATATTTTCAATAGAAATTTTGTGTGTACAATTTCCTCATTTACACCTCTATTTATAGACCACTTTAACTAGTGATGACTAATTACAGCTAATACACAGCTCAGCATAGCTGCATCACTAACTAACTAACTTTTCTCCTCATCCTTTCTAGTCTCAATAAATGTCATTTTGTAAAACTTGGAAAACATCTTGAAGTAATTGGAAAAGTGTTGCCTCCATGTGATCAGGAGGTCACGAGTCGAAGCGTTGAAAACAAACTCTGCCAGAAAGGTAGGTAATCAAAGGTTTGGATCCTCCCCGGGTCCTACGTATAGCCGAAGATTAGTGCACCGGACTGTCCTTTTAATGAGAGGATTATTTTTCATTTTCATGTATTTTGTTTTATTAGAAAGAATTTCTCCAATAATTTTTACAACCAAGCATAGATAAATTTCAAAACATTTTCCTCGTACCAAAAACACACCTTTATTATTTCAAACTTCCACTCAAGAGCAGGAAGAAAGTAATCCTTCAATCTCGCACAATAGTCCAAATTATGACTTTTGCGTTCTCCCCTCGCCAATACAGAAAGTGCATGAACCTTGCTAACGAAGGAATTATGACAAATCACAAGTGTGTAAATATATGGTTTCTCAATCTCTTCTTTATTCACAAATATTATTTCTAATGAGAATTGAACTTACATACGTATTGTCTCTAGCTGATAACACTAGACTGTTAAACGTTTCATGGGAGTTGTCATAAATCATAATGTGTTCCCATAAATCATGGAATAGCAGCCAGAAAGGTGTAGTATGTCACCATCTAATATCATTCAAGGTCAAATTAATTAGATGCATGCAACTGCATTGTTTGATCTGTAAATTCAGATGATTTTCATTGGCTGGAGTACTTATCAACTTTTTTTAAAAAAATATATAATAAAAAAAAATTGGCTATTCCTAGAAAGGTTCGCACTACAGAAATCAGCATGAAGCATGGAACAGAAAGACAAGGAAATAAAACAACAATAAAAAAATGTATGCCTTAGTTATATGGACACCAGACTAGACCTGTAAGTATACAACAATAAGATTAGTCGAATCACATTGTTGTATGCTATTAAGGTATACAACATGTGAATCGTATTTCGCATGCGTGATACAAGTACTTATCTACTGTTTTTTTTTTTTTGTAAATAATTTTTGGGCTGGAGAATCAATGTGGACCACCTGTATGCTGGAGTTTTAGCTGGGCTGGACCTTTAAATATGGACTGTTCCTTTTCCTTATGTACCTTTTATTTGTTGATGTTTTTCCTTTAAGGAGAAATTATAGGCTTATGCTCACTGCCTCACTTAGGCGATAGGTTAGGTGACGCCTATGTTGTATATGATGTTTTATATTGCTCCTGATGTCCACAAGTGAAAAATGGAAATCAGTGAATAAAGATTGTTTAACTATAAAGGGAGTGCCAAATACCAAGAGTTCTCAAGTAGTTGGATGTGAGAATTGATTATCTTGGAGTGGTTCTCTTGATCTATGTTGCTTGGAGTCTTTAAAAATATCAGTTGATGTGTGTCACCAACTCTATAAATAGTGCATTTTAGAGAATTTGACATGGGTGCAACATTAATTTTGGAAAATCCAATCAACATAGTTTCTTACATTTATTCATTTAACTTAAAAGAGAAAAATGACAATAAATATACATAAATGAGGGAATTTCTAAAATATTCAAAAGAGGCAAACTTCCAAGTGGTAGCTTTTGTGAGAAATAATAACACAAATTTCCAAAAGGGGCAAAACATGTGACAATAGAAGTTAGTAATCGAAGTGATGTAGGTAGTTATTTCCTCCGTCTCATATTGGTTGAACACTTTTTATTTTGTACGATGCTTGAGAAATCATAAATAAACTAATCAATTTTATTATTATACCCTTTATCCACATTAATGGACAACGGACATAAATATAATTTGTTTAAACTTTTAAAGAGTATTATTTGTAGGGGTAAAATAATTATTTTTTAATTAATTCTATCTTGATTTAGTAAGTGGTCAAATAATTTGGGACATATATTTTTAATAGAATGACTAACTAATATGGGACGAAGGAGGTATTTCTTAATGATTAATTTTGTTTTATGAGGTTAGCCGTTCTCCTATTGTATTTGTTTGATGTTGGAGTAGGGATCGATTTATTTCTTGGCAGCAATAGCACAATGTTTTTGGAAATTCACTGTTTTCGACTCAAGCTACATATAATAAATTATAAAGTTTATTTAAAATTTGCATATATTTAAGGCTACACTACTCTGGTGAAGAGGGGAGAGGGTGTAGCCAATCAAAATTTTTGGAGATAGTTCCCATATATCACTTTTTGGTCCTGTTGTTAAAAAATATTCGATATTTTTAAATTTGGAATTTTAAAATTGAAAAAAAAAAATATGATGTTTGTTCACTTGTAAAATTTAAAACTTTAAAAGAGTGATTGTTTTCCTTTACAAAGATTGAAAAGTAGCTATTTTTAATTTTTCTTTTTCACTTGTCTTTTGGTTCAAGGCCTGGCCTTAGTTGTTTGCAAAGATCTCAAGGAAGTGGGTAGTCTTAAATTTTCGTCATTTATCACATAAATAAAATTTTAAATTTAATAAAGATCTCGATTTGACTTCAATATTGTTTTTTCTGGAGTTTCTGATAAATGAGGCCTCATCAATTATTATGTTGATGGTCCATAGATTTGGATGGGTGGAGATGTAATAAACTTGTCAACACTTTTTGTGTTGAATCAAGTAATTCAATAACAATAATCATAAATTAAAGCGATAAAATAAGTCAATTAATGAATCATTTTGTGGTGATCTATCTTTGATTTAAATATAAACATGCATTCATTGATCTAATATAAATATCACGTACGAATACATAAGCCAAAGAGAACCTCAAACTTCTTGAAAGGTATAAATGGATTAATTTAAGAGAGATGCATGATTTTATACATGTTCAAGTTCTTAATGTCATTCTTTTTCTTTTTCATCTAATCGAACGTTATCTGAAAGGAAATTATGATTGTAATAATTTATATTAGCTTTATTTTGAACCGTAGAACATAGGGACATGTTATTTTGCTTTCATGGCAAAAAAATCCATAAGCTTAAATTATGTAAGTTTCCTATTTATGATTTTAAATCTTCCAAGAGACATGAAAGCATCCAATAGAATAGTTCCTATGTGCTTGACATAAAAACAAATAAATTTGTTCAGGAAATCTTTGAAGGGAGATTCATTTATCATGGTGGAGAAAGTGTCATAGAATTTTGTACAATAATAACAACAACAATAATTAAAAATAATAATATTTGAGTTAATATTATTATAAATCAGAGGCGGATTCAGGATTCGAACTCTCCGGATGCTAAGTAAACTTATCGATTAAATTAATCAGATTATTCATTTTTTTGATGTATAGAACAATTAATCAACCAATTAATAAAAAGAAAGAACAGTAATAAAATGACAAAATTTAAACTTTCAATAATATTACTAATATCATAATATCCATAATTCATTACAATTGTCAATGACGGGTTTTCATATTCTGAAAACGATCAACAATGACATCATTACTTATATTTGCAAATACATCACACTCTATGTAACATACTAAACAATCATTTAAATATTGATCACCAATACTATTTCGCACTTCATTTTTTATGAATTTTATGGAAGAAAATGCTCTTTCCGCAGTTGCGGTAGCAACGGGTAAAATTAGAGTCAACTTCACAAGTAAATAAACAAGTGAATAAGTCTCCACAAGATTTGCCTCAACCAATTTCTTTACCAAATCATGAATTCCTTGCAAGTTGGAGAATTTGAAATTACCACCTCGCATGTGAATTATGAAAGTATCAAGTTGATAACTCAAATCTCGAAGCTTTCCATCATCAAACTCATTTGGATAACACTTCGCTAAAGTCATGATTCTATCTTTGTCAAAGTTAAAGAAAGAATTGACAGGATTCAAGCTGCCCATCCCAAGAAGCAAATCACTACTCACTACATCAAAACGATCATTAAACTCTTGAAGTTGCACATCAATCACAGCACAAAATATTTCAACACGCAAATAGTGCGAATAACAAATATCCAAACACTTACGCTTTGACTTTCTAGGAAAATAAGGCTCATCTAATTTGAGAATTAAGATATCATGTGAATCACAAAATGAAGAAACATCATCCAACAAAGATTCCCACCCATTATCTCTCATATCTTGCAATATTTTCTTTGAGATATTAAGAAACTCCACGGCATTAACAATATCTTAATTTATTTTTTTGTAAAATCTTGCTCAACTCATTTTACATGGCCAACACTTTCAACATCAAGTGAAGCATAAAGACAGATTTGAATGTTTTAACCTTTGTCAAAAGATATTCCGCTTGATTTCAATCACTTGAGGTAGAACCTTCAATTTCAATCACCCCAAGCACTTGAACAATAAATGATAAAATAACAAGAAAGCTATCCAATGTTTTGAAATATAATCCCCAACGAGTATCACCCGGTCTTTGAAGCTCACGTTCTTGATGTAATCTTTGTCCGGTATGAGCTTCACCGGACTCAAGTAATTGCTTCAAATTATTGGCTTGGTGATGACGAAGTAAATCTCTATGCTTAAAAGATCCTCCAACAACATTCAACACATTAGTAACATGATCAAAAAAAGTCTTCAACTTCCAAATATTTTTTAGCAATAACAACAAGTGTTAGTTGCAATTGATGTGCAAAACAATGAATATAATAGACCGAAGGACTATCTTTCATAATTAAAGTTTTGAGACCATTTACTTCTCCTTTAATATTATAGCTCCATCTTAACCTTGTCCACGTATTTTGGATGGACTTAGTGAGTGATCGAAAAGCAGAGAATAAATTTCTTTCTTCAATGAGCATGCCGATGTATCTCTAACATGGATAAGATCGATAAATCGTTCTACAACTTCACCATTCTTATCAACATACCTCAAAATAAGAGCCATTTGTTCTTTGTGTGAAATGTCTTTGGATTCATCTACCAAAGTAATCTCCATTCAAGTCCCCAATTATAACTTTCAATGTTTCTTTTGCATAAGCATTGACAATATCCTTTTGGATCATAGGAAAGGTCAAAGTATCATTTTGTGGAGCTTTTTCTAATATCACGTTTCCCACATTCGGATGTTTGTATCCATGCCACCGCAAAAATCTTAAAAAATAGTCTTGATTAGTTGAAGATTCACTTTCGTCATGACCTCTAAAAGGCAATTCATGATACAAAAGAAGTCTTGCCACATCAATTGAAGCTTTCAAACATTCGAACTCACTTTTTGACTTTTGAGAATGGTTGTCAAGAACAACTTGAATTGATTGGCGATGATTTGACAAATCTAGCATTTTATTATAATATTTGTGGTAAACACTATTAACTTTACCTACATGTAAATGAAATCTTTCAAGAGCCTTATTCCAACCCTTAAAGCCCTTTGATGCATAAAAATCACCTATAGTTTCATGAACAAATTCATTTTTGAACAAATAACAATAAAAATAATATGTGGCATCTTTCTCCACACTATACTCCAACCAACTAGAATGTGAACCTTTGAACCAACTTGAAGAAAATTATCGTATTCTACCTCCTATTTCACTTGAAAGATATATATGATTTCAAGATAGGTTGACGAGGCCCTTTTTCAATATAATATTTCCTCACTTCATCTCGTATTCGAGGATCATAATCAGAAATTGGTCTTCTTTCTCCCGGATCAACTTTAAGAGAATCCAAATCGAGGTCAGTTATAAGACAAGAACAGTTGACATTGAGATTACTAGAACTTGATTTAGAATAATTAACCTTCTTGAAAAAATTCTCCATCTCAATTCACAAAATTAGAACACTTTCTAGTTTCTCCTAAATCAAGATAATTTTAAATTTGGGTTTCTAGGCTCAAGAAAGAGAAATAAAATAATCTTTCAAAATAACTTACAGACTTGTGGGTGAGACTATGACCGTGAGCCTTTTGCCGGCGACGATAGAGAATCTTTCGGGTAGCAAGTAGCGGAGCAGCAACAGGAAGCAAACTTGAAGTATAGAGAGAAAGTCGATGTTTTGATAATTTGAAAATAGGGTTTTTTTATTTTGATGAGAGAAATAAGAGATTAGATTATAACTTTTTTAACAATTACGTAAATAAATAAAACGTCAAAAAATAATATTAAGTATTAACTTAAGTCAACTGGAGTCTACTACTGCTTACGCCTGTTTTCCTATTTTTATCAACAAAAATAATGTTTTAACAAAAACTAATTTAAAAAAACTTATTTGCTTCAATCTGGGATCGAAACCGCGACAAAAATAGCACTTTGCCACTTGCACTAGATAGTGCTTTGATATTACGGGTGGCAGATTTAATATTTGACTATATCAGTATGTATATGTATATATATATATAGCTATATATATAGAGTTTCCGTCAAAATAGATCCACCCCTATTATTAATAATAAATTAGTATGCGTACCCACACGATGCGCGAACTTGATTAAATTATAATTATAATTATATTAATTAAATGTATTAGATTATATGAAGTTTAAAATATTTAACATAATATTTACTTACTGTCAACAGATAAACAAAATGGCATGTTAGTTAAGAGGTCTATTTCTAACATAAACTGATATTATACTCCTTCCATCTCATTTATTTGGATTGACTTATTTTAGACGCTTTTAAGTTAAAATAATTTTTAACAAAATTTTGTAGTGTTTGGATAAAATTAAAAAAGTGTTTATAAACACTTATTTTTAAGTTAATATAGCAAATATAAGTCAAAAGACATAAGTTAGAGATTCTAACTTATAGCTTTTAACTTAGAAGTTTAAGCACATCTAAACATGCTCTAAGTAGATAATCTTTGTTGGATAAAAGTATTCAACTAAAGTTCATTCATATGTGATTCAGTAATTTAAATTTTTATCTTACCTATCCAAATATATATATATATATATATATATATATATATATATATAAATAATCATAAGCACATCCAAACATGGTTTAATTAAGTAGATAATCTTTGCTCAATAGAAACAAAAAGTAATATTTGTAACTCCAAGTAATTTTTAAAATTTGAATTATTTTTTGTGATGACATTTATTTTCAAAGAAAAACAAAAAAGTAAGTAGAAATTCTACTTGAATACAAAAGACGCTTATCTGCACAATAATCACGCCAAAGTCTTCCTCGGAGGACTAACATCATAAACGTCTTGAAAATACGAGTCTTGAATACGTACATATAATCGAAAGAAAATCAAAAACTTTATGGTTATACAATAAATATGTAATATCTTCTTATTTAAATAAATATAGAGCATGCATCTACCATTCTATTTGTACAAAAAAAAATTATCATTACTTAAATTATGTTATATTTTCTAGTTTATTTTTGAACCTTTACTAAGATAACATAGAATATTACATAATGTCCAAGGAAAAATTAAGAACATTTCATGATAGAATTATCCAATTATATTGCTAAATTTTATATTAAACTTTCTACTTCTATTTTCAGTACTACAAAAAGCTTAACGTAGAGTATTATCAGATTTACTATGAGAAGTATTCAACTCCTAATTAATGTGAACGTGCATGTTAGTCTTTTGTTTTTGACCAAAAAACAACAATTTGATTTCAAAATTATAAAACACCATATTCCACCATATTAACAATGCATCCAAAAGCATAATTCACACACATCTAAAAATAAATTAGTATCATATCATCTTAACATAACATGCATTTAATCTTATTAATGATATGTACAGTTAAATATAAATGGAAAAGAAGAAGAAGAGAAAGTACATACCTCTTAATTGTTTTTGATAGTAATTTGTACTTGAATATCCTTGTAACTTGAAGTTTACTTTTCTTTTCTTTCATATTTATTTATTATAATATAAAGAGGCTATAGTATGAAGAGCTAACGTTTATATTTATAAATGAAACTTACCAATCATCTTCAAGTGTAATATTTATAGAAATAATTTTTTTAATTTACAAATTATCGCTTTGATTGTGGGTATGAATTTTTCCTCAAACTAACTTATGTATCTTGTTAATTGATAAATTTGCTTTCAACTCATCATCACGTTCTTGAATATATAATTTGTATATAAATTTGCTTCTCTTGGTTGATAGATTTGCATTTCAATCATATATCACTATCGTCTACCACCGACACTCCGCTTTCAGATATGCTTTTCTTAATATGAAAATCTGTAAAGAAGATATCATCCAAATCTTAGGTATAAAATTGTACAGGGATATGAGTTTTTACGATGAATAATAAAATAAAGATACACAAATAGAAGAGAAAGTATAGGCTTCAAAGAAAACATTTCGCATTGCAATCACATTGCATTAGCTTTTTTCACTTGTTGCTTGTTATTATAAAGAAAACAGTTGGTTAACAATACAAAATAAAAACAAAAAATTTTCTAAAGGAAAAAATAAATATTTGAAAATGGAATAGAAAATTACTAATGTTAACTTTCAAATTCCACTACATTGATTTGCATGAGATTTTTTTGATCCAACAAAATGGTGAAGTCACATCTGTACATATATTTTCATAGAATATTTGTGGGAATAATATTTTCTGGGAATAAATTACAAGTGTGAATGGAGAAGAAGTTGAATGAAGAATGTATCAATTCAGAAAACATGCAATCAATCTATACTAACGTGAATAAAAATTTAATTTCTGAGACAGTTTAGGATTGTGATAACTGTGGTGATAGAAAAATACACTACAGCAGCAATGAAAAGAAAGAGACTCTGCAAGTGTGGAAATTTACTCTGTATTCAAGTTGCAAAATACTCTGTTACAAGGGTCTTAAATAGATGAAACTAGGTAGCAACAGAACACGTTTATTCTCCTAAAAAATCTGAATCTAAAAACTGACTTAACGTTAACTTGTAGCCTAAAGACTAGGAACAACTTATTGACTCCTAAATAAACTCAACAACTAAACTACTAAGTGACCCACAAAGCTGGTCACATTGCTGGTCATGTTGTCAACATTCCCTCCCTTAAACTGAAACATCTTTCAGTTTAATTTGCAAACACCAAGCTGATTCCGTAGCTTTAGAAATAACACTGGTTTCAATGGCTTTGTGAACATGTCTGCAACCTGCTCTTCACTTCTGCAATAGATAAGACTAATCTTTGCCTCTTTAGTTAGATCGCGCAAGAAGTGATACTTCACATCTATATGCTTACTCCGTCCATGTTCAACTGGATTCTTTGAAAGATTAATCGCCGAAGTATTATCACAATAGATTGGCGTTGGTCCTTCCTGCTTAAAATGAAGTTCTTCAAGGATGTTCCTCAGCCAAACAGCTTGACAAGCGCATGACGCTGCAGTAACATACTCTGCCTCTGTGGTCAACAAAGTAACAATGGGTTGCTTTTTTGAAGACCAAGAAATAACTCCAGACCCCAACATAAAAGCATATCCCGATGTACTTTTCCTGTCTTCAATATTTCTGGCATAGTCACTATCAGTGTAACCAACCAAATATCCAGCTGCTTTCATCTGATAAAAAGTTCCAAAGTCACTGGTACCATTCAAGTACCGCAGGATCCTCTTAGCAGCTTGTAGATGCATTTCTTTTGGACTCTCCATGAACCTGCTAATGAGACTTACAGCGTGCATAACATCAGGCCTTATTGTCGTCAAGTACATCAAGCTTCCCACAATTTGTTTGTATAAAGTGCTCTCTACTTTTCTTCCTTCAGGCTCTTTGACGAGCTTCAGACCCTTCTCCATTGGTGTGCTCACAGTGTTGCAGTTTTTCATCTGGACCAAAAAAATAATGCATCATACCCAAATCCGACATGTCAAACTCAACCATCATGGACTTCTTAAAATTCTCAATCATGGGCAGATTATTTCCGGTATAAATTAAGTCATCCACATATAAACACACCATTAAGAATCCTGCACCCTTCTGTTTTATATAAAGAGTATGTTCATATGGACACTTTCGAAATCCCTCCTTTAAAAAATAAGCATCTATACGACTAGACCAAGCTCTTGGAGCTTGTTTTAGTCCATACAGAGCCTTTTTCAATCTAAACACTTTATTCTCAGCACCAAATTTCACATAGCCAGGAGGTTGTTCGATAAATACCTCTTCTTGTAGTTCACCATGTAGGAAGGCAGACTTCACGTCCAACTGAAAGATTTTCCAAGCATTTTGAGCGGCCAAAGCAATCGCCAATATTTTGGTATCTAATCGAGCAACGGGAGCATACACCTCTTCGTAGTCAACACCATATTCTTGCTTATAGCCTTTTGCTACTAAACGAGCTTTAAACTTGTCAACCTCTCCGTTTTCCTTCAGCTTTGTTTTGTAAACCCATTTGACACCGATGGTTTTCTAATTTTCTGGAAGATTTGTCAACTCCCAGGTATCATTTCTTTCAATTGATCTAATCTCCTCATCCACGGCTTGCTGCCACTTTGGATCTTTGACGGCATCAGTGAAAGATATAGGATCACAATCTAAAAACAAAGAGAAATGATTGGCTGTATTTCCAGATTTACTGATCCCATATACCTCATAATCTTCCATCCAGCTTGGTGCACCTCTGCTACGTTGAGGATGTTCATTACTGAAGTGAGCATCACCTGATTTATGTTCAACACCTCCAACGTCTTGTACTGTTGGACTTGCTTGTGAACTGATCTCCAAAGATCGTCCTGGTTCTTCATCTTCTTCAACAGAAAAGGGAAATTGTTGAAACGAACTGTTGTCGCTCCAATTCCAGATTGCTTCTTCATCAAAAACATCTCGGCTAATAACAATTTTCTTGGTAATAGGATTGAACAAGCGATAAGCTTTTGATTTGTCATCAATACCAAGGAAAATGCATTTTTGACCTTTATCGTCCTGCTTCTTCCTTGCAGCATCTGGAATACGGGCATATGCTATACACCCAAAAAATTGGAAGTACTCAACATTTGGTTTACGCCTGCTCCAAGCTTCATGAGGTGTCATATTTTGAATAGAGCTTGTAGGACATCTATTCAATATATGAATGCTCCAACGAACTGCTTCTGCCCAAAAGTCTTTTAGTAAGCCACTTCTCTTTAAAAGACTATGCACCATATCAAGAATTGTGCGATTTTTCCTTTCACACACACCATTCTGTTGAGGTGTGTAGGTTGTCGTAAGGTGCCTTTTAATTCCATGTTTCTCACAAAATTCTACAAATTCTATTGAGTTGTATTCGCCACCCCGATCAGTCCGCAAACACTTAATTTGACAACCAACTTTATTTTTAACAAACACTTTAAAATTCTTAAAAGTTTCAAATGCTTCTGATTTTTCTCTTAAGAAATAGACCCATGTATTTCTGCTACAATCATCAATGAAGCTAATGAAATAGCGTTTACCTCCATTAGACATAGGACTTATCGGACCACAGATATCTGAGTGCACCAACTCCAACACATTTTTTGCCCTCCAAGACTTTCCTGTTGGAAATGGTTCGCGATGTTGCTTGCTAACTGCACACTCTTCACATACTTCATTGGGAGATTCAAGTTGCGGAAGACCTAACACCAACTGTTTTTGCTTTAAGAACTTCAGGCTTCCAAAATTTAAATGCCCATATCGAAAATGCCACTTCCGGGCATCCTCTTTAACTTTGGCAGAAAGACAAGATTTTATGGAGTTGTGAAGATATAAAGGAAACAAGCGGTTTGACGACATGTTAATTTGAGCGATTAACCCCAAACGAGGATCTTGTATCTTACAAACTCCACCTTTAATATTAAGTTCATATCCCTTTTCTTGAAGTTGCCAGATACTTAATAGATTTGTTTTCAATGCAGGGACATAAAACACATCACCTATGGTACGAATGGAGTTGTTTTTGGTTGAGACTTTTACCTTTCCTTTTCCCTGAGCAGAGACCACAGAATTATCTCCATATCTCACGGTATCTTGAAAAGTTTCATCCAACTCTGAGAATGCCTCTTTTTGCCCACGCATATGATTACTGCAGCCGGTATCGAGATACCATAAATTCGTGGGAACTTTCTCTTTGGAAGTATACGCCATCAAAAGTGAAACCTCCTCTTTTTCTTTCTTTGTTTCCGCATCTTCCTTTCTTGTTGCAAAATTAGATTTACCACCACGATTCTTACTTAAATTGGTACGACACTCAGATCGGTAGTGTCCAAATCGATGTCATCGATAGCATTCAACTTGAGACTTGTCACGTCTTTCAACTTGAGACTTGTCGCGTCTTTTTTCCTTTTCCTAGGAATCGCCAGCTTTGGTTTTCTCCCCTTTTTGGTGACAATGTTTTCCTTTCCACTTGTCTTTCTCTGGATCTCTTCCTTTTGAAGACATCACTGCCTTCAATGCTACTTCATCCTTGTCTTGTTGGTTTAATTTCTGCTCATGAACCAACAAAGAACCTTGCAACTCGTCAATAGAAAGAACATCAACATCTTTGGATTCTTCAATGGAGCAGACGATATAATTGAACTTTGCAGTCATCGAGCGAAGTATTTTCTCAATGATGGTAACATCCTCTAATTTTTCTCCATGAATTCGCATTTTATTTGTGATAGCCAAAACTTTAGAGAAATATTCTTCTACCGACTCACCACCTTGCATACGTAGAGCCTCAAACTCACCACGAAGTGCTTGAAGCTGCACTCGTTTCGCCTTCGTCGTTCCTTGATACTTCTTCTTCATGGAATCCCATATTTTTTTAGAAGTATCCTTGCAAAGAATTGTTTCCAGTATTGAGCGATCAATAGCCTGAAAAAGGTAATTCTTAGCCTTGAGATCTTTTAACCTTAGACTGTCTAACTCTGCCTTCTGTGCTTCCGACAAGGCAGTACCAGTGGTTGTCTCTTGTACGCCAACACTCACAACTGGCCAAAACTCTTTGGACCTAAGAAAGTTTTCCATCAACATACTCTAATGGTCGTAATGACCATCGAAACGCGGAATAGCGGGCTGAACAAAATTTTAAGTGGTCATTGTTTTGTTGCTGCAATTGTACTCCAAAAAGAAAAAGAAAAAAAATTCTGGCTTTGATATCAAATGATAGAAAAATACACTACAGCAGCAATGAAAAGAAAGAGACTCTGCAAGTGTGGAAATTTACTCTGTATTCAAGTTGCAAAATACTCTGTTACAAGGGTCTTAAATAGATGAAACTCGGTAGCAACAGAACATGTTTATTCTCCTAAGAAATCTGAATCTAAAAACTGACTTAACGTTAACTTGTAGCCTAAAGAGTAGGAACAACTTATTGACTCCTAAATAAACTCAACAACTAAACTACTAAGTGACCCACAAAGCTGGTCACGTTGCTGGTCATGTTGTCAACATGTGGAAGTATAGTGGGAAGTTGGTTATTTTAATTGTGGTTATTTTTATCTTTTAAATTAATTTTAAAAGTAAATTTATTGGTTTAGTTGATTATAAGTAAATCAGTTTTCAATCAAATGCACTGTGATTTAGTTTATTTAGATTTGGATTTTCTTTCAGGTCACTTTTTCTTTTCTCTTCTTTTTGTCTTTTTGCTTCAAAGATAAATATTAAAAATAAAATGCAAGATAAAATAGGGGAATAATTAATTTTTTAAAATGTGTTTATCTCTCAGAAATAGGTTACGAAAAAATAGGGTAGTATTTATTTTTAAAAAAATTGTGTTTATCTCTCATAATAGCTTACGTGATATTTTTATCTAAAGAAAAAAATTGGAGAAGTTATAACCACAATTTAGTTTTGTTTGGTTTATTTATATATATATATATATATATATATATATATATTTGATTTTCCTGAGAATTCAAAAAATTATCTTATTGGTTATTTTAATTTCCTCTTAATTTCCTATTTCCATTTCTATTTTCGCCTTGGAATTTTGTAGGAGTAACATTTGTCTCTCTCTCTCTCTATATAGTTCATTGAATCAATTTGTTAAGTATTCAAAAAATAAATCAATTTTTTTCTTCTTTTGTTTGTTTCAGATTTATTTTATTTTTAATATTAAATTTTTATGACATTATATTTTTTTACAATCAATTTTCTATGCTTGTTTTGATTTTTAATTGCGAAGATAATAAAGAAAATATGCGGATAATGTGTTGTAACGTTAACAAATTTTCACGTAAATTAAAACTTTAAATTACATATGCTATTAAAATAAAAATTAAGGTTCTTTTGAATTTAGCTTTATTTAAATAATAAGTTTCTTTTATTAAATATTTAATTTTTAATAACGGCAGTTGACGTTTTTTTTTAAATTTACTTTAATTTTTTTATTTTTTGGTGATTAAAATTTATTAATCACCATAATTTTTTATTTTTAATAATGATAGTTAATGCTTTTTAAAAAGATTTTTTAATTTTTATTTTTAATTTTTAATAGTCTTTTTTTGTGGTGCTAACATGCGACAGTTTTGCCTCTGTTATTAGAAATAGATAGAATAGATAATAATAATAATTATGTTAAAATGGATGTTCTTCTGATTTTCGGGTTTTGTTGACTAATGGCCCAATCCATCTATGACTTCCTTCAAGTTATTCAAGAAGAATTAGTCCAATTATATCTTTAAAAAATAGTCATTATTCGGTTTCATCAATTTTCATCAGTGAAACTTCTTGATAATATTATGAAGTTCCGTTCATAGAAGTTCAATCAAGTTTCATCAATTGTTATAAGTGAAACTTCTTAATAATATCCTGAAATTTCATTTATAAAAATTTAAACTCTAGAAAAATTACTTTTTTTTAATTACATGAAAAAAAAATATGGCACATCTTGAATTTTACCCCAAATTCAATATAATTGGAAAAAGGGAGTTAAAGAACTCAAATAGGATGGTCTAAATCAAGTGTACTAGATCTCCCTATTCTCTATGATCCACACTACATGCTTAAAACTTAAAAGGGTTAGAAATTATGCATCTATATAAAAATATACAAAAAAATTCTTTCATTTACCATAATATAAAGCTATAAGAAAGAACGTCATTTCAAGAAAAAAAAAAAGATTCTTGTATTATAAAATACGAAATACTTGTAATATTTATTCGATGGAATCAATATTCGGCTTTTTCTCAATGTCAAGTAAAAAAAAATTGTTTCAAAGAAGATACAAATTCTTTAAAAAAATACTTATGTCTTAGTTATTAATTATTTACCATGTGCATGTTCTGCAGTCAAATCATAAGGATATTCTTACAGATTTCATCCCACTGATCAAAATACTTGGCATCACGTTTTCCTCAATCCTATTATTTTTTCATTTGCTTTATGGGAGAAAAGTCCCAAATTTAATGAGTCCTTTTTTTTTTTTTTTTATCTTATTATTTTCAGTCTTCCATTTTATTTGGTGCGCTCTTTTAAAAAAAGAAAAAAAAAATCTGTTTCAAAATGAAGAACATATTGTTATATTTGGAAGTTTTGTAATATTAAATTATATTACCACTCCTTAGATACTTGTTACATGTCTTCTGCACAGTACAATTTAAATTGATTGATTATAGTTATTTGCATGTGTTCTCACATCATTTTATGCTTACATTTATTTCTTTAAGAAATTTACACTTATGTTCGTTATCAATAATTGAATTTAACTTGGATATTAATGAGTTTTCTTTATCATCAATCATTAACCTAAAGCAAAAAAAAAAAAAAAAAAAAAGAATCTCAACTATTCCAAATTTCCAATCAGAAAAGATTCATATCGAAACCAACTCATTCCCATGTTATTTATTGTTCGTGAAGTGTGAGAACAAAACAAACACTGGACGTGCAATAATTTTGGCATTCTAGTTTCTCCTAAATAATATAAATTTTCCATATCATTCGTTTTGCTTTAACGATTGATAAAGTCAAAAAATCTTAAAGAATTTTACAACACTAGATACTTTTTGAATTTTTACTAGAGTTAATATTTCAAGATTTCGGGCTAACATCGATCGGTTGAGTAGTTAGAAATTGATTATCTTATATTGAGCACAATTTATACATCATATTAAATATGAATATTCATAAATTATAACTAACCATGATTCAGGAAGGTGGCATATAATTAACATTAAATCGACCTAGTAACGTATTATTCGTCGTGTTCGCTTGGTTGGCAGTGGCACTAATCAAAAAACAAATACAAAAACTTAATGGGAAAAAAAAAAAAAGATTATTGGAAAAGCAGAACTAAAAAAATAATATGAAAAGGTAAACTGTTCCTTTGACTAATTAAACAGAAATTATCTATGATTGGATTAGAGGACAACTAATGCATGGCCTAACAAGTAACAAACCCAACCAACAAAATGGCATTAATTATATACTATTGATTGGTTTAAGTCAAATACGTGACAATCATTTTCTCAGATCGATACATTATCAAATTTCATCAATATAATGTATTTTATTCATTGTGCCAAAACCTACTCTCTGCATGATATGATAATTTTATTAGTACTAATTAGGTGGCACCTTTTCAAATGTATTCTCAAATAATAAAAAGTCTGCTGTAAATAACAGTAGTACCCATAGTTTCATGTTCTTAACTTAAATTATAATCCATAGTTACCAGCACGTAACCTTAACGTATAATATCTTATTACCCTCTAAATTTGACAATTTATTCCATGCCCACTTAGACTTTTTGTAATTCTAATCACCTCTCTAACTTAGCTATTGATAGTATTAAGTTGAGAACAACTTCTATTGTACATGCAAAAGAGAAACATCATTATATTTAGTTCTTAACAAAAAAACCTTAAAGGGTTATTATGTATGCTTTTTATGAATCAAATTATTGATTAAAACAAAGCTTTTATATTTTGTAGCGAGAAAGCCAAGTAATAGCAAACCTTAAATTCCAAGGTTAAGATAAATGAAGGGGTAATGCCACGATACTTGGACGCCACAAAGTCACAGACAGACATTCAAATATGTCCTAAAATATTAGGTAGACATGGGAAAGTAGAAGTACCAAATCCCATGTTTAATATTGTAATAGTATGTCACAAGCAATAAAACTCTGGAATTTTATTTTATTTTTAATTTTTTTTTAAAAAGGTGACTTCTAACATTGAACTACATGACATTCAAAGTTTTCATAAGCTTTAACTCTCTATATAAGTAAGGCTCACATCATTTGCCAAATGTGTACCTTTCTTTCTTTCTTATATATATATTTACTCTTGATCAACATCAATTATCATTGTAATTAACTTTGAAAGAAATTTTATTAATCTAATTAAGTGATGGCAATGTCGGCGGTAGCAACTCTCCTCTTTCTTCTTGTTGCTTCTCCGGTGGCTTTTGCCGCTAACCACGTCGTCGGAGGGGATGGGGGATGGACTCAGTCTGGAGATTACACCACTTGGGCTGCTGGTGAAACCTTCAACGTTGGTGACACCCTTGGTTAGTCTTTCAACTTCTATAAATTTGTGTTTTTTGGGCATTCATTACTCGAAATTAAACCTATTGATTCAACTAATTTAATTACGTGTCTGGTAGATCCACTAGAGAGGTAATTAGTAGGTCTTTATCAAAACATGTTTTACTCCTAAGATTAGAACTTGAGATTTTTATTTAACAGTAAGATCGAGTAACTTCAACTATCACATCACATCTTCTAGTGGTATTGTCTATCAATTAAACATAATTGCTAGGCTATTTTGAAGAGTGGAAATCAAATTGATGAACTATATATATATATATATAGAGAGAGAGAGAGAGAGAGTTGACAACATATTGTTTATTTTCCACATCTTTAACTTACCTTATTGTGATTAACCAAGTTTAATTTCTCAATTACCATTGTTATTTCTTATACTAAAATAAAATTGAATTTTAATGATGAATGATCAGAGTTCAACTATGGTGGAAGTCACGGAGTGGATGTAATAAGCAAAGATGACTACGACAACTGCAACACCGGTAACGCCATCGAGTCACACAATGATGGAAAGACCAGTATCAAACTTTCCAAGTCTGGTCCAATGTACTTTACTTGTCCTACTTTTGGTCATTGTCAAGGTGGCATGAAATTGTCTATCAATGTCCAAGATAGTTCCACCCCTTCTACTCCTTCAACTCCAACTACTCCATCAACTCCCGCAACCACTCCTTCAACTCCTTCTGACTCACCCGCCACACCTACTACCCCTGGCGTTGGCAATACACCCACGAAGTCTACACCAACAACGCCTAATGGAGCAACAGGAGTTCTTGGCAACATGAACAAGTTTGTAGTTGGAGTTTCAGTTGTATTGGGAGCTTTGTTTGCGTTCATGTGCTAGGCGAGAGGCAGTGCTTTAATTTGCATCATTATTAATTTTATTTCCTGTTATTATATATCCGGGTTAATTCAGCTGTTATTTTTGTTCCCTTTTTTAATTAATGTTCATGAGCGCTAATTTTGTGTGCATATTGTTGTAAGAAATAAAGTTATTTTTTCTTCACCTTTAATTTAGTTTATGGAGCTTTCAGTTGTTGGATAGAAGAGAGATTTTTTTCTTTAAAAAAAAAAAGGTTCAACCAACTACCTTTAGGAAAAGGATAGTTTGGTAGTAGTAGGTTTCACATAAGTTGCAATAAGATATACTACTAGTATTGACTAGGTTCCAAGGGATAACAAGAATTTGTCCACAAATCCTGATGGATAGCCAAATTTAGCCAAAAAATTCTGACAGGCCGTATTATTTATGGCGTGGAAAAAACTATGAACATGTATTTATGCTTCAAAATTATAAATCCAAATCAACTCCAAATTATATCTGTCAACTGGGTTGGGCTGTTCTATCTACCTTCTACCCACTTGAGCCCGGACAGGACCAACCCACTTAATCCATAGGAAGCTGGGGTTGGGGTGTGGGAGGGCTGACTGATTGCTGGAACAATTCTGGCCCACTTAACTAACTTCTTCTTGAATTCCAGCCCAAGCAAGAGACTTTGAAGTGATGACATCTTTTCTAAAAGGCCAAAATATCAACATGGATTTGTGAGTTGTGACAATAAAGATGGGCTCAGCTCTTTTAGGAATTTAAGTTCCAAAAACAACATAAATACACAACTTATGTTTCTAATATTACAAAAATCCCAACTCCCTAAACATATTATAAAAATCCCAACATATATACAGAATGATATGTATATGTCGGCTATGTTATGTATATTAATAGGGAGAGAGAGTGAAGTAATTAAAAAAATGGGAGAGAGTGTAGGGTTGATATTTATGTTATTTATACTTTTTTTTTTAGTAGTACAAAATATTCTAAACTATCAAATAAATTTGACCTGCTATTGCATATATTCAAAAAAAAATTTAATTTTTATGTGAAAAATTGAGTAACCTGCAATATCAAGTCAAATTTACCTGATCGTGCGGAATATTTAATATCTAGTTTCAAAGAGCATAAATCTCTTGGTTTCATGTCGTAAACATGAAAAGACACTATAGCGCGTGCACAAAAGTTACAGCAAATAATATCATATAAAATGAAATGGAAAGAGTACTACTATATACATATATACATATATACACACACATAAGTTAAAACCCTCGTTATCACTGCATATTTAACAAGAACGCTTCTTATTTCTTAATGCAATGCATTAAAACTTCAGCAACACACGAAAACGGAAGTGGAAGCAACCCCGTTGTTCCAAGAGAGTACTTCTTAGAAAATTAACAAGTAGCCAAATAACGTCGACAAAGACAAACATAGCCTTGCAGAATAGAAATACTGGTACTATATCCCATATTCTTCCTCCGTCTCATGCATGATATTTGTCACATCACCTGTAAAAAACAATAATTAGCGCACAACAATAGGATATTATTATAATTAATTTATAATTAGCTAATTTTACTATAAGGAGAACATACATAATAAGCTAAGGAGGCAGTCATTTTAATTAATAAGAAGCATATATACTTGATCAGCAGTTGAGCATAATGGACGAACAATGTCGCAGTGAGTGAAACAACGAGTGGCAATTTGTCTGTCAGTTATCATAGCGTGAAACCAACAAGAGCAGCTATTATCAATGAGGCTGTGCAATATAGGACAGCATCTGTCAATGTCAGCATCAGTATCTTCTTTCATGCATTCTTCTATTTTCAATCTAGCTTCCACACCGCACGGTCTCCCCCACGAGGAGCTGGCCGTGGCCGTGGCCGTTGCTTCTGCCTGCTGGTGGCTGCAAAGTTGAATTGCAGACTCTATTACCATAAGCATAACCAACCCTCTGCTTAGTCTTGCCATATTTGTCTATCTATCTCTCTATTAAAAGTTGAATATAATGCCACGAGCTAATCGATAAGTGTCAGTGGTATTTATAGAAGAATTTAAGTTATATCTATATATCTATATAATCTATATAATTATATTATAATTATAATTATAATATATTAAAAGTGTGAAAATCATTAGAAAAGTGATTTGACTTTTTTGCCCTTCATTAAAAGAATTTCTTTAGACAAAATTATTTTTTCACTATATTTTTAATTTATTATTTAATTATTTTTTATTATATTAACTAGAAAAGTGATTTGAACTTTTTGTCTTTCATTAAAAAACTCTTCTTTAGACAAAACTGTCTTTTCGCTATTTTAAATTTGTTATTTAATTATCTTTTATTATATTAACTAGACTTCCGTATGGGACTCCTAAAATATATGGTAGGTTGAATCGAAAAAATACTCTTAAAATATGACTCTATTAAGGAAATACTTCTATAAATATTGAGATTTACGTTAAACTAGAGAACAAACCGGTTTGTCTATTGGGAAAATATGATTGATGCTCATCTAACTTGATTTGATTGCATGTCTTGATTGGTGGATGCTTCATTTTCTAATCTTCAACTTCTTCACTGTTTTTGTCAGCATAATAGAATTTAACATGTGTATATATATATATCTTCCTTGTTTTCATTCAAAATCATTCTTTATGGTCAAAATTTTCGCTCAGATAAGAATTAGTTGGATCAAAATCGAAACTTTGTGATCACTATTATATTGTTTTTATATAGTTTATAGGTAGTAGATGAATGTCGGTTGACTTTGAAGAATTTTTTGTGTAAAAGTTAGGTTTAATTGTACTGTTTTGAATATATGGAGGAGAATTAATTAATATTTTCGTTTATACTGTTCAATTAGAAAAATACTCCTAAAATAGGACTCTATTAAGAAAATACTTCTATAAATATTGAGATGTATGTTAAACTAGAGAACAAACTGATTTGTCTAATGGGAGAATATAATTGATGCTCATCTAACTTGACTTGATTGCATGTCTAGATGATGGATGTTTGATTTTCTAACCCTCAACTTCTTCACTGTTGTTTTCAGCATAATATAGAATTCAACATGTTTGTGTGTGTGTCTATATATATATCTTCGTTTTCATTCAAAATTATCATTCTTTAGGGTCACAATTTTCACTCAAACAAATTTCTTGTGTAAAAGTTAGGTTTAATTGTATTATTTTGATATCTTTATTATCTTATTATTTTGTTTTAATTTACAGATGCTAGATAAATGTGAGTCGGCTTTGAAAATTTCTTTTAGATAAAGGTTAGGTTTAATTGTTTTATTGTAATATCTCTATCAATTTGTTATTTTGTGGTAGTTTACCGTTCGTAGCTGAATCTTGATCGGCTTTGAAAAAAATTTGTGAGTAAAATTTAAGTTTAATTTTTTTTATTTGTGGTTAACCGTGAAGTAATACCATTGACAATCAAAATTCAAAACACCTAAGGAGCACTTAGAAATCCAAACACCATCTAGGGTAGGTGTTGTATTCTCTAAGCCTTAAAACAAGCAGCTAGTTTCATAGTCTAGCTTTGAGGAATTTTTTTAATGTAAAGATTAGGTTTAATTGTATTATTTTAATATCTCTATTATCGTATTATTTTGTTATTGTTTACAGGTGGTAGATGGGTGTCGGACGATTTTGAGAAAGTTTTTGTGTTTAAAGATTAGATTTAATTATATTATTTTGATGTCTCTATCATTATATTGTTTTGTTGCAATTTACGAATGGTAGATGAATGTCGATCGTCTTTTAAAAATATTTTTGGTAAAGATTAAGTTTAATAAATAGATTCTCCGTCTTTGCATACTCAAAAGATATTAAATTTAATTATTATATTCATCTTTATTATTTAAACAAATATCCTATTTAATGTAATGTTTGAACTCATTAAAGTGAGGTTTAATTTAATGAGGTACACGCGCAAGACGCGTACACCTAAACTAGTATATATAATTATACACACACCGAAATTAGTTGTAGGCACTATCCAAGATATATACATTGATTATTTATATAATTTATATGTTTATGTATATTATATGTACATTTATACTTAATTTACAAAATATGTTCATTTACTAGTACTAGTTTAGGTATACGTGCCTCGCACGTGTACCTCATTTTAATGAGTTCAAACATTACACTAAATAGGATATTTATTTAAATAATAAAAAATAATACAATAATTAAATTCAAAATCTTTTGAACATGTAAAGATGAAAAATTTATTTAATTAAACCTAACATTTACAAGAAAAAATTCTCAAAGCGAATTGAAATTTATCTACCACCTGTAAACTATAATAAAATAATACGATGATAGAGATATTAAAACAATACAATTAAACTTAACCTTTGAAATTTTTTTCTCAAAGTCGATCGATATTCATCTACTACCTGTCAACTCCAACAACATAATACGATAATAGAGAAATCAAAACAATACAATCAAACCTAACCTTTACACGGAAATAGAAATTCACAAAGTAGAGATATCAAAACAATACAATTAAGCATAACCTTTACCTAAAAGAAAAATTTCAAAGCCGACCGACATTTATCTACCACCTGTAAACTACAAAAAAATAATATGATAATAAAGATATTAAAACAATACAATTAAACCTAACATTAACACAAAAAAATCATAAACTTATTATTTGAGCAGAAACCACAAAGTTATTAAATAACAAATGCTTGTTATTATATTCCTGATCAATATACCCAATGTAATAGAAAAAAAAATTTAAACCCTAGAAACAACAAAGTCACGTTGTAGAATCAATAATGAAAGTTACTATATACAAACATTAAAAAAGATGTTTCGTTACTTGATCAATAAAATCAACGTAATAAAAAATAAAATTCAAAACCTGAGAATTAAACTAATGTGTTATATTAGAGATTCAATAACAAAACTATCCACAAACATAAAAGGAAAATTTATTAATTGTGATCAATAAAATTAAAATATAATATAACTAGAAATTTGAAATAAAAAAATATAAAGTTACCCAGTAACAAAACTACGATCACAAAATTTTACTACCCAAATAAAATATATTTATAAACCTAAAAAAGGACTTCTAAATTGAAAAAATAATAATATAAGAACTACTATATCAAAATATTATAATAAAAAAATAATAGTCCTAACCTAAATAAAATAATACTTTTTTTTCTTGAAAAAATCCATTACCCTTTTTAAATTGGAAAAAAAGCCATGTCAGTTTAGTTTTTGAAAGAATTTGTTTTCTTACATAGAAATTTTTTTATATAATAATTTCTTTCAAGTTGAATTTTTTTTAGTAAAATATTGTCATAAATTTAGAAATTCAATTAAAAGTAGAAAATTTTTAATTATATTTTAGGTTTAATTTTCTTTTTTTCCTTTTTCCACCACTCGTTTTTTTTTTGTTTCTTTTCAATTCAAATTAGTTCTCTTTCCATTTATATAAGTTATTTCTTTTTTTTTTTTCCTCTTATCTTTGTTCCCTTTTTTGTCCGGACCTTTTTTGTGTCCTTTTAATTCAAATCAATATTATTTTATATATTTAATTTATTAACAAATTATATAAAAGGTAAGATTTAAATTGATTTAGAACTATTAAATATTATAATTTTTTTCCTAACTCAAATAAGGACTTTACTTAATTTTAAAGTCCTACTATTAATAATAACTAAATATTTAATTAAAAAATATTTATTATTAATTAAATCTTTCCTTATTAATGAGAGAATGTAGAAAAAATTAATTATAAAATCAACAAGTTAATTTGGGGAGCAAAACAGAAGCAAAGTAATGTTGGTTATTTACTTATAATGAATTGAGAGCGGTGGAGTTTTGTTACTTTGAGAACAAGTACATATAACTAATTAATATTTGGACCCAATTGTGTCGCGTCTATCAATTAGATACAAATTGTTTTCTTTGGGACAAACCGAATGACATGTCTCATTCAAATTTATTGCCTCAAAATAATTTTTAAAATATTTATTAATTTATTTTAAAATATCTAATAGTCTCCATATATTTTAAAATGATTTTTAAGTAAGAAAAAAATTTAACTTGTTAGTTTTGTATGGACAAAACGTAATAGATTTAATTTCTTTTGGATTATGAACCAAATTTAGATCGATAAAATTCAATTTACAAAATTAATGGTGAATTTTAATATTTTTATGAATCAATATTTTTTATTGTAAATCAGAGACTACTTTAATCACATTTAGATCGTGATTTTGTTGTTCAACGCAATTTTGCATCAGTAGGACATGCGCGTGCCTGGTTATTCGTGAGAGCTCTAGAGACTAGGTCGAAATCTCATAGAAACGGTCTCGTTCCACTTCTCATATAGATGAAATCATCAAATGTACACTGCTTTAAATACACCATTTGTAAGGAGTATGAATTTATTAAGGAGTCGTTTGGTAGAGTGTATAAGAATAATGCAAAATATGATGTGTTAGTAATGCTTGTATTAGTTATGCTTGTGTTAGTTATGCTTGCATTAGTTATGCTTGTATTTTTCTCATGCAGTGTTTAGTTTGATGTATTAAAAATAACATGAATTTAAGAATTTCTAAAAAAAATTACAAAAATATCCTCTATATATATGTTGGAAATGATGCGATTTTTTTTTTAGGAATAATAGTATCTTTAATTATGTTAATGCATGCATTAGATCCATTGCATTGCTAATACCATAAATTTTGAGGTATTAGTAATACACACCTCAATACACAATAGAGTGTATAACTAATGTTTGCATTAGTTATACATAGGGGTGTTCGTGGTTTGGTTTTTAACCAAACCGAACTGCAATCCAAACCAAACCGATTAAAAAAACGTCCGATATTTGGTTAGGTTTGGTTTGGTTTTGAATTTTAAAAAATCGATACTAATTTGGTTTGGTTTGATTTTACTCTAAAATAACAGACAAAATAGCCAAATCGAACCGATATATATATTTATATATTTATATATATATATTTATATATTATAATTATTTATATATTATTCATAAACACAATCTAAATATTTGTTACATTTTATATTTTAATCATGATTTAACATTAGTCGTAACACATTCAGTCATATGTCTTCATCCAGTAGACAGTACCTTATGAGATTCTAAATGAATTTCACATTTTGAATGACAAATGATACTAATTGTGAAAATAATATCTTGTTGTATATTGAATTTTACAGCTGAGATTCATTAGACTATAGACAATCACTAATTTTAACTTTCTTTTTGAACCTTGTTGAGCAAAAAGTTTATGTGTTCACCTTTTGAGAGGTTTATCATATCATTCTATTAAATACTATTTTTTAATATTTTCTTAAAAGTGTTCATATGGTGTTGTCATAGCTTTGCCGAAGTATAACACTCAATTGACATCATAGTTTCAAGGTTGATATACAACACTCGGTTGACATCTCATATGTTAGATTGGATTTGTTTTTAAAATTTTCAACTTTTATCATTAGCTAAAGTTATAAACCGAAAAAAACGAACCAAACCGAACTAAACCGACAAGAACCAAACCGATGGTTATTTTTTTATTTGGTTTGGTTTGGTTTTAGAAATTTTAAAACCGACTAAGTTGGTTTGGTTATGGTTTTGACCAATAACCGATCCAAACCGACCCATGAACACCCCTAGTTATACATGGAGTGAAAAAATGTATCAAACAAGATATTAGCAGTACACATTAAACTAATGCATGCATTAATTTTTCAATACACTCTACCAAACGACCCCTTAATTAATAACTCAATCCTCAATTTTAGTAGCAGTTCAAGCGCTCTCAATTAGTAAGCCATGTCAATATCAACCTGTTAGATTTTCCAATCATATAGATTGAATTACCATCTTTATTGACAATCATATTGCCTTAACCTCATCTCTTTTGGGGTGTGGGAAGGACTGACTGGGCTGACTGAACGAATCCGGCCCATTTAGCGCCTGACCGGCCCCTTATCTAACTTATTAAATTCCAGCCTATGCAAGAAACTTTAAGGGCAATATTTAAAAATAACATACTTATCCCCTTAATTATGAGTTTTATAACAACAGTTTTATAATTACATAATATAACAAGTTGTATTTTGTATTTTTGTAAACTGTTGCTACAAAAATACAAATACATATGATTTTTACTGCTCTTATGATTGATATGTATTTTGTATTTTTTCAAACTGTTGCTACAAAATATAATTTGATAAAAGTATTGTTATTTTTTGTAATTTAATATTTAAGTATGGTACTTTATGTATTTTTTCCAAACTTTAAAGTGATGACATCTTTGCTAAAAGGCCAAAATATCGACATGGATTTGTGATAATAAAGATGAGTTCAGCTTTTTTAATAGTATATCTAGTTTCGAAGACCATAAATCTCTTGGTTTCATGTCGTAAATTAACATGAAAAGACACTATCGTGCGTGCATAAAAATTACAGCACATATATTATCTCTCCTATAAAATGAAATATGGAAAGAGTACTACTATATATACACACACACTATCATGTAACATAAGTTAAACCCTCGTCATCACTGCAGATTTAACAAGAAAGGTTCTTATTTCTTAATGCAATGCATTAAAATTTCAGCAACTCTAATACACAGAAACGAAAATAGAAGCAACCTTATGTTCCATGAGAATACAAAGTTTTTTTTTTTTAGCCCAAAGGCACAAGTACAACTAACATAATACTAGAAAATTAAGAAGTAAACAAACATCGACAACATAGCCTTGGAGAAAAGAAACACTATAAGCTTCCTCCATCTCATGATATTTGTCACATCGCCTGAAAAATCAACAATTAACGCAATAATTAGCTAATTTTACTATAAAGAGAATATAGATAATTAGGAGGTTATTATTTTAATTAATAAGAAGCATATATACTTGATCAGCAGTTGAACATAATGGATGAACAATATCGCAGTAAGTGAAATAGAGAATGGCAAGTTGTCTGTCAGTTATCTTAGCATGAACCCAATTAACAAGGGCAGCTATTGTCAATGAGGCTGTGCAATATAGGGCAGCATTTGACAATGTCAGCAGTTTCTTCTTTCATGCATTCGAGAGGCTGCTGGCGGTGTCAGTCGCCTCCGCCAGCTGATGGTGGCTGCAGACTTGAATTGCAGCCACTATTAGCATAACCATAACCAGCCCTATGCTTACTCTTGCCATTTCTCTCTCTCTCTCTCTTTACTAAAAGTGTGAAGGTCAGAAGAATATAATAGTAATGTGAAGGTTAGATTAGCCCTTGTGCAGGAGCTATAATCAGTGTCACTGTATTTAAAAGAAGAGTTTAAGTTATATATATTATCGGTGTAAAGAATTTTTGACATTATTAAATCATTCAAATAATATAAATATTTCTTTTTAAATCGTGAGATTTGTGTCTTGAAAATATCAAATTTATATATTGATTATACGCACTTGATTATAGGCACGATCAAAAATTAATTGTAGGCACAATCCAAAATATACAAAAATATATTGATTATTTATATAATATGTATATTTATGTAAACTATGTTTATACTTAATTTGCAAAATATGTACATTTGTCAGTTATTATTTTGGTGGACGGCCAATAAGGTAATTTCAGCTTCAAGTATATATATTGACAATGCAAAAAAATTTCACCGTCAATTCATGTAAATCATCCGCTCCATCTTATTAAGTTTTGTTCAAGGTTTTAGCATGTCTATCATATAATACGTACCAAAATATAAGTATTAAGTATAGTTTATTAAATTATTTCTTATTTTTCTCACTATATTACTGTTGTCAATTATAAAGTGAGCACCACGAACGATTAAGAAAAAACTAAAAAGAAATAATTATGTCTTGATAAAGCTACAATATTCTGAAATATTCCTCCTTTCTAGAAAAAAAAAAAACATTTGTAAATAATAAAATAGGGTTAGTGGGAGTAAATTTATTCTTGAACATCGTGATAGTGACATCCTTTTGCCGTCCAAACATTTGTATGAGAAATTAATTCTGAGTTTAAATTCTATACGTCGTAAGTGTATAAAATATTCTATATTATCAACTAATTTAATCTGCTATTATAGGTTACTCAATTATTTACATAAAAATAAAAAAAGAAAAAATTAAGTAATCTGCAATAGCAAATAAAATTTATCTAATAATATAAAATATTTTATATAATTATAATAATGTACAAAACTTAAATTTTTAATTTAACACATTGTCAGATTAAAGCATGGACAAGAATAATTTTTTAGCGCAGCTTTATCAGCCAATATCAACTGAGTAGGTATATGTACATTGGATAGTACATATATTTTTCATCGCATCAATACAAGTTGATATAGATTATTCACTCTGCGCCTATTTTGGATCATATTTTTCTTCTCGTCTATACAAGTTGGTATAGATTATTGAGAGTTAATAATTTAAATGTCCACTCAACTTTAAATTTTTATCTCAAAAAGTCACTTAGCTATAGACACGTAATTTTGTCCATCCCTGAAAGCATTTTTTCTATTTTTTACCTTATCCTCCCGTGTGCCTTCAACCATATGATTATATATCACAAAAATACAAAAAATAACAACCCTTACCAAATTTTACCTCATTCTAATATTCCAACAACCCACCCAATTAAAAAATGACACCTCACTCCTAACCTAACCACACCACTAACTACCCCTACCCCCCACCTCTAACAAAATTAGAATACAACAACCTGAAGGGGAACCTTCCAGGAAAGAGAGAATAGGCACACCCCTTGACCGATAGCCGCATACCCCATGTACCCCCCTAGAGGTTCTATTCCATTGAGGGAAAATACATATACATCCATATATACAGAAAGAAAAAGGGAGACTACAACATCTTCATCACCACACGGGCACCATTTTTCTTCCTGGCAACACACACATAGAACATTGAGAAAGAGGATCGAGAGTAAGAGCTAAGGGAACACAGGTCGTGAGTGGGGTCACTGTTTCGGTGACAGACTCGCCGAAAACGCGTAAAAGCCATCACAAATTTGGCATAAACCCACCCAAAACCCATAAAAAAGTCCCGCCCCACCATAAGCTTTGAAACCAACCACTAAGCTAGCTGAAATCGGCCCATTTAAGTTGATTCCGGCGATATTCGAGTAATTCCGACGAAGCTAATGACAGTAACCCAACTCCATCTCGCCTGATCTTGCTGTTCCGGTGAACAGTAGCAACATCGGCAGAGGTATTGGTTTAGGGATTTGAGTTCCATTCGTCTTGATCGGTTCATCGGGGTCAATTTCGGATTTGTCCATTACAGGGGTTTTATTCGAGTTGAGGTCGTTGAATCAAGGTTGACTTCGAGGATTTTGGACGCGGGCTCTACTTTGTTTAAGCGGAATAATACGACAAATTCTGAAAGCTTCATCTAAGGTTTATTTCTTATCTTATTCTCAATTAATTTTAAGTTTTGGATGCTTTGTGTGATGAATTCATGTTACATGAAATTTGTTTTTGTTGATTTTGTGATGCTTGAATCATCGTAGGTGTTTGTTGATGTTGATTGATTATTTGAGTTGGACGTTTGTTTGATGGAGAATTAAGTAAATGCTTGATAGATAATAATTTTGGGGGTGAAATTGAAAATTGACGAAAAGATTAGATTTAGATTAATTTCGATTTGTTGTTGATATGAAATGTGATAGAATTATGTCTTTAGTCGAGAATGGATAGGCAAACGGTAGGTTCGGGTAGGCAAATTTAGGCATGGTGGATTGATGACATGTTTGAAATATGTGTTGGAATGGTTTTGTTTTATCGCATTTAATTCAATTGTACTTATTTGGCCGGGGAATGCCTCGAGGTACTTGTATCTATTCACCGGGGAATGCCTCGACGTATCTTGTACGCAAAGGAGGTTCGTGATGAAGGCTTCAGGCATTGGGTAAAACATTAGAGCATAGTTTAGGATTAGTCTAAATAAGATTTCTATTTTTGTATTTTTTCTATTTTTGGACTGTATAATTCGGACTAGACATTATCTTGGACACTAAATTTTGGATTGTTTTATTTGTTGACTAATTATTTTGCATGCTTTTGTGTGGTTTGTACATTCGTGGTGTCAAATTAGCCGAGTTGTTCCACCGAGCGACCGTGGTCGAACCACGGGATCGAGGGGTGCCTAACACCTTTCCCTTGATCAACAGAATTTCTTAGTCGGAATCTCTGTTCGCGGATCAATTTTACAGATTCAAAATCATTTTGAAAAGGATTTTCCAAAGGTGATTTGGCACATCGAATTATGGTAAGTGGCGACTTTGAGTTTTGAATAAAAAATGTAAATAATCCTTTGCGAAACAAATTTTCAATCTTTTGTCACATAATAAGAAAAATCCTTTCGGACCTTAAAAGGAATCTTTTTGGTGAAAAAGGGGGTGTGACAGCTCTGACGACTCTGCTGGGGACTTTTCAGAATTCAAGCTTATTTTTTTTGGAGTTGTATCAGCTTCGTTTGACATTATGAGTGTATAAACATTGTTTGTGATTATTGTTATCACTGTTGTGCGTTTTCGTGCTCTTTGTTTACAGTTTTTCTTTATGTGTTACCGCTTTATATCTGGCATCATGTGCATAACCCGAGTCATTCTTTCTGCAACAAGTCTGTAGTACACGTGTGTACACGATCTATAGTTAAGTCACCCTTATTTTAGGGGGGAGCTGTTGGGTTGTATGGAGTAGGTGGCCAGCTAAAGCAAGACGCTATCGACCATACGCTCCCCCTAACAGCCATGTTAGTAAACCCCAGCGTAGGTCAACCTTCAGGTCATACTTATCTGCATCATTTTGAGACCTAGCGGGACCCATGTGACCCTTTGTAGAAGACTCACCTCTAAAACATCCTTACTTGCTAAATGTTGCATCTTTAAGGGTGATATGGTCATTTGACGAATTGATTTGGGGAAAGCATGTGCTAGATTTAAATAGAGTGTGTAGGCAAGAAAAATTGGAAAAAAAAAGAGAGGAAAAAGAAAGAAAAAGTGAGTCGAAAAGAAAAAAAGAGTTTTGTAGTTTTTAGAGTTTTTTTATGACTTTTGTTTTTCACAATTCAAAAAGATTTTTTTTACCTTTCGCACTCATTTTTCTCAAAAAACGTCAAAAATATTTTCCTTTTATTCCTTTACCATGCATTCATAATTCGAAAATTTCAAAAAAGTTTTTTCTTTCATAGTTGTTGGTGTCATTTTTGTAAGAAGTGTCAAATTAAAAACCCAAAAAGATTTTATTTTCATCGTGCAGTTGTCTCTCAAGTCAAGGTTTTGTTTGTTCTATAATCCTTAATTGTCCAATCTGGACGAACTACGCACCCCTGATTCTCCTCTTTCGTGATGTGAGATACGTAGGAAGCCTATTGTTGGTTCGGGGATCGTATTTTAAAAAAAAAATTAAAAAGATTTTCTTCACTCTTCACTTAGAGTAGGTGTTTCATATACATCTCTAAAAGAAAACTACAAAAAGATTTTTCTTTAATAGGTTCAAGTTTCATTTTTATATGAAATTTAAAACTGAAAACCCAAAAAGATTTTCTTTGGTAATCATAGATTTCACTTTGTATAGGGATGTTAAAGCTGAATAATTCAAAAATATTTTCGTCAATTCTTTTGACAAATTGTTATTTTCTTTTCTTCTTAAAGTTCCAAGAAAAAAAGAAAGAAAAAAGAGTTTAATTGACCATTTTGGCAAAACTTCACGAATTACGCACACCTGATTCTCCTCTCCCGGGGGTGAGATACGTAGGCGGCCTTCTTGGGTTCGGTGACCTTTTCAAAAAAAAGAAAAAAAAAAGTTTTTGAGAAAGTGTTGAACTCTAACGCATTTGCTATCTCTTGTTCAGTAGTTTGAGGTGGTTGGTTTGTGGCATTTTGGTTGGTCCTCCATATCGCACCAAGTCACAGAGAAGGTTATGGCCAATAAGGATACCGAGTTTGTTGTCACTAATCAGATAGAGAGTTCGGGAAATGAGAATTTAGGAACTGATGAAGAGATTCGAAAATTAAGGCAGCAAATGATAGAAATGCATTGAGCTTGGGTTAATGGGTTGTCGTCTCCTCCAGTTCCTACTGATAATCTGGAATATCTTTTTAGCTTGCCTTCCGTGTCACATGCACAATTTCCCATTTTTGTTGATATGACACAACATGCATCAGGATAGACTCCGAGGCAACAATATCCAACCACTTCCAATGTTTATTTCCTCACTCCCCAATCCAAGACTACCACATACTCGGCTCCACCTGTTGTTTATGATTTTACGGCGCCCCCCACCTGAAGCTCCTACTTTTGATGTCCATCCACAAGTTGTGCCTCCCTACTCTACAAGAGAGACTACATTGAATATTATTGGTGATCGACGTTATACTTTCGAGCCTACATTCAAGTTGACTTGTCTTTACGGTGACACTCACCCGCCTGAATTTCCTCCTAACACTGAGAAGCCTATTATGACAGAAGAACAAGAGGAAATGACTAGAAAATTGAGAAGTTTGGAACTGGCTATGAAGAACTTGCAAGGACTTGAGGGTTACAAAAGTGTCTCATATAAGGACTTATGCATGTTTCCAGGTGTCAACCTTCCTCCTGGATTTAAAATGCCAAAGTTAGAGAAATATTATGGACATAGGGATCCAGTGACATATTTGAGGCGCTATTGTAACCAATTAAGGGGCGTTGGAGGGAAGGAAGAACTACTCATGGCTTATTTTGGGGAGAGTCTTTCAGGCCTATCTTCGGAATGGTTTGTTAACCAAGACATTGGCAAGTGGATTAGTTGGGATGACCTAGCTAATGAATTTGTGCAACAATTTCAATACAATGTGGAGTTGATCCCTGACGAAAAATCCCTAACTAGTATAAAAAAGAAGAATACTGAGAGTTTCAGGGAGTATTCGATCAGATGGCGTGAACAAGCTGCTAGGGTGAAACCTTCAATGAATGAAAGTAAGATAGTAGAGGTATTTATTCAAGCGCAGGATGAAACATATTATCAATACTTGTTGCCTGCATTAGGCAAGCCGTTCATTGAAGTCCTTAAAATGGGGGAGATGATAGAAGAGGGAATTAAGACTGGTCGCATTATGAGTTTTGCAATATTGAAAGCGACTACTCAAGCAATTCAAAAGAGTTCAGGAAGTGTTGGGGAGAAAAAAAATGAGGAAGATGCATCTGGTATTGTAGTTGGACAGCAGGATAGGTCAAGAAGACCCCGTCGTCGTCACTCTCAGGCTCAAACCCAAGTTCATGCCCAAGCTCCACATAATCACTCCCAAAATTCATTATACTCTGCTCCTCCACCCTCATATCCAGTTTATAACGCACAACCATATGTTCAACCCTCATGTTACCCACAGTGGAACACACTAACTCCTCAGAGTCGTCCTATAACTCCACAAACATACCAAAACCCTTCTAAGCCAGATTTTCGGTCCAAGCCAAACAATGAAATGCGGCAGAAGTCGAGGAATAGCTTCACACCAATTGGAGAGTCGTATGCAAGTTTATTCCAGAGATTGGTACAGCAGCGCATGACCACTCCTCTCCTTGGGTATACTCCTGACCCACATTCAAGAAGTTTTGATCCTAATGTACGATGTGTATATCATTCTGATGTTCAGGGTCACAGTATTAAAGATTGTCGTGCTTTGAAAAGAGAAATTAAAAAGATAATTCAAGATAAATCAATCATGGTGCAGAACATTGACAGTGAGGAAAGCTCTAGTCATGCTGATATGCAAACCAGTGGCTAAGATGTCAGGATGAGCAATTGAGAAGTCACCCCTCTCCCCTACTAGGAAGAGGTCTGGTAGCTTGTTTTGTTTTATTTTCTGCTGTCCAAATTATTTCAGGATTGTAGTTCAGGATCTATCTTGTTTTGTCCTTTTGTTGTTTATGTTCAAACCCTTTATCTTTTGTTTCAACTAAATGAAGTGTCTCGTTTTTCTTTGTGTTTTAAATATGTGTTGTTTGTTTGTTTTCTTTACATAGTACATTTTATGTTGACTCTAGTGATATAACATGCTAGTGAAATTTTCAGCCAGATCTTAAAATCCAGTCTAAGCATGAACATTGAATCAAAGGGTTAAAGTTAGAAAAGAGAGCATATGAGAATATAGATAGAGTGTTAAGATATTTGGTGACAAGTTAAGATAATTATTTTGAGAATCACAAGAACAACTTAGTCATCGATTGAAAGACAGGTCCCAATTAGGTCAAATAGCGGACGTGTGATCCCTATATCAAGAGAAACAGGAAGAAAATTAGCTCCACGAAGTCATGAGTCCTTCAGCATAAGGAATGTACAACAAAGTGAAGTTGTATTCTCGGCAAGTGTAGAAAAAGAGGTGGCACACATGCCCAGGGCAAGTTAGTGTTGTAAAACATTTCATAAGTGATCTTGATCGTGCACTTTCGCATTGCATGCTATGTACTAGCATTTTCAATAATTGATATGACGAAGGCATTTCATTTTGCTATCCAAACATTGTGTCATCCTTTGTTTACCCCATTTGGGACTTAGTGTTATTTTCTTTCATACTCCTCTTTTTGAATCAAGATAGAGTCAACAAAATTCGTAAAAAAAATGTGTCGAAAAAGAAAGAAAAGATGAGTGTCAAGAAAAATAAAGTCAGAAAAGTCCCAAAGAGAAAAAGAGTCAACAAAATAAAAATAATAGAATCAAGTGAAAGAACAAGCGGCCAGAACTACGTGTGACCTGATTCTTCTCTTTCGGGGGTAAGATACGTAGGCTGCCCTACCCGGGGCTCGGTCCAACCAAATAAACAATTTAGAATTGCCCAGTCAAAAAACTGGGGAATGAGCTAATCCTCATTGTGTGAGTCGATTCCAAAGTCAAAAGAAAATGGGGCATGAGTTATTCCTCATTGTTTGAGTTGATTCCAAAAGTTGTAAGCCCTACCCCACTTTAAGTATCGTTTGGGCCCCATGCCATCCTTTCTTTATAACTCTATCCAAAAGTCAAGTTACAACCAAAGAAAGACCTTTAGATCAATCTTTGAAAATATTAAGGCTAAGCATGCAATGGATGTGATGACGCATTTTGGGAACTACTTGTCTTTCTCAGTGGAATCAGGAGAGAAATAAAAATGAGAGAGTCTTATCGGTGAAAACCCTCATGTGCACCATAAGGCGATGGTAAGTTGGGACAGATAAAAGTGAGAGAGTCTTATTGGTGAAAACCCTCACGGGCACCATAAGGAGATGGTGAGTTGAGAGAAAAATGAGAGAGGCTTGTTAGCGAAAACCCTTCAAGGTGCCGCTAGTCGAATGAGCTCTCCGAATGCAATGGGTCCAAGCAAGTAACTCAATTTTCGGGTCATTAACTCAAGAACAATTGGTAAAAAGTTTGGATGGAAAGATCAAGCAACTTATTCCAAAATGCATGGCATAATCATTAGAGTTGACTGTCATTTTTAGATAAATTGTTGTTTCTTTGTTTCAAATGGGGACATTCATTGTCTTTTCTTTCTTCTCTTTATTTTTGTTTTATCTTTCTTGAGTCAGTTATCCAAAAAAATAAAAAAATCATTGTCATTTTTTTTTCTCGTCTTTGAGTCAAGTCCATGTCAAAACAAGTGAGAAAAAACTTCAAAACTGACTACCAGCTTCTTTAATTGTGCAAAGCAAGACAAAATACCGACACATGAAAGAGACATGATTGTGAGCCGAAATAAGGCATGCAGAAAGTTTTGTCAACCGATAAGTCTGGGAACTCATGAAAATACCAAGGTTCAAAGGGTTTATTTGAGAAGCATGACAAAGCAAAGATACTGTATCTGTTTCAGAGTCGCTCTTAAATAATCTGAGTTCGGGTCAATGATGCAGCAAGTCAATGACACATACTAATGGTTGAAAGCAAGATTAAATGTGATAGGAGCAAAAACGATTTCCACGAAAGCCAAAGCCATAAATCATCTACCATGTTTTTAAACTAACAAGTTTTCTTTGTATGAAACAGGAACACATGTTACATTCAGATCAAGGATTTCAGAGCCTAAACATCAAAGGCCGTAATTTCTGATTTCTACAAATGCAAAAGGCAATGTTGTTGCACTGGTTTGGTATTCAAAACCATGGTAAAACTAATAATTCAAGATCTCTAGGAGGCACACTTCCTTCTCAAGGAGACACATTTCATTGAAAAATTCAGGTGACATTTGTAAGGAGACTCATTTCCTTGTATGGATAATTTAAGTGACATTTGTAAGGTGTTTGGTAATTCAAGCAACATTGGTAAGGAGACATTTTCCTTGTTTGGTAATTCAAAAGGTATTTGTAAGGAGACACACTTCCTTGTTTGGTAATTCAAGCGGTATTTGTAAGGAGACGCACTTCCTTGTTTGGTAATTCAAGCAACATTTGTAAGGAGATGCACTTCTTTGTTTGGATAATTCAAGCAACATTTGTAAGGAGACGCACTTTCTTTTTTGGGTAATTCAAGCAGTATTTGTGAGGAGACGCACTTCCTTGTTTGGATAATCCAAACAACATTTGTAAGGAGACACACTTCCTTGTTTGGGCAATTCAAACAACATTTGTAAGGAGACGCACTTCCTTGTTTGGTAATTCAAGCAGTATTTGTAAGGAGACATACTTCCTTGTTTGATAATTCAAGCAGTATTTGTAAAGAGATGCACTTCCTTGTTTGGGCAATTCAAGCAACATTTGTACGGAGATGCACTTCCTTATTTGGGTAATTTAAGCGGCATTGTTAAGGAGATGCACTCCCTTGTTTTGATAATTCAAGCAACATTGGTAAGGAGACGCACTTCCTTGATTGGGTAATTCAAATTTTACTTTTTAGGTAATGCACTTCCTAACTTAAGTCTTGATTCCTAGTAGATGTACTTCCTAGTTGAGTCTTTCCCATTGATTCCTATAAGACGTACCTTTTAGTCGAGTCATTCCCCTTAACCCCTAGAAGACGTACCTTTTAGTCGAGTCATCTCCCTTTGATTCTTATAAGACGTACCTTTTAGTCGAGTCATCTCCCTTGATTCCTATAAGACGTACCTTTTAGTCGAGTCATTCTCCTTTATTTCTAGAAAAATCACTTTCTAGTCGAGTCATTGCACTTAATCCTTATGAGACGCACTTCCTTGTTTGTTTTCATTTGTCAGGTGACACACTTTTTAATTTAAACTTCTATCTCTAGAAGAAGCACTTTCTAGTCAGAATTCCTCACTTTAATTCTTAGGAGACGCACTTCCTAGTCTTGGTCATTAAATTTTACTCTCAAGAGATGCATTTCTTGGTCAGAGTCTTGATTCATTATTGCAACGTGCAAGTAGGTATGATCTGACTTTCTCAAAAGTCTTCTGATGGTAAACTAGGGCAAAAAATAAATAAATTTAATATCTGTTTTTGGAACTTTACTTTTTTGGCAAACGATTTTCTCTTTATGATAACTTTTGTTTGGGATAATCTTCTTTCTAGTTTGGATGTGATTTCAGGAGCCTGCCCGAAGCACAGGGCGAATAAATGAAAAACCAAGCAACAAGGTGAAGAAATGAAAAGTTAAACAGATTGAAAAATAGCAAGTCAGGAACCCTTCTGGAGAACAGGGTGTAGAAATTGAAAAACATAGCAACAAGTTGATGAAATAGCAAGTCAGGTACCCACCTGGAGAACAGGGTGTAGAAATTGAAAGGCAAGCAACAAGTTGAAGAAATTACAAGTCAGGAGCCCGCCTCAAGAATAGGGTGATGAAACTCAAGTCAAGAGTCCAAAATAAGCTACGTAGATAGGTTTTTGTAATATCATTTATGTTTTTAACTTGTAATCTTTATTTTTGATGTAATGACAGAGCCGCGGACCGGAACCTCGACGGGACCTCACTCGACTCTCCAACCCGGTTGTCCTTCTTTCTTTTGTTTCTTCCTTTGAATAATGGTCGGGTCAAAACTCTGTCTCGTTGTCTACTTCTTTGTATGAAAATACTTTGTGTTTACATGCAAAGAGGGGCATGATGTAGACACGTAATTTTGTCCATACCCGAAAGCATTTTTTCCATTTTTTACCTTATCCTCCCGTGTACCCTCAACCATATGATTATATACCACAAAAATACAAAATATAACAACCCTTAACAAATTTTACCTCATTCTAATATTCCAAAAACCCACCCAATTAAAAAACGACACCTCACCCCTCACCTAACCACCCCACTAACTACCCCTACCCCCACCTCTAACAAAATTAGAATACAACAACTTGAAGGGGAACCTTCCAGGAAAGAGAGAATAGGCACACCCCTTGACCCATAGCCGCATACCCCATGTATCCCCCTTAGAGGTTCTCTTCCATTGAGGGAAAATACATATACATCCATATATACAGAAAGAAAAAGGGAGACTACAACATCTTCACCACCACACGGGCACCATTTTTCTTCCTGGCAGCACACACACATAGAACATTGAGAAAGAGAGATCCAGAGTAAGAGCTAAGGGAACACAGGTCGTGAGTGGGGTCACTGTTCCAGCGACAGACTCGTCGGAAACGCGTAAAAGCCATCACAAATTTGGCATAAACCCACCCGAAAACCATAAAAAAGTCCCGCCCCACCTTAAACTTTGAAACCAGCCACTAAGCTAGATGAAATCGGCCCATTTAAGTTGATTCTAGCGATATTCGAGTAGATCCGACGAAGCTAATGACAGTAACCCAACTCCATCTCGCTTGATCTCGTTGTTCCGGTGAACAGTAGCAGCATCGGCAGAGGTATTGGTTTAGGGATTTGGGTTCTGTTCGTCTTGATCGGTTCATCAGGTTCAATTTCGGATTTATCCATTACAGGGGTTTTGTTCGTGTTGAGGTCGTTGAATCAAGGTCGACTTCGAGGATTTTGGACGCGGGCTCTACTTTGTTTAAGCGGAATAATACGTCAAATTCTGAAAGCTTCATCTAAGGTTTATTTCTCATCTCATTCTCAATTAATTTTAAGTTTTGGATGCTTTGTGTGATGAATTCATGTTACATGAATTTTGTTTTTGTTGATTTTGTGATGCTTGAATCATCGTAGGTGTTTGTTGATATTGATTGATTATTTGAGTTGGACGCTTGTTTGATGGAGAATTGAGTGAATGCTTGATAGATAATAATTTGGGGGGTGAAATTGAAAATTGACGAAAAGGTTAGATTCGGATTAATTTCGATTTATTGTTGATATGAAATGTGATAGAATTATGTCTTTAGTCGAGAATGGATAGGCAAACGGTAGGTTCGGGTAGGCAAATTTAGGCATGGTGGATTGATGACATGTTTGAAATATGTGTTGGAATGGTTTTGTTTTATCGCATTTAATTCAATTGTACTTATTTGGCCGGGGAATGCCCCGAGGTACTTGTATCTATTCACCGGGGAATGCCTCGACGTATCTTGTACACAATGGAGGTTCGTGATGAAGGCTTGAGGCATTGGGTAAAACATTGGAGCATAGTTTAGGATTAGTCTAAATAGGATTTCTATTTTTGTATTTTTTCTATTTTTGGATTGTATAATTCGGACTTGACATTACCTTGGACACTAAATTTTGGATTGTTTTGTTTGTTGACTAATTGTTTTGCGTGCTTTTGTGTGGTTTGTACATTCGTGGTGTCAAATTAGCCGAGATGTTCCATCGAGCGACCGTGGTCGAACCACGGGATTGAGGGGTGCCTAACACCTTCCCCTTGATCAACAGAATTCCTTAGTCGGAATCTCTGTTCGCGGATCAGTTTTACAGAGTCAAAATCGTTTTGAAAAGGATTTTCCAAAGGTGATTTGGCACACCGGATTATGCCAAGTGGCGACTCTGAGTTTTGAATAAAAAATGTAAATAATCCTTTGCGGAACAAATTTTCAATCTTTTATCACATAATAAGAAAAACCCTTTCGGACCCTTAAAAGGAATCTTTTTGGTGAAAAAGGGGGTGTGACATTAACTTTGAACTTTATTCAGAAAATTATTCAACTTTAGATGTTTTATTCAGAAAGTCACTCAACCCATTTTATTATTTTTTTAACTAATTTTTGCTTATGTGTAGTTTTTTTTTATAACAAAATTTTTAAAAATATAAAATATTCATTTAATGACGTTTTTATCCTTTTTTTCATTCCCCTTTCTTTCATTTGATACCTATTACTATAGATTGTTTCTTGTACCTTAATTTTCGTTAGAGACGGAAAAGGGTTCTTTTTTTTTTTTATAATGGAAATTATTCTTTTTCTACTGCACTGCTAATATGTTTCATTGTTCTTGTTGGGAGGGGTAGGGGTCTAGTGGGCTGGTTGCAGTAGCGAAATCAGAATTTTAACTAATATAATTTAAAAATATAAAAAAATAAATACGTAAAGAAATCAAGCCGATTCGATATTTATTATGTGTAGGCAAAACATAATATAAACCTTATATATACAATATAATTTTTCATTAGGTTCGAATGAACTCGTGTGTCCCTACGTAGCTCGGAGCGGAGCCATCTTTAGCCAGTATTCATCCAACAGAAAATAATATTATTATTTATACAAGATTAAAATATAGTAAATATTAAATCTTTTCGACTAATTTGCATATTTAGTTTTTTGATTTTAAATCTTTTTAATAAAAAATTTGATTCCGTCACTGTACGTAACGCCGCTCCTGATAGGTGAGGGTGGGGTTTGATAAAAGGTGAGACCCACGGAAAAGAAAGAATGGATCGGACAAAGAATGGTGTTGCTATCAAAAAGCTTTCTTTCTAAAGTCTTACTTTGGATTTACAGCAATAGTACTGTTGATGGTACAAGTTTGTGTGACGAAATTAAAATTTTTATCAAACAATTTTAGGTATAAAAAGTACTTGAAGATTTTTCGAAATCGTCTCTGTATTTCTTCTATATATATATATACTATTTTTCATGAATATCATTTATTATATTACATTAAATATGTGATTGTTGGTTTTATGTGTAAAGAATATATACATAAAAAAAAAAATTAATTTAACATATACTTCTCCCTATGTTTCACAAAAAGTATCTTGATTTAAACTATGTTTATACTTAATTTACAAAATATGTACATTTGTCAGTTAGTATTATTTTGGTGGACGGCCAATAAGGTAATTTCAGCTTCAAGTATATATATTGACAATGCAAAAAAATTTCACTGTCAATTCATGTAAATCATCCGCTCCATCTCATTAAGTTTTGTTCAAGGTTTTAGCATGTCCTATCATATAATACGTACAAAAATATAAGTATAAGGTATAGTTTATTAAATTATTTCTTATTTTTCTCACTATATTACTGTTGTCAATTATAAAGCGAGCACCACGAACGATTAAGAAAAAATTAAAAAGAAATAACTATGTCTTGATAAAGCTATAATATTCTGAAATATTCCTCCTTTCTAGACAATTTTTTATTTTTTTTTTGTAAATAATAAAATAGGGTAAGTGGGAATAAATTTATTCTTGAACATCGTGATAGTGAAATCCTTTTGCCGTCCAAACATTTGTATGAGTAATTAATTTTGAGTTTAAATTTTGTGCACCTTACGTATACAAAATATTTTATATTATTAGTTAACTTGATCTGTTATGTAAGTTACTCAATTATTTACATAAAAATAAAAAATAAAAATTAGGTAACCTGCAATAGCAAATAAAGTTTACCTGATAGTATAAAATATTTTGTACACCGATGATGTACAAAATTTAAATTCTTAATTTAACACATTGTCAAGTTAAAGCATGGACAAGAATAATTTTTTATAAAAATAACATAAATCTCAATCTTATTAAAATTATTTACACTCTTTCCCACTTTCTTAATTACTTTACTCTCTCTCCCGATTTATATACATAACAAGGCCGATATATACATAGAAACTTTTGTATATGACAAGGCCGATATATACATAACAAGGTCGATTCATATACATAACAAGTACGACAAGGCCGACATATACATAACAAGGCCGATATATACATAACAAAATCGATTCATATACATAATAGAGCTGACATATACATAGAAAGCTATGTCTAAGTATTTTTAGAGAAAAATGAGATTTTTGTAATATGTTTGGAGAGATGAGATTTTTTGTAATAAGTTATTGGTTTGTGTAATTTTTAGCACAACTTTATCAGCCAACAATAACTGAGTAGGTACTTTTTTTTTTTTTTGGTAATCAGGACATATTAAATATATATAAAAGTACTTAACGTATTACTGAGAGATTATCTGTGGGCTAGCCACTGTACAAGCACTGGTAGTAGTACACGCATTCCTAGTATTCACTACATTAGTATTATTAAACACAAGTTGGTCAGGCGTGTGTATCCTGACCCTACGACAACTCAAGCCTCCATTTTTGTCAGCGATCAAAGTATCCTTTACGGATACTGGAGGTTCCCAAAATAGTTGCGTAGTAGTAGCTACATTCGTCCGTGCCAGTGCATGAGCCAACTTATTTTGCTCCCTGTACATGTGCTCCAGTAGCGGGTCACCCAGATTACGCATCAGACAATAAAGGTGAATCATCAAACGATAGATTTGATATGACATGAACAATTTGAGCACAGTCTACATTTATTTGCAATGCCATGTAACGATATTGAGTTGCAATGCTCAAACTCAAAAGTAAAGCCTGAAGTTCAGCTTCCAGAATGGTTGGAGCAAAGATCCTGCTAGTGAAACCTAGTAACCAATCCCCATTTGAGTTTCGAAAGACACCCGCTATGGAAGCCATTTTCAACTTGAAAGTAAAAGTTGCATCAGTATTAAGCATAACAAAAGAAAGTGCAGGGGGCTTTCATTTGATGTACACTAGTATTATTTGCTTAACTGTTCGTTGTTTACCCGCTAAAAATCAGTATTCTGTAGCTAACGGCATCACATTATCAACAGAAATTTCAAAAGGGGTGTTGTGGAAAATACATCTATTTCACACTAATCAGATTGCCCAAAGACAGTAGGGTAGCAACACCTTGAAGGGAATATACTGCGTTGCTGGAAGGGCTTAAGGTGGAATAGTTGCAGGAGCCACGACAACGGATGTTGGTTCTCTGACATCCTCTGCCTAAATTCTCAAATTTGGTCTATGATGCCCAATTGAATCTACAGTGGTTTAATAAATATTTCTTCCATTGTGAAGTTACGAGTCTGTAGATACATGTACATTGGATAGTACATATATTTTTCATCGCATCACTACAAGTTGATATACATTAGTCACTCTTTGCCTATTTTGGATCATATTTTTCTTAGCGTCAATACAAGTTGGTATAGATTATTCACAATTGCCTATGTTGGGATCTAAAGGTGACTCGCCTTTTCAAAATAGCACTGTAGTTTTCTTGATTTTTATTTACATGTTCCTCAATAATTTACTTTCTTTCTTTATTTTTATTTGCTTAATATTGATTTGATATACTATTTAAGGAACAGTAAATAAAATAATAATTTTATTAAATTATTCTTTGAATATTAAACTATCTCTAAATTTTTAAACTGACTCTTTATTTTTAGTATATTGGCCAAATAAAAAAAAATAGAGAGAGCATTAATTATATATGAGGTACATATCTAACTATTCTACTCTTATATATGTCTTACGATATAATTTCTTTTTTCTAAATATTTACTCTATTATGTATCATAATTGAGGTGATTGTCAAGATCAATTGCTACAAAGGTTAAAATGAAAATACAAATAATTAGTTTTGTCTTAAACTTTTAAAATAACAAATATATTACAATAAATATTTCAGTAAGGACGGAGATAAATATTTTGAGACGGAGCGAATATATTAATTTCAACCGTAATTTTAACAATTTTTGAATGACAATAAAGTAAATAAGTCCAATTAATGTTGCCCTATAGACATGATGGGCGAATTTGAGCGGATCAAAATGACCCATTCAAAAGTTAATAGAGCTAAAAGGCCGATTATAATCCAACCTCTTCCGGTCTTCCGATTATAAATATTTAAAAGCCATTTTTAACTTTTGAAAGTGTTTAATAATTTTCGAAATTGCTTAAAAAAAAATCAATTTTGACTTTTTAAAAGTCAAAAGTAAAAAGTAGCTTTCCCTAGTTTTTTTTTTTTTTTGCTTATAAGCCAATTTAAGTTGACCACGTAAATGACATATATATTCCTTGTAATTGCCCCTTATTCCAAATATACCCCTTTGTAGCCCTAATTACTTTTACTCTCCGGCATATTCATTTTGCTCTCAAAACTAAAGATGCAAATTTATTTTTTATTTTTTTTGAACTGAAATAAAATTGTAAAAGGTCAATGTAGAATTAGATGTTTTAATGAGGATTTCTCAAAGGCTTTTTCCATTGAGGTGCTACTCAAAGTTGGGGAAGGAGTTAACTATGTAGCATTTTCGTAAGCAGTGATCATCTTCAAAGGCATTTTATCTAGACAATAGAACATCTCGTGAAGCCTCCTTTTCTTATTCAATCAAAGGGGATATTAATTTAACGTAACCATGAAAAAAAATAATCTTTTAATATATAACTATTTTTTTCAAATACATTAAAACATTCAACACTAAACTCTAATTAGCGCACAAATTAATAGTCATTCATAAAAATATTTTTGATATATATATTAAAATATATATTAATTTTAATTTGAATCATTTAAGCAATAAAAATTAATAATAATCAACTCTATATATTATTAACAGCTATAAGGGTATTTCAGACATTTTGACAAAAAAAAGTGCTTAAAAGCACTTATTTACCAAACACATTAATAACTTTTTTTCAGTTTCAGCACTTTTACGCAAACGCATAACTGCTTATTTTTAAAATAAGTTCAGCACTTTCAAAAACACTTTTAAACAACTTTTTAAAAGCTATTTTTTTTCAGCCTATTCAAACGGGCCCTTAGTAATTTTTCCCCTATTATGATTATATATAATATATTAAATAAAAGGGTGCTTTTTTGAAAGTGCTAAAATTCTCACGGATTAATTTAAAGTAATATAAGCCTAGTTTTTTGATGAATAAAATCTACGGATCAAAATAAGTAAAGCCAATAAAGTCTGCTTAAACTTGAATGGATCAAGTGATTCATATTTTGATAGATCAATTTTATGTGCCCTGCTCGAATCTTATATTACTTGAAATGATATTCTCTCCACATAAAGTCTTTTATAAATAAATAAATAAATAAATAAATAAAAACGCTTTGAAGGGAAATACTAATAATGCAGGCAATGGGTGTATATGTAAGAAGTTTGGGGTGTTTGGATTGACTTTTAACGAGGAGCTTATAAGTCAAAAGGTGTAAGTTGGTACTACTCTACTTTTAACTTTTGGTACACTTTTTGACTTAAAAATAAGTGTTTAAAAGAACTTTTTAACTTTGCCAAATACCACCTTGGCTAGACTTGACAATGGAGCATCAGTGATACCTTGCATCATAACATATTTTTATCGTAATATATAAATATCGTACTGTATTTTTAAAGGATAATCAGAAAAGAAAAGTTGGAGAAGAATCTTAACGATCACTTTGAAAATAACTTGTTCCTCATCACAGAGTGCACTAAACATAACAACGAAAATTTGCTACATAGAGGACCAGTCATGACTCATGAGTCATCATACAATACACATATTTTATTTTAATTAGATTACTTCCAATATCCCCCTCTCAGAATCCTACATCACCTGAAATTAAACCAACAAAAAATAAACATGCATTAGTGAATATTCACTAATTAGGAATTTTCAAAAACGTTGATAGAGGAGAGGACTCATGAATTACTTGAGCAGTCTTGCATGGATTAGTGACATCACAGTAACTCTCAAGTGTGATGAGAACTTGATTGTCCAAATACTCAGCGTAATTGTAGCATCCGCAGTTACGGCCAAGCATAATGTTAAATGTTGGGCAACATTGGTCAATGGAGGCTGTATTGAACATGCAATTCTTTATCTTTTCTTTATCTTTTGCACAACATGTAGCCACTTGCTGGTTGCTACTACTTTTGTTGGCTATGGCTTTGCTAGTTTCAATCACCTCTTGCAGCTGGTTGATCTCCTGCACCAATTACAACAGGATTTTCGCATTCATGAACTAGTACTACAAAGTAAAAACAGTACTCATTCATTCGCTTGTTTAAGGAAGTAGTAGTTACTTGGCTATGGGGACAAGGAGGAGCCTTGAAGCCACAATATTTTTGAAGAGAGGTCAAAGCATGTTTATCCATTCGCTCCGCGATACGCCAGCAGATACATTTTGTTAGTGGCGGAGCCTTGATGTTGAAATGAGTCGCAGCATTCGGTAATGCAGCTGTTGCTTGGGTTCTTCACGCAAAGCAGGAACTTCATGCAACTATCATTCTCGCTAGGTACAGATACTGTTGTCATCAATGCTGTTTCAACTTGCTGCTTTATATATATGTCCATAGCAAGGTTTTCAGTATCACCGAAGAAAAAATTTATATAGAGAGAGAGATCATCAGTGCGAAATGTTTTCTACACTATCATTTCACTAGGCAAAAGTGCTAAGTGGGTGAAAACTTTGGAATCGAAGTTCAAATTCTAAAAAAAAGAAGATAGGCACACAAAATCTTGACGGATAAGAGTTACTTCATATTATGCAGTGAAATAGTCAAGGTTCACCCAAGTTGACATTCCGAATACCATTGATATACTCACCTCAATTTGTTACTTAACCATACTGAGTTCATATGCTTTGGTAGAAACAACTAGCGCAAATAAGAATTTTTTCTTTCAATTTACATTTAACTAAAACTTTAAGAAGAACTAGATATTCCAATTACAGCTTTCTTTTAACAATGCAGACTTGTCAATAATGGGGAAAAAATGGAAATTTCATAACAAAATTAAGAGGAACTTATAAATAAATATATGATGAGCCTACCTGTTCTGCCGTAGCCGGCCGGTGACTGCAAAGTAACATAAAGGTGAGCATCACCAACCCTCTTCTCATTTTCTCCATCTCCATCTTAATCTAATTTCTCTCTCAAAGCTGGTGTTAATTAAAATGATTAATAACTAGCTAGTAGCACCCCACTACTATATAGCAAACTTTTTAAAAGTGATAATTTAATTTATAGCAACTGGACACACATTTTCTAAGAGATTCCCTTACTTTATGTCTACTTGCTTGTTTCATAATAGCAAAAAGAGGCAATTCAAAACTAAAATCAATATTTGATTATATTTAAAATATTCATAATCAAGACAACATCTTATTAAATTTGATTAATGAAGAATAGCAAGAAAAAAATAAATTATCGAACAAGAAAATAATAATAATAAATTTGATTGAGAACCCAATAATTAAATATGATTTTAAACTTTTATAATATTTTTAAAAAAAATTAGAACTGTCACGTCATTAAATAGGTATTAAAATTATATTTCCGCGAATAAAGATCATAGAAGCTAACTTGACAAAGTTTAGTGACAATGATGATAAATTACTAGAGTTGAATGACCTGCTTCTAACTCTTCATACTTAATTATATGGAATCAACCATATCCTATATGAATATAAACGTCGATGTATTATTATAGGGGCAAATGGAAGATTATTACTATGCTAGAAGAAAATGGTTGTGTTCATACAAATGTCAAGGACATGGCTACATCAGCTTTCATAGCTAAATCCCTCATTTAGAAGGAAGAAAAAACCTTAACAATTTCCTCTTCTCTCTTATATCAATTACAGAAAGAATGTAAAGAAGCTAAGGAAAAGGAAGGAAAGAAACTCTTTACATTTGAACTCTTGAAAGTGAAGATATACTAGATACTGAAGTGGAAATTTTGGTACTTATTATAGAAGGCCTATAACTGGTGAATGTGCAAAGATTAGCTTGTCTTTGTTAGCACTGCCAGTACTATAACCCCAACTCTGGCAAATACTTTTCCTTGTTGGTTTTGCCTCTCCAAGCATGGCTATAATGTCTCTCATTGATGGCCGTTCTTTGGGAAGCTTGGCGGTGCAAAGAAGTGCAATCTTGAGGACAAGAAGCATTTCTTCATGGACATGTTTACATTGGCCAGCTACATCAGCATCTAGTGCTTCTTCTGATGCCTTGTTGTTTACTTTCCTTCTCACCCATTCTACAATGTCGATCGATGATTCTCCGAACAAAGGGTCTAATGGCATTTTTCCTGTCAGAAGCTCCAAAAGCACCACCCCATAGCTGTATATATCACTCTTCTCATCAACTTTCAATGTGTATCCATATTCTACAAAAATATATAACAGAGATCAAAGGAAAATGAAATGAAATGAAATGAATTTTCTTATTAGTGGAATCATCAGGAAAATAAAATTAACCTGGTGCTATATAGCCATAGGATCCTGCCACCATAGAAACGGTCTCATTCTTGCGAAGCATCATCCTTGCCAAGCCAAAATCTGCAATTCTTGCCTCAAAAGCTGAATCTAGTAGAATGTTGCTTGACTTGACATCGCGATGTATGACTGGTGGATGACAATCATGGTGAAGATAAGCGAGCCCATGAGCAACACCAAGGGCAACATTGTATCTGGACAACCAATCTAGGAGCATTTTTCCATGTAAAGCAGCTCCAAGATTTCCATTAGGCATGTATTCGGATAACATCATGACATCAGTCTCATTGTGAAGATAGCCTAATAGCCTAACGATGTTCCTGTGACGAAGCTTCCCTAAAAGATCAACCTCTGCAAAGAGATCATCTCCTGCTTCAATGTCTCCATCGGATCTCCACAACTTTTTAACTGCTACAACAGAATATGGCCTCTGAATCTCAGCCTTGTAGACAATTCCATTGCCACCAATGCCTATCACATTTGACTCCTTTAGGCATGCCAGAATATCACTACTTGTGAAGTTAAGCCTCTGGAATGCTACAAGCCTCCAAGGCCATTCTAAGTTGTTCTTGTTGAAATGACGACAATCTTTGAAAAAGCTGTTGTACATCCATCTCCCTGCTAGAACCATGATCCCAACAGCTAAGGTAACTGAGATTCCAACAATGAATCCCACGATTATGTGATTGACATGAGTCTTCCTCACATTTGAAGTGATGGTGAGACTTTGAGAACACGGTGGAAGTATGCCACCACAAAGCCCAGCATTTCCGATCAGATCATTGGGATTAATGGTCATGAGTATACCATTGCTTGGAACTGGACCCTCAAGCTTGTTGTAGGACAGATTAAGCATCTCTAGAGCTGGAGAGCTACCAAAGTCCATTGGTATTTTTCCGACTAGGGAGTTGTTTGATAAATCAAGAATAGATAAAGTTGGCAATGTGGCTATGTGAGTTGGGATTTCACCACTGAATTGGTTGTTTCTTAGATTAAGATTCACCAGCTTTTCACATGAAGCTATACTCTGAGGAATTTTCCCTGAGAAATGGTTGCTCGAAAGATCAAGCAAAGAAAGGAAAGGAATATCTTGGAATTGGTCAGGGATGTTGCCTTCAAGATTGTTATTGGAGACTAGGAAGGTTTGCAGGCTAGGAATGGACAAAATACTACAAGGCAAAGATGATTCAAGGTGGTTCGAGGAGACATCGATAAAAGAAAGAGTGGCGGAGCGAGTGAAATCCGCAGGAATTTCACCAGTGAGATTGTTTTTAGCCAATTCCAATCTTTGGAGCATAGCAAGTGTTCCAAAGCCAATTGGTATTATGCCTGAAAGAAGATTATTTTGGATTCTAACTCGGACAAGTGAAGAGCAATTAGCAAGGCCTAATGGGATTGGTCCAGAGAAGGAATTGTTAAAGAGAATGAGCTTTGTTAGATTGCCAAGATTACACAAGCCAGGAGGGATCGCACCTGTCAAGAAATTCGAAGAAACATCTAACCACTGCAAGGGAGATTTTCTCCCAAGATTCATTGGCAAAGAACCGTTTAAAGAATTTTTCCATAGTTCAAGTATCTCAAGATTTTCTAACGCACCAAGCTTGGTAGGAATAGGACCAGTTAAGTTATTGCACATGAGATTTAGCAGCTGCAAATTCTTCAGACCTGCTAACTCATTGGGAATCTCCCCAGAAATTTTGTTGTCAGAAAGATCTAAGTAAACTAAAGATGTGATATTTCCAATTTCAGCAGGAATCTTCCCTTCAAAACTGTTCTGATACAAGTACAATGTGGTCAGGTTCTTCAGCTTGCCTAATTCAGCTGGAATTTGGCCACGTAAAGTGCCAACAGCCAAGTCAAGATACTGAAGGTTACTCATATTACCAAACTCAGCGGGGATCGAACCTTCAAATTGATTGTATCCAAGAATTATAGTCTCCGCAGCCTTCAATTCACCAAGCTCGCGAGGGATCTCTCCAGAAAGATTATTCCCAGATAGGCCAAGAAACTTCAAATTCTGCAGATTCTTGAAAGATGCAGGTATTGTACCTTCAAAGAAATTCCCTCCAAAATCCATGATTTCGAGCAACGTAGCATTGCCAAGGTCCTCAGGGAGAAGCCCCTCGAAGTTATTGCTGGAGGCATTGACATATCTCAAGCCAGAATTTGCCCTTCCAAAACCAGCAGGGAACTTGCCAACAAAGTTGTTCTGGCTCACATCGATGCTCTTCAAACAAGTCAGATTGGCTAATGACTTTGGCAATGAAGTGGAGAAATCATTGCAGCAAAGATTGAGTGAAGTTAGACTTTGCAGCCCTTGAATTTGATCTGAAACTCTGCCACTGAGATTCCTGTTTGACAAGTCAAGTCTCTCTACATAGCCTTTGGAGTTGCACAAGACACCAGTCCATTTACAATGAACAGAAGAATTTGAGCTGCTTCCATTGTTTGCCAAACTCCAATCTTTGAGGTGATCCATTGGATCAACAAGACTAGACTTTAGAGCTAGCAATGTAGAAACTTCAACCCCATTGGATGAAACAAAAAAGAAACCAGTGATTAACAAGCAAAACAGATGAATTTTCATGGTCTGATTTTTTCAATTCAGTTCCTCAACATTCTTTCTTTTTGGTTCTTGGGAACAAACTTTTAAGGATGTTACCAAAATAACTTAATACTCTTTGATAAGAGACTGAAAAACATTAGAGTGTTAATCAGTTAGTTATCATGATTAACAAAAAATGGGACCCATACCTATCTGTATGCATGTGTTTTTCTTTTTTCATTGTTTTAAGAGAGTGAGAATGTAATGATTAGGCACTAATGGAGGGGGATTAATAGTTACTCAATTAAAAAACAAATAGGGAGTTCGTGAGGTCTTGGGAAATGGGATCTAAAACAGCTATGTATTACTCCCGCCGTTTAAAAAATAATGACCTACTTTGACTTGACACAAAGTTTAACAAAATAAAGAAACTTTTGAATCTTGTAGCCTTGAATTAAAGTTATATCAAATGTATCAAAATGCCCTTTAATTTTATGGATCTAAACATGCCATGTGGAAAGTTGAAATTAAAGTATTGTCAAAAAAGAAAAAGGGTCATTCTTCTTTAAATGAACTAAAAAGAAAAGTAGGTCATTCTTTTTTAAATGGAGGGAGTACTTATTAGTAACTTATGACCGTGACGTTTGGTTGGTAAATAGTTATCCCATGATAATTAATTTCGAAATTAATTATCCCACCATGCACATGGGATAACTTATCTCATCACTATATTGTAAATGATGGAATAAGTTATCCTGATATTAACTAATACCTTCAATCAAACATGAAATAAAATAATTCTTCATTTTATCCAGGACTACTTATCCCTTATAACTTACACCAAACAATCATCAGATTCAGCAAATATGTGTGTATATCATCCATGTGATCTGACATGGGTGTCGAATAAAAAGTTAATTAAGAAGTCTAATTGATTGTTGGCATTTCAAACTTGAAGGCTATATATCTCTGTGTTTCCCTATTTTATAAAGCTGGTATATGTACTAATGAAGAGGAAATCAGAAAAAGATAATAATCAATTTGATGAATTATAGAACTTTAATATTGTGATAGAACTTTAATATTGTGATAGAACTTTAGTATTCCCATTGAAAGACCATATGTTTTCTCATTTAAACAATTGTTTAACCTTAAATTTAAGATTTAGATTAATAATTAGATTTTTAAAATTTTAGATTAAGAATTAGATTTGTATTAATTAAGTTATAATGATCAATATCGATTTTTGATGTTAGGAACTTGCATAGGAATATAATGGAATAAGTAAATTAACAATGAATTAAAGAGTAATAATGATTTTTTTCGAATATCTCCGACAAAATTATCAGGCAGTATAATTAAAATATGTTGTTTGCTTGTTACGAGTTCATAACTTTGTATATTTATAGTTAAACTCTAAAGTATTGTTTCACGTATATTTAGTTGCTCATACTTTTCATCGTCTACGTGTTGAATCCATTACATATGTAAATTCCAAAATTTCTAGGAATTGGATGACGTATGAGGCTTATTATACCCGATCACTGATGATCGACTGAGCACTCGACTCCGAAGCAAGATCATCTATCCATTCATGAACCGAGTTTGGGGAGAATTAGAATAAGATTCTCCGAGCCTGCTTCTAGTTCGCTCCAAACTTGGTTCATGCCAGAGTATTATTCGAGTGCAGGTGATTACTTTGGCCGAATTCACCCTAGCTAAGCTAGATTTGATTAGACTCGTGATGCGCGTCTGTAACATCCCACAATTTCGAGTTAGAATTTGAACCGTCCTTCATACATGTGTAGATCTGAACCCTTTGATTTTTATTTAGATATAGGCTTGAAGAATAACTTTTTAGTGTAGGAACATCTTTGGAAATGAATTGAGGTCATAGAAATCTCTTAGCTCAAAGATGAGTTGAGAACATTTATATCAATTTAGTTTCAGTAGACGTTGTTAGTTGGGTCAGCTTCCAACGATCATTAACCCGAGAATATAATGAGTTAGGTGGACCACTACATACCAGATTAAAGGTCTTTGAATCTTATTTTCAATGCAATTGATCGTTCATCAATATGAGTACGAAGTAAAAAATTATTGGCATTTAAGTGAGGCACTATCGTAGATGCGCGTTGGGCGATACGGGGCGAAATTGGTCATGAGTAGGAACTCACTAGAAAGCCTCTGTGTTGGGTTACGCAGCGCGGAGCCCCTCCCTGATGTAAAGTACATTGTTTTTGTTATTAAATAAAAGGCAAATTAGTCCTTTCACCCCATATTATTTTCCCGATTCATTTTTAATTCTCAAAATTATCCTAAACTATGAGAATCATTCTCAAATTTCTAATCCTTCCCCTCCCAAATCACATGAACTTAGAAAGGGTTTTTCAAATCCTAAAACTCCATTTCCCAAGTCTAAGACCATTTCCTAAGAATTTATAATTGAATTTTTTTCCTAAATCGAAATAAAAGACGTTTCTCTCATTTTCTTTAACGTTTCACGGCTCTCAAGGTATCAAACTTCAAAGGCTATGGTAGGGTCAACTCTCAAGGTTCTTCTTCTTAAGTTATTCATCAAAAGTATGTAGAGCAACTCTTTTTGGAACCTCTTCTCAACTCTTATCATTTTTAAATAATTATGTATGTTTATATACTTCAAGTAGTGAGTTAGGGTTGCAAATTATGTTTTGAGTTTATGAGAAAAACATGAAATTATGATGATATTGTTTTCTGAAAATTGCTCAAACTAATTGGTGAATTGAATTTGAAGAGGACAGTTGAACCTATTTTACTTTCTTTCATATTAAAATATTTGATATATTGGTTGAGTCAAATGAAACTGCTACTTGATGAGTTTTTACTGTATTTTAATGTTTTAATGAAACAAGAATGACTTGACCATACTAAATTATTTTATACAAAACTTGAGGAATTGTGGCTCCCTATTAATACATGAATTTCACAAATGTTTTTATTGATTTGGCCAAATCCATTGATAGGCCCTTAAACTTGTCCCGAAAATTTACTTGAACCCCTAAACTAAGACTTGTACCTATCAGACTCCTAAACCCCCCAGATTATGTTCCAATTGGGCATTTTTACACAATCAACAAAATGTATATAGAGAGTGTGTTACACTCGCGTTACGTGGCACAAAATGACCAATAAAAAAAAACACGTGGCAAATGAATTTTTTTAAAAAAATTATAAGTTATAGTTCCAATTAAATAATGACACATATCATGTGGGTCCAAAAATTATTTAACTATATTACTGCACAACAATTAGAAAAAGAAAATTATTTTAAAATTAAAAAAAAAAAGTAACTTACCCTCCCCACCCTCGCAAGCCCACCCCCATCGTCTTCCTCACCCCCACCCCCATCATCTTCCTCACCCCCACCCCCATCGTCTTCCTCACCCCCACCCCAACAATTCATATTCATAATTTTTTCCACAACCTCAAAAACAACCCAATCTTTCTGAAACCTATCATTTTCGACACGTAAACGTTGGTGTTTAGGCAAATCAGATTTGCGAAATTCATTGATTTTTAGAAGTTAGTTTGTGTGTCCCTTGTCATAGTAAACAGTAGCTTATTTTTTCTTGTCAAAGGTTGTATTTTTTTTGTTTTTGTTGTTGGATTTTTGTTGGTTTAAGGTGAGTGTAATGAAATGGGATTTGAATGTGGAGCTTTGTATGGTGGAAGCCATGGAAAATCTTGTGTTGTTTTGAGGATAAAACCTTTGGGTTTGGGTGTAATTGTAAAGTATCGTTTCAACACTATTTGTATGGTGTCCCCCCCCCCCCCTCCCCTCAATTCTCTTCTCCAGCAAGAAGCTGGACTTCAAAAAAAAAAATTGATCCGAAGATTCTTGATTATGAGTTTCATAATTGAAAATTGATGAATTAAAGAAGAAAAATTAATTTGCATTTTGGATGACTTGTAGTGGGATCAAGAAGACGGAGAGGAAGAAGATAAGAAGAAGACGATGACTTTTGGGGGTGGTGGTGTTGTGAAGAAGACAATGAAGGGGGGATGGGCATGAAGAAGACGATGGGGGCGGGGTGGGTGTGAAGAAGAAGACGAAGAGGGGGGGTTCTTTTTTGTAAAAATAATTAAAAAGTTATAATAATTAAAATTAATAAAATAATTTAAATATAAGTTTTTTAATTAAAAAAATATTATTTATTCTATTATTAAAAAAAAAAGTTGGGCCCTTAGTGCCACTTGACACTTTTCTATTCGTGATTTAGTACAAAAATCACTTCACACGCGCCTATTTCGGGTAAAAAATACGTACAGTGCCATGTAGGCAAAATATGCTCAATTGGATCAAATTTGGGGGGTTTAGGGGTTCGATAGGTACAAGTCTTAGTTGAAGGGTCTAAGTGAATTTTCGAAAGAAGTTTGATGGTCTGTCGATGGATTTGGCCTATTGATTTTCAAGAAGTATTATATACATTATTTTTGACATGTTGAGCATAAGAAATTGATGACAAACCTTATGGCTTATGAACGAAGAAATAGATAACTTGCAAGTCTTAGTATGATGCTATCAACTGTAAACTATGCCCTTAACGAAAATGGAAATATTTTCTAATGTTGCTTGATGATATGAAAATGCTAAAATATGGGCTTAAAGAAAATCAGATGGTTAACCGAGAAATGTAAGTTCAAATGGCTCAACACCCGAAACTTGTATTTTGCCGACATAGGGATGGTTTGATTCTTAAGTGAATGACCTTATATTTTTCTCTGTGAAGATGATTGTGCTGGCCATAATCATTTAATCTAGATTCATGTGACAAACATGGATCAGGACTTAGTCGATCGAGCATTGATCGGACCCACATAGCCCATGGTGTTTAAACAAAAATCAATGATATCATCTAGTTCAAAATTAAAGAACAAAATATTTATGTTTTCAGCCTTTGAAGTTACAACCGATACATTTATTTATACTTTGATTTTACTCTAATGGCTATTTTATATGAAGCATACTTTATCCATTTACTTGTTCTACATGTCAATACATTTCACGTATTGACCATCTTCAGACGGCTACATCATTTCATGATGTAGATTCGGAACATTCTGATGATACTATGTAACATTAGAATTCTTCGGGACAACTTAAGTAATTGATGATGAGGCCTTTATTTTCCGAAAGGTATGTGGTTTTTCTTCATATTAGACTTTGATTATTCATCTTATGATATCATCGGGGCCATGTCTCGATATAGATTTTTCACTCTTATGTTAGAGGCTTCGTAGACCTATGTAGATGTTCTTTAAATGTTTTGTTCCAAACACTTGATTAATTTTTTATTATATATTTAAATAGATTTTCTCTTATCGATCTTCCTTTCGTAAATAAAAAAAAAAGGGCAGCCCAGTGCACTAAAGCTACCGCTATGCGCGGTATCCGGGGAAGGACCCCACTATAAAGGTGTATCGTACGCAGCTAGGGGTGGCAATTTCAACCCATATTTGTGAAAAGGGTCCATTTAACCCATACTTAGTGAATTGGATCACTCATATTTCAAATAGGTAAATATGGACTTCAACTCATTTTAAAAGCTCATACAAACATGAACAAAATGGGTAAAATATGGGTACCCATTTAAACACAGAGATCACCCATTTTTTTATTTTTGTTTCTTTTTTTTTTTCGCTTTCCGCTTTCTCATTCTTATTTCATCATTTGTATTCGCTTGAGACCTACATGGATTAATAAATATAAGCTTCTAATTATCCCATTTAACCTATATAATTCATAACATCTCTTATCAATTAAATATAATTCATAGTCTCACTCCTTTATTATTAATTTTTTCTATCTTTTATTTCTCTTTTTTTTATTATTTTTTCTTTCTTTTTTCCTTTAATTTACTATTTTTTTCTTTCCTTTTTCCTTTAATTTACTTTTTTTTCTTTTTTTTCTTTTTCATTTTTTTCACTTATTTTTTACTCGTTTCTTACACTTTTTTTCTTTCTTCTTTTTCATCATTTTTTTCTTTTTCAATTTTATTTCTTTGCATTTTTTTTTTTGTATTTTCGTTTCCCCCTTTTTCATTCTTGGTTCGTCATTTTTGTCATTTTTCTTATTTTTTTATATTCTTTTCCTCATTTTTTTTTTGTCATTGCATTTTATATTTTTTTTTACTTTCCCCCTTATTTTACTGTTACCAATCTTCAAGCGTCACCTGTCCTTTAGCCACGTTTCCAAGCATAGCCTAGAAGTCTCTTGTTGGGTTGTTTTTGCCTAACACTTCTGCGTAGCTCATCTGCCTCGTTGCTAGGCCCAATTGCACTACTTGGGTCAGTAGAGTCTTTGTTTTCTTCAGCCTGTTCCGATCCGTTCTCTTTAGCTTGCTCCGATCCATTCTTAACATTATCATTTGTATTTATATACAAATAAGTATATGAATTAAAATCAACATGGGTTGTGGTGCAGTGGATGGGATTGTTCCACCCTTAACCAGAGGTTAAGGGTACGACCCTGGTTATGGAGTAAACTTTGTTAGGAGCGCTGTCATCTTAATGGGCCCTGCAACGCTCGATTCGGATTAGTCGGGGTTCCAATGCAGGCACCAGACATCGGATGAAAAAACAAAAAAAATATATGAATTAGGGGTGTGCATCGATCGGTTCGGTTCGGTTTTACGTGTTATTAGTTCGGTTTATCGGTTTTTGATTTTTAAATATGTAAATCCAATAACCAACCAATAAGATATTTTCTTATCGATTTCGGTTTATCGGTTTTTGGTCCTTAACGGTTCGGTTTTCGGTTTAACCAATAAGAAAATACTTATAAAATAGAAATAGCAACAACTAACATAAAAAAAAATGAAATCTTAATTACCGCCAAAACCTACGCAATGCATTTTAGTTTACAAGAATCTTCAAACTTGAACTGAATGTTAGTTAGGAAAAAAATTGAATCCTAATTGTTGGAAGCTTTAAATGCTTCAAGCTTTTTATTACGATAATAGCCAAACTTTATATTGTGCCTTTGTTTCCCTGAATATGTTAATATTTTGTGAATCACTGAATTGTGAATTAGTAGTGCATATAATCTATATACATACACATATCTATATATATATATAGAGAGAGATATTTATATATATAACATAAATAAAGATAAAACAAAAACTTAATGTATCCTTATTGGGTTATCGGTTTAACCAATAACCCAATAAGCTAAAACCGATACCGAACCATTTACCCAATAAATTTTTTTATAAAACCAATAGAAAACCATTAACCCGATACCAATAACCCAATAAAATTTTTTATAAAACCAATAGAAAACCATTAACCCGATAACCCAATAAATTTTTTTATAAAACCAATAGAAAATCATTAACCCAATACCAATAACCCAATAACATTTTTATCGGTTCAGTTTATCGGTCGGTTCGATTTTTGCACAACCCTAATATGAATTAATTGTATTTTCTTGAGACTAAAATATATATGGCTGAGGATCCACATAGCCCTCGAATTATAAATGTTGGACAAATATAAATCAATATGCGCTTATGGTATTTTCGTTATCATAAAAAAAAAAGGAAACCAAAAATAGAAAAAAAAAAGTAGAAAGAGAGGTAGAAGTTGGAGATAGAAGAGAGAAAAAAGCGTAAAGAAAGAATTGAGGAAAAAAATACAAAAAAAATCAAAAAGAAAAAATAATGAAAAAGAATAAAAGGAAAAAGAAAAAAGATGATGGTGAAAACAAATATACTGAGTGGTTACGATATTTTAGTCATCATCCATAATTTGTACTTGACTTAACCATGTTCTTCGAAAATAAAAAAATATAAAACATAAAATACAACCAAAAAAGAAAAAAATGAGAAAGAAGTAAAAACAAAAAAATAAAAAATAGAAAAAAAGGAGACTAAAAAGGAAAAGAAAAAAAAAAAAGAGAAACAAAGGGTAGAGGGTAGGGATAGAAAAGAGAGAAAAAAAAGAAATGACAAAAAAATGAAAAAAGAAAAAAAAAAAAAACTAGAGGCTAGAGACAAAAAAAAAGAAAAAAGAAAAAATAAAAAAAAAAAAGAAATGGGAAAAAATCAAGTTGATATGATATAGAAGTTTTAAGTTTTTGACTTAGGAGTTAAAGTGGGTTGAAACCATTTTTACCCAATCCATATTTGACCAAATTTATATTTACCCATATTTATATGGGCGGATTGCAATCCAAACCATTTTTGCTCGATCCATATTTAACCCGTCCAAATCCAATCCAATCCGCTCGTTTGCCACCACTATATGCAACCTTACCTTGCATTTTTGCCAGAGGTTGTTTCCAAGGCTTAAACCCGTGACCTCCCGATCACATGACAACAACTTTACCAATTACTCCAAGGCTCCCATTCTCTTCCTTTCGTAAATAATTATTGATAATTCATAATGATATGCTAAGAGGTCCTCCCGACCTTTCATTGGTCTGAAAAGTCCATCACGATCAGGATTTGGGCTTGGATCGTGATAGCGTCACACTTAGGGATCATTTGGTATACTCGTGGAGTAAGTAAGGATATCCCATGAGGTGGGATATCCCATGAGATTATTTTATCCCTCCCTCCCCATGGGATAGTAATCCCACCATTTTAGTACAAATGGTGGGATGAAATTGTTCTGAAATTAAGTAATACCTTATAACAAACTTGAGAGAAAATTAATCTCAATCTTTATTCCGAAATTATTTTCCTTATCCCTTCTACCAAACGAACTCCTAGCAAATAGGAATTATGTACAAATGTGTTCCAAATGCTAATCTACGGGTCTAAGTATTTTTATTTGTCTAGCTAATTCTCTCTTCTTATTTTTTCCCTCAAACCCCTCGATGAAGGTACAATTGTATTTGTTTTTCTAATTTTTTCTTAAAAACCAGATAAAGGTATAATCCTCACACCCAAATTCATTCTTATCAGTGTCACTCTGTAGCCTCAGGTAGCTTAAGTTTCGTCTTTAATGACAACTTAAGTTTCTAATTGATCTTTTGCTTAATATCCTGTAACACCCCGTATTTTCAAGCCAGAAATCAAACTGTCGCTCCTACGTGTGCAAATTCTAATCCCATGATTCATATTTTAATTCATGTGTCATGATCTTTATCCTAGTTTATGAAGTTCTCTCGAAGTGACAGATGTTCATAGAATTTACTCATAGCAAAGTTGAGTTAAGAATCTTTGATTCGTCCAAAGTTTGGTATTCGATTCTACAAGGGTATACTTTTAACGAGTATAACTTTTGATAAACGTGAAATTTTTCAGCTCAAGACCCACCAAATTGTAGATAATTGAATCAGTTTTCCAACGATACCAATTTCGCCTAAATTCGATACCCGAGTGAAAAGTTATAGCATTTTTCGTGTGAGTCAGTAAGTTGTCGCAATTATACCGCTCGGCGGTGCCTATAGAGATCGAACCAATAGCGCTCAGCGGTAAGCCTCAAAATCGTGCTTATCCAAAATAGTAGGTCACCGCGATTACACCGCTCGGCGGTGCCTATAACGGTGGCACCAATAGCGCTCAGCGGTGAGCCTCAAAATCGAGATTTCTGTTGAATCTTTTAATTTCGAGGGACAATCTTGTCTTTCCCTACAAATTCAAGTTGCGTAAACAGTGCATTAAAATATCTTTTAGGCATAATATGCCCAAATTCACTCAAACTTATCAAGAACAAAATCCTAATCTCCCTCTCAAAGATCAAGAATCCATACTTTAAGTTCAAGATTTCCAAGAAACAAAATCAAGATTCGGATCCTATTCTTCAAACTAAGTAGTCTAAGATATGTGGGACTATCCTTAAACTCCATGGGCATGGGTTTTAATCTTCTTATTAAACTTAAAGATATACATCTATGTTTTCGAAAAATGATTTTGTTAACGATTGAATGATATGCATCATGGTATCGTTTTGATGAAAGTATATGTTGGTTTAGATCCCCTTTATATAAAATTGAATTTGCAATTACACCCACACACACATATATACATGTATTTTCGATTATCTTTTAAAGGGTTAAATTGAGAGCATGATTAATGAACTTCCTCCCTTGTTATGAAATATATTGTTTATTTGAATTGTGTGTGATTTTGAATGCATGGACTATGTTTTGAAAGTAAGTTTCTCAACATCATAATGATTGACATGTTTTATGATATAATGAGGGGGGAGTTTTCTTTCTATAATTAAACTCTTTGCATTAAAAAAAAGAGTTGCATGGGATTGAACAATTAGCATGTCCACCATATGTTTTAATTCTTGCAAAAGAGGTAATTGGATAAGTTTTTTTGAGATTTCAAAGTGATGACTCTCTTATAATGTTGTGAATAATTGGTGGCCATTTGCATGTTCTAAATAAGATGGGCTGTGAAATTGACACGATATGAACGACTTGCAAGTTGGGGTATGACGATATCCGGAGATGATATGCCCTTAAAGAAATAAGTATAAAATATTTTCAAAGCATGAAACATGTTCTTAAAGAACTAAAATTGGGCTTAAAGAGAGCTAGTTGGTTACCCGAAGAAGGATGAAGTTCAGACAACTCATAACCCGAAACCGTGTTTTGCCGATACGAGTTTATGATGACGGCCCTGTGTCGTAGTACGAATGACAGATCCCAATCCTTGCGTCAAACTCGGATTGGGGACTTGACCACCGAGTTAAGGGAGGAGTCCATATAACCCGTGGATAAGTACGGTTGTAGGGTGCACCATATATCTCACAAGTAAAATAAAGAGTGAGTCATAATTTCCAAGACTTGTTTTGAAGTCATTAAAGTATGCCCATGTGTTTTCACTTACCTTATGTTCATTGTTTTAAGAAACGCTTTCACCTATGTTATATAAAAGCATATTTTTGGATTGTTTCACCTATCAGTACAGTTGTATTGACCCCTCTATATTTCAGGATATGAGGCACAGTCCCGGAGTCCCGCTAAACAGTAGATCAGTTTATCATATTTGGAAGTTGGTGAGCCTCCCTCGTTCCGGAGGACCTTAGTTTTATGTTTTATCTTCACTTGTTTCTAGTTCATGGTCCGACCAAGGGCCTTGTCCCGGTCATAGACAAATGTTGTTTTCGTATTTTTAGAGATTTAGCAGACTGGTGCCATATGTTTTCGAATGTTTCGAATTTAATTTCGTATGATATAGTTGGATTAAAAGATTGACCATGTTTCTGTTTTGCTATGTTTTCTGCATTTCCTTACAATATATGAATTGTGTTTATGATTTCCAGTTAGAGAAGAGCTCTCGGGCCTCCATAGTTTGGGATACCCGTCACGACCAAGGCCACAATTCGGGTCATGACATACCTGAATTTGGGTTTTGATTGGAACATGTTATGTTGCTGAATTTTGCTTCATTACTTTTTTTTTTCAACTGTTATTCATTTTGTCTGATTTAACACTAAGGGGTCGTTTGGTTGAGTGTATTAAAAATATAATACATGCATTATTCTTTGTGTATTAATAATACCATGTTTGGTATCATTTTTTAGACTATGCATAACTAATACTTGCATTAGTTATACACATTATTGTGTATTAAGGTGTGTGTTATTAATACTCATCATTCCTATGTATTAGTAATACCAAATATTTCAACACATGTATTAATTAGTAAATGACAAATTTACCCCTCAAAGCTCTACTAAAATATTTTCCCCAAATCTTTTTTCCATGGCTCTTTGCTCCTATTTTATAGCTTTCAACAATGAAAAAAAAAAATTCAATGACTAAATTCTCCCTCAAATCTCTACTAGAATATTCATTTTCCTTGTATTTTACCTTTATTCTTGTACTTTGTCTTCTCTTCTCTACACTGTCATGGAAAAATATGAAAAATTTTCACCGCATCGTCTTCTTTTTTTCAGATAATTAGATATTGTTTGCTCTTCTACACTAGAATTAAATGTTCTGTTATTGGGAGCTTGAATGTGAAATTGGATTCTTTGTTTTTGAAGATTGTTTTTGAATTTTTTGTTGCTTAATTTTTCACGCTAATCTGTAAAATCATGACTATTTTTGGTGATTTTCTAAAGTTGTGCATAAAAATTATTTAATTCCCCCATGTTCCAACTATCTCCTCTGTATGAGGAATTGAAAAATATCAAATTTTGTTATACAAACTTTTTTAATGGAGAGGGAATGGATATAAACTGTTTGAAGAATTGATGGACAATGAAGTCCAATTCGTTGGTTTGGGTAAGAAGGTGGAGAGGGTATTTTAGTCATACAAAATATTTTTTATAAAAATTATACAACATATATTATTTTTAATACATCAAACCAAACACTGCATAAGAAAAATACAAGCATAACTAACGCAGGTCTAACTAACACAAATATTACTAATACAAGCATTACTAATACATCATATTTTGCATTATTATTATACACTCTACCAAGCGACCCCTGACTGACATTTTTTTGCCATGCTAAACTCGCATAATTGCACGTGTGCTTGATTTTATACATTGTTAGCTTTATTGTGGGCGTTCATAGGAAATATTTATTTTTGATGACTGTGGTGTCCAATACAACTTTCACTCATCTCGACTGATTTCACGCCTTAATGTTACCCTAATTATCTCTAGTAAAAGACCATAAACACACTCCTTCATGTTTATCGCTAACTAGCACTCCTAATGCCAGAGGTTGCAGAATTCGCCCTGCAAGTTTAGCTAAGTGAACCAATTTGGCCCTTTTGTCAAGTTTTCTGTTACTTTTGGACGGATGAAACACTATGAACATGATGGGCAAATTTGAGCGAGTCAAAATGACCCGTCCAAAAGTTAATTGAGCTGTAAAGCCGATTATAATTAATCCAAACTCTTTCGATTATAAATATTTAAGTACCTTATTACTATTATTTTTCCTTTTTATGATTATAAATAATATATTAAATAAAAGTGTGCTTTTTAATCTGAAAGTGATAAAATTTCTCATGGATCAATTTTGAGCAATATACACCTAATTTTTAGATGAATAAAATCGGCGATGGATCAAAATAGATGTCGCCAATAAAGCCTGCTTAAACTTGGACGGATTAAGTGAATCATATTTTGATACACTAATATTTACGTGGCCAGCTCGAATCTTATATTACTAAAAATGATATTCTCTCCGCATAAAGTCTTCTACAAAAAATAATGCAGGCAATGGGGGTCTATGTAAGAAATTTGGCTAGACTTGAAAATTGAGTGTATATCCTAAGTGATACTCTCATAATTGTGTAATGACTTACGCATTGTATTTGTTCGGATGGTTATTACCCGTTGCATCATAACATATTTTATTGTAATGTATCGTATTATACTGTATTTTCGACGGATAATCAGAAAAGGAAAAATTGAAAAAGAATCTAAACGATCACTTTGAAAATACCTTGTCCTGATCATCACAACAGTGTGCATTAAAGATAACAACGAAAATTTATTACATAGAGCTGGATCAGTCATCATATAATAAAAACGATACATACATATTATTTTAGATTACCTCCAATATCCCCCTCTCAGAATCCTACATCACCTGAAACCAACAAACAATAAACATGCATTAGTGAATATTCGCTAATTAGGAATTAAGTTTCAAGAACGTTGATAGAGGACTTATTAATTACTTGAGAAGTCTTGCATGGATTAGTGATATCACAGTAACTCTCAAGTGTGATGAGAACTTGATTGTCTAATTCCTCAGCGTATTTGTAGCATTCGCAGTTACTGCCAAGCATTATGTTAAGTGTTGGGCAACATTGGTCAATGGAGGCTGTGTTGAACATGCAATTCTTTATCTTTTCTTTATCTTTTGCACAGCATGTAGCCACTTGCTGGTTGCTACTACTATTGTTGGCTATGGCTTTGATGGTTTCAATCACCTCTTGCTGGTTGATTGAACCCTCAGCGTAATTGTAGTATCCGCCGTTAGGGCCATGCATAATGTTAAATGTTGGGTAATTTTGGTCAATGGAGGGTGTGTTGGACATGCAATTCTCTAACTTTTCTTGATCTTCTGCAGAAGCTTGCTGGTTGCTACTACATTTGTTGTCTATGGGTTTGCTAGTTTCAATCACCTCTTGCTGGTTGATTTCCTGCATCAATTACAACAGGATTTTCGCATTACTTTGGGATGGATGACAGCTAGAACTTATTAATTAATATGAAATGGAGGCCTAGGGAGTAATTAATACTAGTACTTCTACTCCTCTCCGTCCATCAAGAAATAATTTATTATATTGTGTTTATATTACCCCGGTTATTAAATACTACATTCATTTCTCAACATTTAGCTATGAGTTGTATAATAGGATTGAGATATATAATAAAATTACTTTTTTATTTTATTTCTTAAGGTGTGCGTCAAGTAAATAGCAAACAAGTAAAAATGGTGATAGAGGAAGTAGTAGTACTTGGTTATGTGGACTAGGAGGAGCCTTGAAGCCACAATATTTTTGCAGACCGGTTAAAGCCTTTATATCCATTTGCTCCGCAACACTCCAGCAGATAGATTTTGTTAGAGGGGGAGCATTGAAGTTGAATGAATCACAGCATTCTGTTATGCAGCTGCTACTTGGATTCTTCACGCATAGCAGGAACTTCATGCAACTATCATTCTCACTGGGTTCAGATACTGTCCTAGTAGCTGCTTCAACTTGCTGCTGCTTTAGTTTGTATGTTTATAGAAAGTTCTCAGTGTCATGTATCGATTGAGGAGAAAAGACTTATCTGCATTCAATGTATATAGATATATAGACACAGGCGGACCCACAACTATTAGTGGCGGTGCACGTGCACCCGTTAACGTCGAAAAAAATTATACGTATACATGTGTATATACCTTCAGCAATTGAGATATAGTTAATAGTGCACTCACAAATGAATGCTAGTGCACCTTGTTGTGCTGGTTGAAGACATCACATCCGTCCACGCGATCAGGGATCGTTCCCTGGGTCGCACAATATTTTCTCTTTTATTTTGTGCTGGTTGAAGACATCACATCCGTCCACGCGACCAGGGATCGATCCCTGGATCGCACAACATTTTCTCTTTTATTTTCAATCTTATATTAAAATTGAGATATAGTTAATAGTGCACCCACAAATGAATACTAGTGCACCTTGTTGTGCTGGTTGAAGACATCACATCCGTTCACGCGATCAGGGATCGATCCCTGGGTCGCACAACATTTTCTCTTTTATTTTGTGCTGGTTGAAGACATCACATCCGTCCACGCGACCAGGGATCGATCCCTGGGTCGCACAACATTTTCTCTTTTATTTTCAATCTTCAAATTAACAACTTACTACTACATTAAGTTGAATGCTAGTGCACCTTGATGCATAGGTTGAAGCCAATGCTTCCGTCCATGCGACCAAGGATCGATCCCTGGTAGCACAATATTTTTTCTATTACTAAATTTATAACAATATTTTTTTCAGTACTAAATTTATAACATCAAAATATTGGAGTGGGAATTCGAACCTGCAACCATCCCATGAAGTGAATCCCTCTTTACCATTGAGCTACTACAAATGATTATCCAAAGATCTTAAAAATAAACCTCATATTATAAGAAAGTAAAGTTATTAGCTTAGAACTCATACTTGTTCTATATATTTATTTTTTCAGTATTGTTTATGTCTTTGACAACTAATTGAATATGATAATATCTCTTAATCGACATTGAGAGTTTTTCTAATGTCTTAAGATAATATTGTGCACCACAGTATTATCAAAAGCAACAAGTGTAAAAAAGTTTCACGGTCTATTGTGTTTAAGCACAAAGTACAAATAAAGCGTGAGATTTAACCCAAAAAAAACATAAAGAGAAAAAAATATAAATATATGTCTAATCCAAGACTAATAATATGAAGAAAAAAAATTGATAAAGTGAAATAGTCCGTCTCTTAAGAAAGCCTCATTGATTGACAAGGGAAAGTATGTATTAGAAATTAAAACCTAAGTTGCACATTAAGTGAGATCAACACATTTTGAGTCTTGCTTCAAGGCTTATGCGCGCCATTGACAATACTGGTGCACCCACAGACTTCAAATCCTGGATTTGCCTCTGTACAACGTAAAATATTTTTTACACTATGGGTGTGTGTTTGATATTTTTCTAGAAAATGTTTTTATGAAAAATAAGTTATTTTTTTATTATTATTTTTGTATGTTTGGTTGGAAAGTGAAAAAAATAATGAGTTCAAATAGGCAAGAAAGGTGGAGTAAAAAAGATTTTTGAAACTTTTTTAAAACTAAATTAAAAATTATTTATTTATTTATTTATTTTTGAGGGGGGAGAGGTCAGAATAGGTGTTAGGAATGGAGCAAGAATTTTATTTTATTTTGTATTTTTTATGAAAAATAAAAATTTAAACAACTTTTTTTGGGGGGGGTGAAGGGGTGGAGGGGGGAAGGGGCGGCTGGTAAGTGTGGTGGGGTAGAAAAAAGTTTGACTTCTTGTTTAAAAAAATAAATATTTTGTGGAAGGGGATGGTAGAGGTTGGGGTGGGGTAGAAAAAAGTTTGACTTTTTGTTTAAAAAAACAAATATTTTTTGGGGGATGGTAGAGGTTGGGGGTGGCGTAGGGAATGAGGTGAGAAGAAAAGTTAAATAATTTTTTTTTTTTTTTGGATGGGGATGGTAGGAGACCGGAGATCGGGGTGCGTGAATGATTTTGAGAGTTGTATGTAAATTTTAATTTGAGAGTGAGGTTGATAAAGAATTTTTGAATAATAATTTTCTTACTTTTCAAAAGAAAGTCATTTTTCTTAAATTTAAGAAAAATATTTTTCAAAATATTTAAGTCAATCAAATATGAGAAAAGGGTGAAAATCATTTTTCCCCAAAATTTATCTTAAAAATCAACCTCTCCTTCGAACTATCAACAATAATCAATCTCCCCTTTTATCACAATCCGGTCATTGACCGGTAACTTTGCAAATTTGACCGATGACTAGATTGTGATAATAGTAAGGTACGCACAAGTTTTGCACTAATTAGAATCACTTCACAAACTCTAGATGAACAAAGTTAGATATGTGCTAGTGAGAGTTAATATATGATTCAGAAACATCTAGTGAAATAGTAAGGTACGCACAAGTTTTGCACTAATTAGAATCACTTCAATTTAGCACTTTTAACAATATTCATGAGTTCATATGATTCAGTAGAAACAACGAGCTTTTAAGAAAAACTTTATATTCCAATTACCACTTTGTTTTAACAATTAATAATGGCAAACTCGTCAAGTAGTGGGGAAAAAATGGAAATTTCATAACAAAATTAAGAGTAACTTATAAATATATATATATATATGATGAGTTTACCTGTTCTGCCGTAGCCGGCCGGTGACTGCAAAGTAGCATAAAGGTGAGCATCACCAACCCTCTTCTCATTTTCTCCATCTCCATCTCCATCTTAATCTAATTTCTCTCTCAAAACTGGTGCTAATTAAATGACTAATAACTAGCTAGTAGCACCTAGCTATACTATTTAATAAACTTTTTTAAAGTGATAATTTAATTTATGGAAAAGCACATTTTATAGCACTTTTAAAAATAAATAATTCTAGTTTGAAAATTTTTTAAAAAGTGGTCAGTCGAATATATTATTTTCGCTTTATAATAATTTCCTAATTTGAATTATTTGGCCTATGTAATTCATATACAGTTCATCTACAATACTAATACAGTCTATAGACAATAATGATACAGTATTCAACTTGGGCAATTCGACCCTTTTAAAAATATTTTAATTTTTTTTGCTATAAATTTTTTAATTGATTAAATATTCTACTATTTTTTATGTATAAATAACATAAATACCAATCATTTTGGAAGTAATTACATTTTCTCCCACTTTTTTAATTACCTTACTCTCTCTCCCTATTAATATGCATAACATAGGCGACATATACATGACATTCTGTGTATATGTTGGGATTTTTGTAATATGTTTAAAGAGTTGGGATTTTTTGTAATATTGGAAACATAAGTTGTGTATTTGTGTAATTTTTAGTTTTTTATTGTTTAGAAATAGTAATTAAATTATATAAAAATGATGTAATTGTTAAATAGAATATGTATTTATATAAGATATATGTGTAGAAATTGTATAGTTATATTAAATATGTATATGTATAAAATATATATATAAAAATATATAAAAAGTGTATGAAAATTATATAATTGTTGTATAAAATGTGTAAAAAAAATATATAATTATTATATAAATTGTATATCAAAACTGTATAATTTTCGTATAGAATATTTATATGTATAAGATTTGTATAGAAAGTGTGTAGAAACAGTATAGAACAAAGCCAGCAAATTGAAATGACTAGGAAGTGAAATTTAAATTTCATGATCATTTTCATAGAAATAGTTTAATTTAAAGTATCGTTTCTGTCCTTTTCCCTTTAATTTATACCAAATGGGCACGCATATTCTAAGAGATCCCTTTATTTTATGTCTACTTGCTTGTTTTAATAAAGAAAAACAAAAAAGGTAATTCAAAATTCTGGTAGTATTTTTCTAATGAGGATACTTATAAAAGGATTAAAAAGCATGGGAAATTACGACGAACTATTTCAACAACCATGTATATATCATTTACTAGTGACGATAGCCTAGTGACGATAGCCAGGAAACCGCCCGAGCTGACATAGTGGTTCAGCGCTATGTCTTTTAAGCAAAAGATTGGGGGTTTGATCTCCGTCTCTGGCGAATGGAACAAACTCTGTGGCCATTTTCCTACCGCAAAATGCACTGACTGAGGAACGAAGTATTAGTCTCACTGCTACCGGCTGTGGGGATACTTGGGAAAAAAAAAAAAAAAAAAATAGCCAGGCGTTGTCCGGGTCCAACATGAACGAGTCAATATATAAAACATCAATAGTGAAAAGTTGATGTTACATTTAATTGGTAGTTGGTGTGGAATCCAAAATAATTAAATTTAAAAAATATAAAAAAAATTAGTGTTGCAACACGCTAAATATGGTGATATGAATCTAAAAATTGATGTTGCAATATAATTTGTAAATTAATGTCGTAACATGTAAGGTTTGGGAAGTTCATCTAAAAATAAATGACTTCTATTTCAGTTTAAAATACATCAAAATAGAGAGAGCAATAGGGAGTAAGGAGAGTAATCCACGAATATTTTTAGACCGTGAGAAAATAGTGTGGAGTAATATCATAGTGAGTTGTGTGAAATAAAAAGTGTTTAAAATATGTAGTCCCACCTAAAGTTGCAACGAAAGCTTACTTTAGCCATTAAACTCAACCTATAATTATTTACTCTCCAAACAACTTTTAAATGAATTTTTTACAACCCTAAAAAAAATTATACTACTCTCACTATGGAGAGTGCATCACACTCACGCCACGTTGGATCCATGTCATATCCACGTCCGATCCACGTCAAAGCTACATAAGTAAATTATTTTTTTAAAAAAATAATATATATATTAAAAAAAAAAAACCTCCCCCCCCTAAACCCACCAGCTCCCCCTTCCTCCCCCCATCCCGAACGTTGTTGTCCCCACCCCTTCCCTACCCCAACGCCCCCCCATCAAGAAACTTACCCAATTCATTTATCATATTCCTTTACTCTCAATTCTCAAACAACCCCAAAATCAAAATAAGATTAAAACAACGATAAAAAGTGCAGATTGTTACACAAAAGAGTAATACGAAAAAATAGTGGCATGTGATTTTTTAAAAAGAAAACTAAAATAAAATTGGTCGAAAAATATAACAGAGATAAATCAGTGCAATAAGTTTATGAATTGAAGAGAGAGATTTTGGAGAGTATGGAAAGGAGAGTATGAATTTGGATTTTGGAGAGAAGTTTATTGGATTAACGTTTTTATATTTGATTTGTGTTTTTCCTTGTTTCATCTGTTTGAAATTAAAATCATGATGTTTGGATTGATGTTTTTTTCCATATTTTTTTACGATTGAATTTGTGTTTGTCGGGTAAAATATGTCTTTCTTATTTTATTTCTATTTTTCATTATTAAAACAGATCATAGTGTCAGTCTCGATTGATTAGCACTGTGTGAACTCTGTCCTATTTTTAAAACTTGCCACAGATTGGTGAAACAACGGAGGAGAATTTTGTTAAGGCTCATTTACAACATTCATGCACCCATTATTGCGTTCTAATGACTTCTTGAAATTGTTTTGTGAGCAAGCACTGTACTGTAATAGTGGATCTGATCTCTCTATATATTCATATTTGTAAGGAAGAAGAAGAAATTAGGGTGATCGGTGTGAGGAAGAAGAAGAAATGGGGGTGATGGGGTGTGAGGAAGAAAAAGAAATGGTAGTGATGGGGTGTGAAGAAGAAAAAAAAATAATGGTTAAAAATATTAAAGTGGGCTCCGCTAAAAAAAATTATATTTTTTTCCACTAAAACCTGCTTCTATTTTTTTTCCACGTCAACCGTTAACGGAGCAAAATAATACACTTTAAAGTTCATAAGGGGTAAACAATTATTGTAGAAATGTAATTTTATCCCTCCCCGAAAGCATTCTTACTATTTTACCCTCGTCTTAGTGCCTGCCCTCACACGCATGATTATATCCCACAAAAGTACAAAAATAACAACTCTAAACAAACCCATAACAAATTTTATCCTATCCTAATCATCTCTACCCTCACCTCACCACCTCTAACCCCTTAACAGATATATACATATCCATATACGGATAGAGACGAAAACAGAAGGGGGAACAAAAAAATAGAATTCCATTTTTTTTTCAAGGGGGCCCACAGGGAATTCCCTAATTGATATATACACACATCATCATCATCTTCATCGGGGGGACCATATTCACATCACAATAAAAAACTCACCCTCACAATTCTCACCCTCACGCACTGCACATACATACACACTCTCAACACACTACTCACCTTCTTCTTCAGAATCTCCACAAAAACCAGACTATACACACACATACGTCTTCCTCTATTTCTCTGGTTTTGGACACACACGAACAGAAACGGAGAGACAGAGAGGAGAAGATGGGGTCAGAGAGAGAACATAGAGGGAGAGAGGGAGAAACATAATTTATGTGTCTCGTTACAGTTCCGACGACTGATTTGCCGAAAACAAATCAAACCATCTTAAAATCTGTTCAAACCCACCAAAATTCTGCGGTCAGTAACAGCAATTCACACCCTTCGTCGATCTTTTAAGCGAATTTCTCATCGGGAAGCGTTATTTGTCGACTGTTATAGTCCGTCGAAACTCCTTCTGAGTGAACCATCGCTGGAAAATCGGGACCAGCTGCTGCTAGTAGCCATCCCGTTCAAATCGGAGTTTTGAGTGGGTTCCAGCAAAGTTCATCGGGAACCACACTTTTTTTAGTTTTCTCGCAATTTTGGTGTTCGGGTGGCTTGGGAATTAGTTTCGTATTGAGGTTTGTTCGATTGGAGAGTTCGAGGTTGATGATGGTTGATTCGAGTCGATTTGAGGTTCATCGATTCCTGAGGCTCCGTCGTTGTTGAAATCTATTCGAGTTGTTGGAATAAAAAGCATCGAGGTCCATTTCTCATCTCATTCTCTATTCTATTTTGGAATTTTGGTTGTTTGTTGTGGGTGTGAATAACTTGTTTGTTTAGCATGCTTGAATCTTTGTTGTGTATACGTAGTTGATGCTGGATTTGATAGTCGAAGAATTGGTTAATTAGTTTGACAATGAAATTGGGGAAGACGGGAATCGAAAGTTAAAAAAAATGAATATTGTTATGTTTTGATTCATCAATTATTGTTGAATTTGAAATGGATATCAATGTCATCGAACTTAATAGTATCATAATAGGTCGAGTGGGTAGGCAAACGTAGGTTAGGTAAGCAAAGTTTAGAACTTGTGGAATATCGAATACTTGAAATATGTGTTGAATGACTTGGTTTTATTGCTTTTGGATCAAATGTATAATTTGGTCGGGGAATGCCCCGAGGTATTGTGTTTATTCGCCGGGGAATGCCCCAAAGTATTATGTTGGCGGAAGATGTCTGTGATGAAGGCCCGAGGCATCGGGTAAAAATATGTGAGCGTAGTTAGGATTAGTGTAGGATAGATAGAATTTATTTTAGTATTTTTCTATTTTTGGATTGTATAAATTGGACTAGACACTATATTTTTTATTCATGTCATTTTGTTTGTATGTTTGACTGTTTCACGTGTTTTGTGTGGTTTGTACATTCGTAGTGTCAAAATTAGCCGATACACTTCACCAAGCGACCGTGGTCGAACCACGGGATCGAGGGGTGCCTAACACCTTCCCCTCGGTCAACAGAATTTCTTGGCCAGAATCTCTGTTCGCGGATCAGTTTAAAGAGTCAAAAACAGTTTTGAAAAAAGATCTTTCAAAGGTGACTTGGCACACCGGATTATGTTAAGTGGCGACTCTGAGTTTTGATTGTTAAAAGTCCTTTTCAAAACAAGTTTCATCTTTTGTCACCTTAATAATAAAAACTCTTTTCGAACTTAAAATGAATCTTTTGATTGTAAAAAAGGGGTGTGACAGCTCTGGCGACTCTGCTGGGGACTCTTCAGAATTCGAGCTTATTTTTGGAGTTGTATTGACTTAGTTTGGTACTATAGGTGTATAGACATTTTGTTTGAGTTGTTTTGTGTTATTGTTTATCATTGTTGAGTGCCTACATGCTTTTTGTTTACAGTTTTTATCGTATGTGTTACTGCTTTATATCTGGCATCATGTGCATAACCCGAGTCATTTATTCTGCAACAAGTCCTGGAGTGCACGTCGTGCACAAAAACTCTAGTTGAGTCACCCTTATTTTAAGAGGGGGAGCCGTCGGACGTATGAAGTGGGTGTAAAGCAAAGTAGCCACTATCAACTATATGCTCCCCGAACAGCCTTGTTAGTAAACCCCAACGTAGGTCAGCCTTTAGGTCATGCTTATCTGCATCATATTGAGACCTAGTGGGACCCACGTGGCCCTTTGTAGGAGACTCACCCCTAGAGCATCCCTATGTCCTAAATGTTGCATCTTTGAGGGTAACTTGATCATTTGATGGACTGATTCGGAGAAAACATGTGTTAGAAGTAAGGTGTGTTTGAAAAAAAGAAAGAAAAAATGAGTCGAAAAGTAAAAAAATGAGTTTCGTAGTTTTTATAATTCTTTATGGCTTTTGTTTTTCACAATCCAAAAATTCAAAAAAGACTTTTTCTTTTACCTTTTGCACTCATTTTGTCAAAGATAAAAAGATTTTTCTTTGTTTGTTTAATAAGCTTTCATAATTTGAAAATTTCAAAAAAAAAATTCTTTTAATAGGAGCTTTTCATAAAATTCAAAAAATATGTTAGAAATTTTGTACATTTAATATAACGAAAATACCAAAAAGATTTTCTTTCATAGCTGTTGGTGTCATTTTTTATGTGAAGTGTCCAATTGAAAACTCAAAAAAAGATTTTGTTATGTTGTTCATCGTGTGTCTTTGGTTGTGTCTCAAGTCAGGGTGCAATCTGTGATTTAATCATTAATTATCCAATCTGGATGAACTACGCACCCCTTATTCTTCTCCCTCGAGAGTGAGATACGTAGGCAACCTATTATTGGTTCGGGGACCTTATTTGAAAAAGAAAGAAGATTTTCTTCACTTTTTATTAGAGTAGGTGTCATATATTTCTTTAAAAAAAAACTGCAAAAAAATTTTCTTTAATAGTTTCAATTTTTATTTTCATAAGAAATTAGAAATTGAAAACTCAAAAAGATTTTTTTTGGTAATCATAGGTTTTATTTTGAATAGGAATATGAAAAAAAAGATCTTCTTAACTCTTCATTTAGAGTAGGTGTGTCATATACATCTTCGAAAAGAAAACCACAAAAAAAATTTCCTTTAATAGTTTCAAGTTTCATTTTCATATGAAATTTAGAATCAAAAATTTCAAAAAGAGATTTTTCTTTGGTTGTCATAGGTTTCATTTTGTATAGGGAATTTAAATCTGAAAAATGCAAAACAGATTTTTGTCAATTCTTTTGATAATTTGTTATTTTCTTTTCTTCTTGAAGTTCCAAGAAAAGAAAAAAGAGTTTAATTGGCCATTTTGGCAAGACTTCACGAACTACGTACACCTGATTCTCCCCTCTCGGGGGTGAGATACGTAGGCGCCCTTCTTGGGTTCGGTGATTTTTTAAAAAGGAAAATAAAAAAAAAGGTTTTGAAAAATGTTGAACTCTAACATATTTGTTGCCTCTTATTCAGTTAGTTTAAGGTGGTTGGTTTGTGGCTTCCTGGCTGGTCCTCTATATCACACCAAATCCAAGGAAGGTTTAGTTGTGTCCAACAAGGATATAGAGAGTGACACCATGGATGAAACAAAGAGTCAGGAAATTGAGAGTTTAAAGGAAGAGAATTTGAGACTGAGACAACAAATGATGGAAATGTACCGAGCTTGGGCCAGTGAGCTGCCTCCACCTCAGTTCCCCACTTTTGACCCTGCAAATACCTTGAGTCTTCCACTAAAATCGCAAAGTCAGTTTTCTACTGTTGTTGATGCACCACAGCATGCCTCAGAATCCATTCCACGTCAAATGCACCTCAATACTTCCACCACTCTTTCTTTAGCTCCTCAGTATAAGTCCACCACATTCACATCACCACATACCGTTTGTGTTTTTGTTGCTCAACCTTCTACTAATGCTTCCACTTTGGCTATCAATCCAACGATTGTGCTTCCCCAGTCCACTAGTGAATCCACGTTCAATACTCATGATGATCATTGTTATACTCTTGAGCCTACCGTTAAATTAAGTGGACCACCAAAATTTTTTACTAAGAAGCCTAGAATGCTAAAAGAGCTAGAAAAAGTGGTTGGGAAAGTTAAGAGTGTAGAAAATGATATGAAAAATTTCCCTGAACTTATGGGCTATGGAGATGTTTCATATAAAAACTGAGGCATGTATTCAAGTGTTAATCTTCCTCCCAGCTTTGAGACATCAAAATTTGGGAAGCTTGATAGACAAAAGGATTCTGTGAAACATTTGGGACGACATTGCAATCGACCAAGGAAAACTGAAGGAAAGAAGAAGAAAAACACACCTATTGTCATGCCAGGGCCAAAGCAGAGTTTGAGAGGTCCAATCCACCAATACTGTCAGTCTCAATACCAAGCTTACATATTAGATCCACACAACCACTTGCAACAAGGTTTCTTTCCCCAAAATCCAAGAAATCCCATTCCACTTCCTCAATATCCTTTGAATAATGCATAATTGTATGCTCATCCATCTTCTTATTCATAATGGCATGCACCTGTCCCTCAACATCGTCCTCGACCCCCACAAATTTACAAGGAACCTCTAAATCCAAGTTTCATCTGAGGCCAGAGTTCGCAAAGAAGAGGAAGGAAAAAAATAATTTCACTCCTATTGGGGAATCCTATGCCAGTTTATTCCGGAGATTGGTACAACAGGGCATGATCACTCCTCTTCTTGGGTATACTCCTGACCCACATTCAAGAAGTTTTGATCCTAATGTACGATGTACATATCATTCTGATGTTCAGGGTCACAGTATTGAAGATTGTCGTGCTTTGAAAAGAGAAATTGAAAAGATGATTCAAGATAAATTAATTATGGTGCAGAACATTAACAGTGAGGAAAGTTCTATTCATGCTGATATGCAAACCAGTGGCTAAGATGTCAGGCTGAGCAATTGAGAAGTCACCCCTCTCTACTAGGAAGAGGTCTGGTAGTTTGTTTTATTTTATTTTTTGTTATCCGAATTATTTCAGGGTTGTAGTTCGGGATCTATCTTGTTTTGTCCCTTTGTCGTTATGTTCAAACCCTTCTATCTTTCATTTCAACTAAATGAAGTGTCCCATTTTCCTTTGTATTTTAAATATGTGTTGTTTGTTTGTTTTCTTTACATAGTACATTTTATGTTGACTCTAATGATATGACATGCTAGTGAAATTTTCAGCAAGATCTTAAAATCAAGTTTAAGCATGAGCATTGAATCAGAGGGTTAATGTCACGCCTCAAATCCTATTGGGGCGGACTGACATCCGTAATCGAGGAGGCCCAGGAGAACCAGCTCATAACCTTATACTTCTCATGCATACCTCTATGACAACCCAAAATTCGGACAGCATCATGTCGCATATAAAAGGAAATAATCACCTGTATAAGCTCGAGCACACATATATATGTATATACAATACTTGACCATTGGAGCCATCACGTCTATTAATAAAATACCACCTTAACTGTACATTAGGTCTACAAAGCCTCTAGACAATACACAGAGTTTAACTAAGTTCGGGACACACCCCCGCCATATAACTAACTTTTATACAATACCAAAAGTGACTGGATATGACACGAAAAGCGCCGAAGCAAACTGGAGCTCACCAAAAGCAGTTGGATATCCTGGCTCCTACTTGTGCGGTGTATGAGCTGAGGTACCTGTGCCTGCAGCATGAAATGCAGGTCCCCCGTGGGGGACGTCAGTACGAAATATGTACTGAGTATGTAAAGCTATAGATAATCACATATGATAGATGAGCTCAATAAAAATCAGAAACAAGTGAATAAATCATAATAGGAGTGGACCACACTTATTAGAACTTGTGACAACCTGTACATTGTATTTATTCAATCACTTTACCTTCGTTCTTATCATCTTTGTAATCATTACTGTACTGTACTATGATCATTAGGCTGCCTCCAGTACATATCAACTGGGATCGACCCATGATAGGCTTATGCCCCTGAGATACCACCCATAAACACATAAATAGGGATTGACCCATGATAGGTTTATGCCCCTGGGATACCACCCGATAAGAGAGAACTTCCATCACTTAGTTCAATTAATCTTTGAGATTGTTATTTCAGTTGCCACCGCATTTTTGATACTTTGAAACAATGATACATCAATAAGAGACATATAAATAGACCATCAATGCAATAACAATGAAGTAAGAACTCATTGGCACATCAATGAAGTATTTTGGAGTCATCAATGCCATAACAATGAAGTAGGAACTTATTGGTATATCAATGAAACGTTTTGGAGTCATTAATAGCACATGAATCTTGTTTGAGTAACCGGATACCTTCTGACATTCATTAGTGCAATAAACATGTAAGATTTGGAGGACAAGTAAGTATTGGAATGTCTTGACATCTTGTAGGGTGGAAACAAGTTCATTGGTAACGTAGGACATCATACAAAACCATTATGGATCACATGTTATTGAATAACTTTGGAAACTTTCTTAATAGAACAATTGTTCACTTCCATGCCAAAGATATGATATAGAGTATGCTTTACATACCTGACTGTCAACCTTCAATACTAGTCCCAAATGGACTTCCCGTCTTTTCGGATTACTTATCTACAATGAACATATATAACAATCTAGTATTAGCAACCAAACGTCACAATTCAATTATTTGAATTCACCAAACTAGTGGTTGTCACACCCCCTTTTCGACTCAAAAAAAAATATATGTATTTTGAGTTCAAAAGGATTTTATTATTAAGGTGACAAAAATGAAAAATTTGTTTAAAAAAAAAGGATTATTTACATGATTATTTTTTCTTATTCAGAGTCGCCACTTGGCATAATCCGGTGTTCCAAGTCACCTTTGAAAAATCTTTTTCGAAACGGTTTGACTCTAAAAACTGATCCGCGAACAGAGATTCCGACTAAGGAATTCTGTTGACCGAGGGGAAGGTGTTAGGAACCCCTCGATCCCGTGGTTCTACCACGGTCGCTTGGTGGAGCGTATCGGCTAATTTGACATTACAAATGTACAAACCACATAAACACACAAAACAAGCAAATAAACAAATCACAAAATTCAAAACAAACCAAAATAATGTTCAGTCCAAATTATACAATCCAAAATAAAAGAGGTGCTGAAATATAAAACCTATTCTATTCTAAACTAATCCTAAACTAAACTCCACCTGACGTTCCGGGCCTTGATCACGAGCCTCCTTTACGTACATGCTACTTCGGGGCATTCCCCGGATAAATCAATACAAATCCTTCGGGGCATTCCCCGGCCAAATGAGTACAATTTAAAACTTTTCGTGCAATAAAGTAGAAAGTACCATTCACGCACATATTCAAACACTCCAACAAATCGTTATTCCTAAATTTGCCTACCCGGCCTACGTTTGCCTACCAAGTTCAACGTATCACAATTCTATCATGTTCAACATTATCAATACATCAAAATTAGTCAATATTCATTTTCCTCCATTTTTAATCCCCACCTTAATTCATTTTTCAACCACGTGATTAACCCATTTCAATACACAATCCACCAATCGAGAATAACGAAAATTCACCAATCATGCTTGGCACATCACACACCCAAATGTCACCAACAGTTCACATCAACAAACAAACCACGGTATCGAATCACACGCAATCACAATCACATAAGAATTAAATAAAAGAGAAGAAAGAATTGGACCTTAAATTTGAAGCTTTCAAACTCAATGTTATTCGAATAAAGAGAGTCCGCACCCGGAAACCTCGAGCCGAACCTTAAAACCAACAATCCAACTCGGCAAATAATGACCCGTTCACCGTCACTTTTTGCGCCGTTACTGTTCACCGGTTACTGTTCACCGGTTACTGTTCACCGGCGCCTTTTTTTTTTGTTGTTGTTGTTCTTGTTTTGTGAGGAAGATTATTTTGTGATTGTTGTTATTGTGGAGAAGATGATGATCAAAGAATGAGTCCCCTTTTTTCCTCTTGGATTTTTTCTTTTATAATGGGCATGAATTTGTTATCATATGGGAATTTTGGTGGGTCCCCCATATATTCTTTCTTTTAGTTTGTTATTGTGAGGATAAAAATGTGAGTGGGTAGGGTGGTGGAAGCTTTTGATTGGGTAGGTTGTTAGGATAAGATAAATTAGTTAGAGGTATTTTTTTTATTTTTTTTTATATTTTTGTGGGATATAATTACATGGGGTTGGACACATGGTAAGGTGAACTAAAAATGAATAAAATTAGACTTCGGGAGGGACAAAAATGAATAAAATTAGACTTCGGGAGGGACAAAATTAGGTGTCTACAGTGGTTAAGTAGTAAGCCTTAATTACACCATAAAGGGTGTCACTTTAATCCTTTTATACTCCAATTACATTCACATGCCATGCATATTCATACAACATCCTCCAATATCAAGTTTGGATTCATTTATCCTTCCAACCAATCCATTAAACTAAATTGAGTCATAGACATAAATAATCATCAATTCAATAGTACATCACCATATCCACCTTCCATAACTCAATTACCATATCCACCTTCCACAATTGTATACAACCAAACCATGCAAAATAGTCCATAACCCTATTTCCATCACCTTTCAATAACAACCAATACATGCAATCCTCTATCACACATATACATATGAAAAAGAACAAATGCAAACAATATTCATACCTTAGAATTCACCTCTTGATTATGCAATCCTGTTTGCACAAATAATAGGTGTCGTTCGAAGCTCTCGAGATGACAAACGCAGTTATCGGATTACTTTGGAATTTCTACGGTTGAATCAAAAGTAATTTAAAGGTCAAATTTGGCTAGGGTTTGTTCTTTCTCAATGATTGATGATGAAAATGAGTTTTTGAACTCATATACATGTATATATACACATATTCCCGTCCATAATATAATAGGAAATGACCAAAATACCTTTAAAATTTAAATAATGTCAAATCTGTCCTTTGATGGACTGTTTTGATAAGCTAAAGTAGATCGACCATAACTCTTTGCTCCGATATCAGATTTGGGTAAAATTGGTATCGTTGGAAGGATAATTCAAAGGGTTTTCATTTCATATAAAGTAGGTCACCCAGTTCGTCCTGTACAAGGAGTTATAGTCGTTTGAATTTGACCCTAAAAATCTATTTCGATAGGCTGAAGTAAAACGAGTATAACTCCTTACTTAGACGTTGGATTTGGATGAAACTGATTGCATTGGAAAGAAGACTCAAAGATATTTCTTTTCATAGGTCGCAACTCTCCCAGTTTATTATATTAAGGGAGTTATGATCATTCGAAGTTGACCAAAAAATTCAGCTGGCCTCAGTAGTTTGTGTGCAGGAAATTTTCCTGCACATTTACTATTCCCAAATATCCCGACCACCGTTTTATAGTTTCGAACGTGCTCGATTATATCTGAAACCTATCCATTTTTGGAAATCTTTATATCGTTGGAAAACTTATTCAATAAACTTCGCATGGAACCATGGACATGCAAATTTCGGTATAAATAAAATAAAAAAACTAATTCCATATAAATAAGACCAATACACGTACTTGAATACGCCAATACACGTACTTGAATACGAGGTGTTACATGTTAAAGTTAGAAAAAAAGAGTGTCTGAGAAAATAGATAGAGTGTTGGGGCATTTGGTGATCAAGTTGAAGCCTTCTTTGAAAATTAAGGCAATTATTTTGAGAATCATGAGAATAACTTGGTCAGCATTTGAAAGACATGTCTCAATTAGGTCAAATAGTGGATGAGTGATCGTACATCAAAAGGAATAGAAAAATTAGCTCCACGAAAGCATGAGGAATGTTCAACAAAGATGGAGTTTGCAAAAAAAGTAGCGACGCACAGTCTCGGTTAAAATTAGTGCTATAAAAAATATCACAAATGATCTTCATCTCTCACTTTCATATTGCATGATATGTTCTTGTATTTTCAAGGATTGATATGATGAAGACATTTTATTCTGCTATCCAAACATCGTGTTATCCTTTGTTTACCTCATTTGAGCTTTAGTCATATTTTCTTCATACCCCTCTTTTGGAATCAATATAGAGTCAACAAAGCTCAAAAGAAATGGTGTCGAGCAAAACAGTAGAGTCAAAAAAGTTTTAAAAACAAAAAAAAAAAAGAAAAATGTGTCCAAAAAGAGGAAAAGAAGAGCGTCGAGAAAAATAAAATCAGAAAAATCTCAAAGAGAAAAAGAGTCAACAAAAGAAAAAAAATTAGAATCAAGTGAAAGAACAAGCTGCCAGAACTACGCGTGACCTGATTCTCCTCTCTCGGGGGTGAGATACGTAGGCTGCCCTACCTGGGCTCGGTCCAACCAAATAAATAGTTTAGAATTTTCCAGTCAAAAGAAACTGGGGCATGAGTTAATCCTAATTGTTTGAGTCAATTCCAAAAGTTGTAAGTCCTACCCAACTTCAAGTGTCGTTTGGGCCCCATGCCATCCTTTCTTTCTAACCCTATCCAAAAGCCAGGTTACAACCAAAGAAAAACCTTTAGATCAATCTTTGAAGATGTTAAGGCTGAGCATGCAAGGGATATGGTGATGCATTTGGAAACTACTTGTCTTCCTCAGCATAAGAAATCAAGAGAGAAATAAAAATGAGAGAGTCTTATTGGTGAAAACCCTCATGGGCACCGTAAAACGATGGTAAGTTGAGAGAGATAAAAATAAGAGAGTCTTATCGGTGAAAACTCTCACGGGCACCGTAAGATGACTGTGGTTTAAGAAAAACGAAGATAAGAGAGTCTCATTAGTGGAAAATCCTTACAGACACCATAAGGCGATGGTGAGCTGAGGAAAAAAAATAAAAGAAGCTTGTTGGCGCAAACCCTTCAAGGCGCCACTAGTCGAATGAGGTCGTAAATGTAATTGACCTAAGGAAGTAACTCAGTTTCAAGGCCGTTAACTTAACAACAATTGGTAGAAAGTTTGGATGAAAAGATCAAGCTGCTTAATCCAAAATACATGGCATAATCATTAGAGTTGACTGTCATTTTTTTTGATGAATTTGTCGTTTCTTTGTTTCAAATGGGGGCATTCATTGTCTTTTATTTCTTCTCTTTATTTTGTTTATTTTTCTTGAGTCAGTTATCCAAATAAAAATTATCATTTTCTTTTCTTTTCTTGTCTTTGAGTCAAGTCCGTGTCAAAATAAAAGACAAAAGATTTCAAAACTAGCTACCAGCTTCATCAATTGTACAGAGCAATACAAAAGCTAGCACATAAAAGAGACATGATTGTGAGCCAAAAAGGGTATGTAGAAAGTTTTGCCAATAAAGAAGTCGGGGAACTCATGTAAATGCCAAGGTTCAAAGGCCTATCTGAGACGCAAGGCAAAACAGAGATACTGTGTTCGTTTTAGTCACTCTTAATGACCTGAGTTTGAGTCAATGATGCAGCAAGTCAATGACATATGCTAATGGTTAGAAGCAAGGTTAAATGTGATTGGGGCAAGAGAGATTTCCTCGAAAGCCAAAGCCACAAACCAGCCACCATGTTTTAAACTCAAAAGTTTTCTTTGTATGAAACAGGAACAGGTTACTTTCAAATCAAGGATTTCTAATCCCAAACAACAAAGGCCATAATTTCTCACTTCTATAAAGGCAAGAGGCAATGTTGCTGCACAGGTTTGATAATCTAGTCATGATAAAATTCATCATCTTATATTCCTCGGAGACACACTTTCTTGTCCAGGGATTTCGGTTTTCATTTGTTGGGTAATACACTTCTTAAATTGAACTTTCAATCCTAGAAGACGTACCTTCTAGTCGAGTCAGTCCATTTGACTCCTAGAAGACGTACCTTTTAGTCGAGTCATTTTCCTTGATTCCTAGGAGACGTACCTTTTAGTCGAGTCAGTCCCTTTGATTCCTATAAGACGTACCTTTTAGTCGAGTCATCTCCTTTGATTCCTATAAGACGTACCTTTTAGTCAAGTCATTCCCTTTGATTCCTATTCCCCTTGACCCCTAGAAGACGTACCTTTTAGTCGAGTCATTTTCTTTGATTCCTATTAGACGTACCTTTTAGTTGAGTCATCCCCTTTGATTCCTATAAGACGTACCTTTTAGTCGAGTCATTCCCTTTGATTCTTAGAAGACGTACCTTTTAGTCGAGTCATTCCCCTTGACCCCTAGAAGACGTACCTTTTAGTCGAGTCATTTCCCTTGATTCCTAAGAGACGTACCTTTTAGTCGAGTCATTTTCTTTGATTCCTATAAGACGTACCTTTTAGTCGAGTCATTCCCCTTGACCCCTAGAAGACGTAACTTGTAGTCGAGTCATTTTCTTTGATTCCTATTAGACGTATCTTTTAGTCGAGTTATCCCCTTTGATTTCTATAAGACGTACCTTTTAGTCGAGTCATTCCCTTTGATTCCTATTAGACGTACCTTTTAATAGAGTCATCCCCTTTGATTCCTATAAGACGTACTTTTTAGTCGAGTTGTTCCCTTTGATTCCTAGAAGACGTACCTTTTAGTCGAGTCACTCCCCTTGACTCTTAGAAGACGTACCTTTTAGTCAAGTCATTTCCTTTGATTCCTATTAGACGTACCTTTCAGTCGATTCATCCTCTTTGATTCCTATAAGACGTACCTTTTAGTCGAGTCATTCCCTTTGATTCCTATAAGACGTACCTTTTAGTCGAGTCATTCCCTTTGATTCCTATTAGACGTACCTTTTAGTCGAGTCATCCCCTTTGATTCCTATAAGATGTACCTTTTAGTCAAGTCATTCCTTTTGATTCCTATAAGACATACCTTTAGTTGAGTCATTCTCTTTGATTCTTATAAGACGTACCTTTTAGTAGAGTCATCTCCTTTGATTCCTATAAGACGTACCTTTTAGTCGAGTCATTCCCTTTGATTCCTATAAGACGTACCTTTTAGTCGAGTCATTCTCCTTAATTCCTATAATGATGTGACTTTCACAAAAGTCCTTTGATGATAAACTGGGGCTAAATTTTATTCTTGTTTTTGGAACTTTACTTTTCTAGCAAACAAAATTTCTCTTTATAATAATTTTTGTTTGAGATAATTTTCTTTCCAGTTTTGATGTGATTTCAGGAGCCTGCCCAAAGCACAAGGCGAATAAATGGAAAACCAAGCAACACGATGAAGAAATTAAAAGTTAAACAGATTGAAAAATAGCAAGTCAGGAGCCTGCCTGCAAAACAGGGTGAAGAAATTAAAAGCATAGCAACAAGTTGATAAAATAACAAGTTAGGAACCCGCCTGAAGAACAGGGTGAAGAAATTTAAAACCAAGCAACAAGTGATGAAATCGCAACTCAGGAGACCGCCTGAAGAACAGGGTGAAGAAATTGCAAATCAGGAGTCCGCCTGAAGAATAGAGTGATGAAACTCAAGTCAAAAAGTCCAAAAGAAACTGCGTAGATAGGTTTTAGTAATTTCATTTATGTTTTTAACTTGTAATTTTTATTTTTGATGTAATGACAGAGCCGCAGACCGGAACCTCGACGGAACCTCACTCGACTCTCTAACTCAGTTGTCCTTCTTTCTTTTGTTTCTTTCTTTGAATAATGGTCGGGTCAAAATTCTGTCTCGTTGTCTACTTCTTTGTATGAAAACACTTTGTGTTTACATGAAAAGAGGGGCATGATGTAGACACGTAATTTTGTCCATCCCCGAAAGCATTCTTACTATTTTACCCTCGTCTTAGTGCGTGTCCTCACCCGCATAATTATATCCCACAAAAGTACAAAAATGACAACTCTAAGCAAACTCATAACAAATTTTATCCTATCATAATCATCCCTACCCTACCCTACCCCACTACCCCTACCCTCACCTCACCACCCCTAACCCCTTAACAAATATATACATATCCATATACGGATAGAGACGAAAAGAGGAGGGGAAACAAAAAAATAGAATTCCAATTTTTTTCAAGGGGGCCCATAGGGAATTCCCTAATTGATATATACACACATCATCATCTTCATCGGGGGGGACCATATTCACATCACAATAAAAAACCCACCCTCACAATTCTCACTCTCACGCACTGCACATACATACACACTCTCAACATACTACTCACCTTCTTCTTCAGAATATCCACAAAAACCAAACTATACGCACACATACATCTTCCTCAATTTCTCTAGTTTTGGACACACATAAACAGAAACGGAGAGGAAGATAGAAGAAGATGGGGTCAGAGAGAGAACATAGAGAGAGAGAGGAGAAATATAATTTTTGTGTCTCGTTATAGTTTTGGCGACTGATTCGCCGGAAATAAGTTAAACCGTCTTAAAATGTGTTCAAACCCACCAAAATTCTGCGGTCAGTAACAACAATTCACACCCTTTGTCGATCTTCTTAGCGAATGTCTCACCGGAAAGCATTATTTGTTGACTGTTATAGTCCGTCGAAACTCCTTCTGAGTGAACCATCGCTGGAAAACTGGGACCAGCTGCTGCCAGTAACCATCTCGTTCAAATCAGAGTTTTGAGTGGGTTCCAGCAAAGTTCATCGGGAACCACACTTTGTTTTATTTTCTCGCGATTTTGGTGTTCGGGTGGCTTGGGAATTAGTTTCGTATTGAGGTTTGTTCGATTGGAGAGTTCGAGGTTGATGATGGTTGATTCGAGTCGATTCGAGGTTCATCGGTTCCTGAGGCTCCATCGCTGTTGAAATCGATTCGAGTTGTTGGCATAAAAAACATCGAGGTCCATTTCTCATCTCATTCTCTATTCTATTTTGGAATTTTGGTTGTTTGTTGTGGGTGTGAATAACTTATTTGTTTAGCATGCTTGAATCTTTGTTGTGTGTACGTAGTTGGTGCTGGATTTGATAGTCGAAGAATTGGTTAATTAGTTTGACAATAAAATTGGGGAAGATGGGAATCGAAAGTTAAAAAATGAATATTGTTATGTTTTGATTCATCAATTGTTGTTGAATTTGAAATGGATATCAATGTCATCGAACTTGATAGTATCATAATAGGTCGAGTGGGTAGGCAAACATAGGTTGGGTAAGCAAAGTTTAGAACTGGTGGAATATCGAATACTTGAAATATGTGTTGAATGACTTGGTTTTATTGCTTTTGGATCAAATGTATAATTTGGCCGGGGAATGCCTCGAGGTATTGTGTTTATTCGCTGGGGAATGCCCCGAAGTATTATGTTGGCGGAAGATGTCCGTGATGAAGGCCCGAGGCATCGGGTAAAAGTGTGGGAGCGTAGTTAGGATTAGTGTAGGATAGATAGGATTTATTTTTGCATTTTTCTATTTTTGGATTGTATAAATTGGACTGGACACTATATTTTTTATTCATGTCATTTTGTTTGTATGTTTGACTGTTTCACGTGTTTTGTGTGATTTGTACATTCATAGTATCAAAATTAGCCGATACGCTTCACCAAGCGACTGTGGTCGAACCACGGGATCGAGGGGTGCCTAACACCTTCCCCTCGGTCAACAGAATTCCTTGGCTGGAATCTCTGTTTGCGGATCAGTTTAAAGAGTCAAAAACAGTTTTGAAAAAGGATCTTTCAAAGGTGACTTGGCACACCGGATTATGTCAAGTGGCGATTCTGAGTTTTGATTGTTAAAAGTCCTTTTCAAAACAAGTTTCATCTTTTGTCACCTTAATAATAAAAATCCTTTTCGAACTTAAAATAAATCTTTTGGTTGTAAAAAAGGGGTGTGACAATTGTCCGATTAGTTTAGGGTTTAAAGTAAGTTTTGCTAACAAATTGAGGAGGAATTTGATGTATTTTCTCTTTCATTTATAAGAGCAGTATCTTTTGACACTACCAAGTTGTTATTAGTGTCATTGTATTATTCTATTTGGGTATTATATTTACTCCATTATAATATTTGATTTCTTTATTACTCTTTTGTTATCGCTATTTTGCGTGTATATTATTCTGGGTGGCATTATTTATTTTTCCAACAGTTGGTACAATTATTCATACTTATTTATTGTGACTGAGCTTTATAAGTTATAAGTGTATAAGAGTAATGGGTCGTTTGGTGTGAGGTATAAGATCAGATAGTTATGGAATAAAATTATAATGCTTTTTAATCTCTTGTTTGGTCGCAAACTCTGGGATAATTTATCTCGAGATTAATAATAAATATCAGGATAAGTTATTCCTCCCTCTTGATGATATTATAATAACTTATCATGGGATAAAGAAACTAAAATGAAAAAAATAACCCTCAACTTTTCTTTTCTTTTTTATTCTATAGAAAAGCTATTTCGACATGGGATAAAAATGACATAAGAAATTTATGTGAGGGTAATTTTGTCATTTCAATTCAAAAGCTGATAATCATCTGTAAACATTACCTACGTGTATCCATCATAATTTTTCTATCAAATACGTGGCCTTTCTTTCTTCTCGAATCTTTCCAGCTCCTCTTCTTAAAAAAGTTTAACTCTTTCTTCTCTGTAAAAAAAAAAAAAAAAAACTCCTTCCCTATGCTAAATAATAAACAAAACAAGAGGGAATTTAAGGTGTCCATTTTCTCTAGCGGGTATGTTTACATGATCCCTAACTTTTGCGATATTGAAAATCAGCAATCTGTTAGATATTTGATTTAATTAATTTGCTGTTTGTGGTTGTTGCTTCTTTGCTTGCTTTCTGACTTATTTATTTGAAAATAAAAAAATTTTCTTTTATTGTTGTGTTATTAAGACGTGTAGGTGTGGATTTAATCAATAGTGTTCTGTACAAATCTCAAAGTAGTAGTCTTAGTATTATTCTTTTAATTTCTTGTTCTCCGATTTATATGGCTATCTGTTGTTTCTTGTACTTCAACTGTTATATTATTTTATTATAGTACTATTCCGTTACCATCTTTTGTTTCTTACACTTTCACTATTTCTTTCATTCCTTATCAGCTACCAAACGACCCATGTTCAAGTGCAAATGGCATCAGGAAGAACATATGCACAATTATGGGCACCTATTGGCCATTTTGTGTTCCTCATGCTTATGAACAAGGGATTTCTAATTTGCAGCAACTCTGATTTGTAAACTCATTTCATTCTATTTTATTCATTCCTACTTCTAGCACTGGAGGATATTGCTGAAATGTTTTGTCTTAATGTTTCAGTGTGTATGAAGTTTTCATTTGATAATTTGAAAGATTCAGATTATCAAACGAGGAATAAAACAATTAATGACGTTGGGCGCTTTGATAGTGTTGAATCACCAGTATTGCTTTGCAATGATGAGTTCATCCGCAAACTTAATAAGCATTGGAGAGATGAGGATAGACCTACTGATTCCCTTCAATATCTCTACATATAAATGAACTTGAGCTTCCAACTGTAAGAAAATGCTTCAATAGTTGCATGTCACACCTCATATAACTTAGATGACTAAGACCCTGTCCAACAGTTAATATTGAGAGACATTGTGATTTCAGTGGAGACAACATCAAGTCAAGCAGAGGAAAGGGGTCATAGTTTACTGGTCGAGATGCACATCTTACCGGTAAGTTTTTGACATACTTCTGAACAATCTCTGTATGCTGCTTTAAATCCAAGTTATCTTATAGTTGATGACCCATTCCTATGCCTAATTTGTGGCGCAATCTGTGGTCATGTCTGAATATTGTCTCCCTCAAAGAAAAGTTGATACTCACTCTAAATGTCAATATATTTTTCACGACAAATACCCTTGATTTTATATTAAGTAGTCTATCCATTGGTGTTCATTAAATATGGACATGCATAGTTTCTTTCGCTCCTTTATTTTGGTTGTTTGTTTAATATGGAGTTGCTTTCATGTAGTCATGTGGTTATAGATTTAAAGCCTTTTAGGTTGTCATGGTCCTGAAGTAAGAAGGACGCCAATATAGTTTGAACCGATTGTACTAAAATTTGATGTTATCTTACAAATGAGACAATTGTTGTTCGTCTCCCCTGCAGGTTCATGGTTTGCTACATCTTTTGGGGTTCGATCATGAGATTAGTGATGAAGCTGAAGCTGAAATGGAGAAAGAAGAGGAGCTTCTTCTAAATGCTTGATAACAATATTTCCGAGAATGACCCTTCGGTGAGAATGAATAAATTATTTTCTTTTTCAGATTTTACATTTGAATGATATTTTTACATTTGAAGTTGTGTTCGCATATGCATTTTACTTGAAAAAATTTAAATTTTTGTGTGTGGAAGTTCCAAAAACTGATCTGCATATGCGTTTGGAAACTTGAAATATTTGATGATTGCAACTTTTTATGTTATATGTTGTATTGATATGAAAATAATTACAATTTATAGTACTTTTCATATAGTCTTCGAATATCCAATCCAATTTAGCTCAAAAGATTAGTTAAATTGACTCTCCAGAAGTTCAACGTGACAAGTTTTTTGGGACGGGAGGGAGTAGCTTAAAATGTTCCCTATAAACTTTTGTAAGGATATAGTTGCAGGAATTATTGTCTCTAATCATGTCGCTAGGCAGCTAGATTACACTCCAGTTACTTTTTCTGTTCTTGAAGAGGTACTTTTTTTTTCGTTGCATGTTTGATGTCTTGTACAGATTGTTGCTTATTTCATAGGATATCATCTTTAAATTCATTGTATTTGTTTGTATATGACTAAGAAATAAGATCTGAAATACAACTTTATTTTTCAATTTTTTAAATTCATTTTAGCTGAAAGTTCAATTATGTTATTTAGGTCCTAAATATTTAAGTTTTAGTATGTATATTGACTTGCTTATATTCCTCAGTCATTCTTAAATGTCCACTGGTTTCAGATGGAGGAACAAACATATTCAAGGTGTTAGCACTAGGCGTGGAAGCTGTTATGACAAACTTAATGATTTAAAGAAATAGATTTAACTTGTATATATTGATAGTGTAAATAATTTTTAATGTATTCCTTCAGATGATCGATCGGTTATTTATGACCTGACCGTTAAAGGAGATTATGGGGTAAAGTAAGTTATTGAAATGCTAAAGAATGAACTTGAGCTGAACATGGCTCTTGCTGGATGTTGCACTTTGGATGATATTACCAGAAGCCATGTTAAGACATAGAAAGAGAGATTCATTTGCAAGATATCTTTGTTCACATTTTTCTGTAATGTTTAATTGCGATATTGCTATTTAAGACATTGATTTGAGATGTTAAGATATTCAGATAGAATATCTAAAGATCAATTTGATAAACCTGATCCAATTTCATGCTTGTGTGGCTCATGTTGTTATTATCTTTTCATCTACAAGTTAGGCATGTTATGTTGGGTTCATAGTATATGAATGAAGTGTGAATGGAAAAAATGGAGAATAATTGTGGAAGGAAGGAGATACCAATTTAGAAGGTATACTCCCAAAGTGGAAAGTCTACTAATTCTCCCACATTGGTGGGAGAAGGAAACCTTGTAGTGTTTATATTAATGAACACTTACTCCACATGATAAGTGAGACAAGAAAATAGAGATGCCTCGCGCCATTATCGTCGCTCGGATTTGGATTTGGCAAATAATCGATTAACGAAAATCTGTTGGACTCCATTTATATTTCGAAACTGGGTGTACTAGTTGAATAAACTGATGCAACCATTCAGCAAAAGGACACACTAATTCATGAAAGAAGATAACTGTTCAGGAAAAAGATGCAATCTTTCATAAACTTACTCCAAAGGTGCAACCTCTGGATTGAACCATTGCCTCTCTTCAGAAGAGGCATGCTGTGACTATAAATGTGATCATTTATAACCTCTGAATAACCTGTTTTCTTCCACATGTTAAAATAGAAAAAAATTCAAAATTACAAGCTTTTTCTTCTTCTTAAAAATACTCTAAATGTGATCATTCAAACCGTGAGTGTGTTCGAAGAATCCGCCTATTTGAGGTACCGCTATAGTCGGATTGAAGGCCATTTTATCCTAGGAGGAAGATTCCATAACCTCGGGTACAGGGAAATTATTCCTTAAGAAAAGTCCGTGAATTCGGACGACTTGGCCTTAACAATTTCTGAAATATAAATACACCTCTTGTAAAGATCATTTTGATCTTGTGTTGAGGGTATTTGTTCAACTTCATTGTGTTCTTGTTCATACTTGAACTCGAGTTGAAGTTGTTATTCTATTATACAGATTCTACGTACCCGTATTGTGGAAAATAACATGTTAGTAGTTGTTTGTGTCTTTAGGAAGGTGTGATGTGCCAAGTGCAAAGCATAACTTATTTTATCATAAAGCTCAGTAGGCGCAGCGGCTGCCTGTTCTTCTTCGTCAAATGAAAGCGCTTGAAAGCAATTACAAAACGGTTTACCTTTGGTTCTTTTGTTGTGTGCTTAGGTGTTGATGGGCTGTGATCGGGGTGACTGACTTTTTATAGGTGAGGGTACATATATTTGATAGTTTGGAAATTCAAAGACGCAGTCAAAGAATTTCAGCAGATTGGCCCTTTTTTTAATATTTCTTCAGTCATATCAGCTGCATATTGCACGTAGGTTGCTTCTTTTGTTGTGTGCTTAGGCGAGAATTGGATATATTTACTTTCTTTAATTCATGGGAGTCTCAAGTCGAGGGATGGTGTTACAGATGGTTGATCAATGCAGTTGCTGTTGGCTTATCTAATGTCGATCATGAATATGTGCTTTTCATCCATTCGACAGTCACACCCACATACATAAGGTAAGTAGAGGAAATCTTGTTGATCTTGAGAAAACAGATGTGTCCCATTTTGTCCGTCAAAGTTCATGTCTATTTCAGTTTCTGGCCCCTATAATCTGTGGATGTACATGGGGCTTTCTTGCTTTATTTTATGTGATCGGGTGTTTTTGAATACTTTGAATTAGACAAAGAAAAAATTACTTGAAATAAATCTTTTTTTGTATAACATTAATGGGTGATGCAGGTCTTGAAATGACAAGATCTCCGAGGCACTAAGTTGTATGGTTACTGCATGATGTGTCGTGATAACAATTATTATGCCCCAGTCTCAAATAAGTTGAGGTTGGCTATATTAATCCTCATATCGTCATTTAAGCTCATATCATCTTCATAACAATTACAATAACCGTAATGAAAAAGGAAAAGTAAGTTAAATAGGTTGATGCATTCATTCTCTTCTCCCGACGACAAAGTTCTTGGTTCTTTATGGCATCATTGTCAGATCAAGTACATATTCTAGAAAATCTTTTTCAATATTATCTGTGTATTAGAGATATTTAAGTGGAAGCAGCCTTTAGCACTCTCGAATGAAAAAATATGTATCTACTTGTTGAAACATCAAATGATGCATTATTAGCTTTAGAATAGGGAGATGTGGGGTTTGGTTAATAGCTTTAGAATAGGGAAATGCGGGGGGTTGGTTAAGAGGTCTAATAGAAAGGGCTGCAATAGGGAATTGAACACCTACCCAGCAGAACTATAGAACAATTCTCTACAGGTGGCATATCCTAATGTTTGATAATCTGCAGAGAACCTGTTTTTTTTTTTTTTTAAAAGTTTAAATAACACTCACGACTGATGAAACTGTATGCTAATTCTATTCGTAGAAATCGGTTATGCCTCTATCTACAGGGACCTGTTCGTTTTTAGCTTAGAGGGAAAACAAGCTCTTATCTATCAGTATCATCTAAATGATATTGAGACACTATTCAGTGGACCATCTCACAACCTTTCTTTTGCTAAATTGTATTCCACATTCGTGAAGTCATTACTGCGGAAGAGGAATAGTGCAAGAGTGATTGCAAGTATTGTCATTTGAGATTTGTTGCAGAGCAGACTCGCTGGTCTAATCTATGCTCTTTGAGGGTTGGTCGGACTATAATCATGTGCAAGAATGAAGCAGCCATTCTGTTAAATCTGTTAAGTTCAAGAAAAAAATGAAATTTTAGAAAGCACAACATACTCCCTATGCAGTCAATTGTGGTAGCACGATTTGATCTCTTTTCTGGACATTGAATTTTTGTAGCTTGTAACTTATTTAGATGCAAGATTAAGAAGGAATATGAACACCGAATAGTTGTAAGAATTCTTTGTGGCCATTGCTTAGACATGTGTTTAATCGTAGCACGAATTCTTTTTGATCATTAACAGTCATGTGTTTCGTTGTAGCATTTATAAGCGCAATAGGATCCCTATTAACGTATATACTTCTAATCTAACTTCTGATTGGCATCAGACTCTTAACCTTATAATGCTCAAAATATAATAGACGTTGGGTCAGTGTTGTGGGTCATGCTCCTCTACCTCTAGTCTATTTATAATCACTGATTTGGTCTAGTATTCTACTGATCTGATTTCAAACTCTTTATCTATAATAATATATTATATATTAAAAGTGTGAAGACTTTAGAAAAGTGATTTGAACTTTTTACTCTTCATTAAAAGACTCTTCTTTAAACAAAACTATCTTTTTACTATTTTTAATTTATTATTTAATTAGTTTTTATTATATTAACTAGATTTCCTAAAATATACGAGACTCCTAAAATATATGATAAGCAAATTAATTAATATTTTTCTTTCTATTAAACTTTCTAAAATATATGGAACTCCTAAATATACCGTAGCAGAATATAATTAACTAATATTTTTCTTTCTACTGTTCAATTAAAAAATACTTCAAAAATTAAATTCTATTAAGAAAACTCTTTTGTAAATATTGAGATAGTATCTTAAATTTCATCCGTAAGCAAGTAAAGATGGACATTTTGCTCTTTTTTTTTGCTTCAATGGACATACATGAAGAAGTTACCAAGTATTGAGGTATCATCATCGCTCCCCCATTCAGCTCCCATTTCTTTATAAAACGTCATGGTGTAGGTTACTTTATTGACTTTCTCTTTCATATTTTCCATAGGTTTGGCAAATAGTCTAATGTTTCTTCTCCATCTGGATAGGTGAGCTCTTCTTTAGGTTAAGATATCCACGTACAACTTTGTTCTATGAGGATTGATGATTATCTAATTTGATTCGATTGTATGTCTAGATCATAGATATTTGATTTTCTAATTCTCAACTTTTTAAATATTTTTATCAGCATAATAGAATTCAATATGTGTGTGTATATATATACCTTCTTTATTTTCATTCAAAATCATTCTTTAGGGTCAAAATTTTCGCTCAGACAAGAATTAGTTAGATCAAAATCGAAATTTTGTGATCACTATTATATATATTTTTTTATAGTTTACAGTAACTGCGAGTTTCCGCTAAGGGGTCGTGGTCTAGGCTAAATTATTTTTATTAGAAAGAATGAATGGAAAAAGGATGCTTCTGTTATGATTTTCGTAGTTGCGAGAATTATTTTTTTCCGGTATGCCGCTCTGCCAGCAAGGAGAGAAAGAACCAAGTTTTCTGTGGTGATGTCAGAATTTGCACCTATTTGTATCTATTTAGTGATCAGCCCGCTAGTTTCTTTGATCCCACTCGGTCTTCCTTTTCTATTTTCTTCCAATAGTTCGACCTATCCAGAAAAATTGTCGGCCTACGAATGTAGATTCGATCCTTCCGGTGATGCCAGAAGTCGTTTTGATATAAGATTTTATCTTGTTTCCATTTTATTTATTATTCCTGATCCGGAAGTAACCTTTTCCTTTCCTTGGGCAGTACCTCCCAACAAGATTGATCCATTTGAATCTTGGTCCATGATGGCCTTTTTATTGATTTTGACGATTGGATCTCTCTATGAATGGAAAAGGGGTGCTTCAGATCGGGAGTAACCACTAGTGATAGGGCAAAAATAGGGGGGAAGGACAAAGGAAAGAGCGATGCCTACATTAAATCAATTGATTCGTCATGGTAGAGAAGAAAAACGGCGCACGGACCGTACTCGAGCTTTGGATCAATGTCCCCAGAAGCAAGGAGTATGCCCGCGTGTTTCAACTAGAACACTGAAAAAACCTAATTTAGCTCCAAGTAAGATAGCCAAAGTACGGTTGAGCAATCGACATGATATATTTGCTCACATTCCAGGCGAAGGTCATAATTTGCAGGAACATTCTATGGTCTTAATAAGAGGAGGTAGAGTGAAAGATTCGCCAGGTGTGAAATTCCATTGTATTCGAGGAGTCAAGGATTTGCTGGGAATTCCGGATCGAAGAAGAGGCAAATCAAAATATGGTGCGGAAAAACCAAAATCGATATGAATGGAAGATGCCTCTGGAACTCCTTTTTCTCGGTAAGGATAGGTACGAAGTCACTCGACTGAAAGGAGAGGGAACAACCACAACGTTACACCCCAAAAATATACGGAGCCCTTCCGAATTACCTAGAATATAGTCTACTAGACTAGCCAAGAAAGAGTGACGTAGACTATATTCGCCCGTGGAGGTGAGTGGAGAAAGTTGTGAAGCTTCTAACTCTAATTACCAACTCGGGACTATATTAGTATAAAGCGACATTATCCCTTTACTAAATCCTCCCTCGCTTACCACCACGAACAAGACCTTTCTCGATCAATTGGTTTTGAATTATTTAATAAGAAAGATGGCAAATCCTACCATTGTATTTCCTTTTTTCATTTGGATCCTATCAACTTGGAGAGTGTCTAGATTAAGACACTTCTCGTATTCGGACTATCAAGATCGACTAAATGAGAGTGTGGATGATATGGTAAAAGAACAAATCAACCACACTTTTTTGGACCCCTTTTTGACCGCCATCATATGGGGGGCCGTAGATCGAGTATCCACCCGGTACCCAGCTTCCCGTAAACGATACGACAATGGAAGATTCTTAGACATAATAGCCCTCATTAGAGGTGTTCACGGTTTGGTTAAAAATCAAATCGAACCACGATCCAAACCAAACCGATCAAAAAATTCGATATTTGGTTAGGTTTGGTTTGGTTTGGTTTTGAATTTTAAAAAACCGATACTAATTTGGTTTGATTTGGTTTTACTCTAAAATAATCGACAAAATAACCAAACCGAACCGATATATATATATATATATATATATATATATATAAATATTTGTTATATTTTATATTTTAATCATTATTTAACTTTAGTCGTAATACATTCAGTCATTTGTCTTCATCCAGTTGACAGTACCTTATGAGATTTTAAATGAATTTCGCACTTTGAATGACAAATGATACTAATTTTGAAAATAATATCTTGTTGTATATTGAAATTTACAGCTAAGATTCATTAGACTGTAGAAAATCACTAATTTTAACTTTCTTTCTGAACCTTGTCGAGCAAAAAGTTTATGTGTTCATCTTTTGCGGGGATTATCATATCATTCTGTTTAATGTAGTTTTTAAATATATTTTTAGAAGCGTTTATATAGTGTTGTTCATGGCTTTGCCGAAGTATAACACTCAGTTGACATCTTAGTTTCAAGGTTGAGATACAACACTTAGTTGGCATCTCATATATTAGATTGAATTTGTTTTTTTAAAATCTTCAACTTTTATCATTAGCTAAAGTTATAAACCAAAAAAATCGAACCAAACCGAACTAAGCCGACAAAAACCAAACCGATGGTTATTTTTTTGTTTGGTTTGGTTTGGTTTGGTTTTAGAAATTTAAGAACCAACTAAGTTGGTTTGGTTATGATTTGGACCAATAACCGACCCAAACCGACCCATGAACACCCCTAGTTTACAGGTTGTAGATGAATGTCGGTTGGCTTTGAAGAATTTCTTGCGTAAAAGTTAGATTTAATTGTATTATTTTGATATCTTTGTTATCTTATTGTTTTATTTTAATTTATAGATGCTAGATGAATGTGGGTTAGCTTTGAATTTTTTTTTTAGGTAAAAGTTAGGTTTAATTGTATTAACGTAATATCTCTATTAGTTTGTTATTTTGTGATAATTAACAATTCGTAGATGAATCTCGATCGGTTTTGAGAAATTTTTGTGTGTAAAATTTAAGTTTAATAGTATTGTTTTGATATCACTTTTATCGTGTTATTTTGTTGCAGTTTAAAGGTGATAGATAAATATTGATCGGCTTTGAGGTTTTTTTTTCTGTAAAAGTTAGGTTTAGTTATATTATTTTGATATCTCTATCATCGTATTATTTTATTAGTGTTTACAGGTGGTAGATGAGTGTCAGACGACTTTGAGAAAATTTTTATGTGTAAAGATTAGATTTAATTGTATTATTTTGATGTCACTATCATTGTATTATTTTGTTGCAATTTACAGATGGTATACGAATGTCGGTCGACTTTTAAAAATATTTTTTGGTAAAGATTAGATTTAATAAATAAATTCTCCATCTTTACATACTCAAAAGATATTAAATTTAATTATTATATTCATTTTTATTATTTAAACAAATATCCTATTTAACGTAATGTTTGAACTCATTAAAGTAAGGTACACGCACAAGACGCGTACACCTAAACTAGTAAAACTATATAACTCTCAGACCCTTTATACTCTCAGGGGTCGTTTGGTTTGAAAACAAGTTATACCAGGATTAGTTATGTTGGGATAAGTTATGCTGAGATTAGTTGTCCTGAGATAAGTTATCCTGGTATTATTTTTTAGTGATTGTTTGATTTGTGGTACTAAAAATAATATGTAGTGCATTGTTTGTAAAAATATATTGTTTGTTTACTAAAATACCCTTCACAATATTTAGCTTAATTAGTTTCCTTCATATTAAATCATACAAAAGAAATTAAAAAGTTACTAATTTTTTTTTTAACTTTATTAGTCTCTTTTTTCTAAAAAGATATGTTAAGAAACTTATGTTGATATTTCTTAAATGTGTATGAAGCTCTAATATTTCATGTTAAATTACTTATTTTGTTCTAAATTTCATAAAATATTGATAATCTCATTTTTTTGTCAAAAAAAATCATCATCAAAAAATGTGAAAAAGAATTACTCTCATTTTTCATTATTTAGTATCATTAATATTTGGAGAGTCAAATTATATTTTTTTAAAATAATTTTTTAAATATTTTTAGCTAAATATAAAAATATTTTTTATTTAATAATTAAACATGTATTAAGTTAGAAAGGGAATGTCAACATACTTTAATAACTTGTCCATGATAAATTTGTTAGAAAAAATAAAAATTTATGTCTATGATAAATTTGTTAGTAAAAATGAAAATTTAAAGTACGATTAATAAGCATTTCTACAAAATAGAAAGACAATAAATCTTTGCATCAATTTTGAACTTGATTGTATATATAGTTGTTATGGTGTCACTGTCATTTTTCCATTACTCGTCACTTTTGTATCATTTAATAAGCTTATATAGTTGTTCAAATTTATTAAAATGAATAAAAATTTGTAGAGTAATTAAAATTTAAATTAAGGATAAAATGATAAAAAATTGATGCGAGGACTCCTAAAATCTCACATTCTCTCTTATATATAGTAGTTAAGTAAAGTAATATGTATGTGTGTGTCAGTAAAATCATTTGAAAAAATGTTATTAGTTGTAGTTTTGAAAAAGGTTTTAAAGTAATAGCTAGCTAGATTCTCCATTACTCAGCATAAAAAATTATTTATTTGATTCATATGATTTTTCTTTTTATTTGTAAGTTTGAATTTTTTACTTTCTTCAAAATATATATAATGATGAATCATGTAGTAGTTAGATTTTTTTTTTTTTGAATTTTTAGATAAAAATTTGAGTAAATTGGTAGAAAAAGTAAAAATAAAAACGATGAAAAACTTGTGTAGAAACTACAAAATATTATACACAAAATTTTGTAATTTATTTTTTCATCTCATCTAAAAATTTGAACTTCATATGATAAGTTTCATCTAACCTATCTCGCTATACAAATACCTTATATTTTATTAAAAAAAAAAGTAAAGTAATATATATAAAGTGATAATCAAAGAATTTAAAAATTATTTTGTCATTTTATAATTTATCTCAAAAATAAATTGTGTTAAAATTGTTATCCCATCACATATGTGGGATAACTTATCCCAGTATTATTTATTAATTTTGAAATAAATTATCTCAAATATTTACAACTAAACAATGCATCAAAAAATTTATTTCAAAATTATTATTTTATTGTAAAATCATATATTTTAATACCTCACTCAAATGACCCCTAAAGATATTATATTATGTCGGTGTTATATATATAGTGAAGAAAGTACAAATCAGTGACAATGACCACTCAGCCATGTATCCCACTCGAGAGAATGACCACTCTTGCATATAATTGATTCAATTTGCTACCTAATTACATACTCTCTCCTTTCTATTTTATGTATTATATTTTGATCGAATATAAAATTTAAGAAATAAATACAGGTTTGATGTTTTTACCAAGTTATTCTTTATTAAAATAATATATTATTATTATTTTTAATTAAGTGGACCAATAAAAATAAAAATAAAATTATGTATTTATCAAATAAAAAAATATGATATTTTTTTTGAGACGGACAAATTAAAAACAATGATGATACATAAAATACGACGGAGAAAATAACTCAGTTATAGCCAAGTAGTTTTTTTTAATTGAAGAGGAAATCATAAGATCGAAATTTCGATCTTCATCCTATCAATCAGAAAAAAGTTCGGATGGTGAATTATTGAGCTACTAAAATTCTTTTAGTTATAAACAAGTTGTAAATTACATAAGGTAGAAATATGAGGGACGGAGGCCTATAAATTTCATGAAGCAAAAAATACGCTCAAATAGTAAGCACCCTATACCGTTAATTTTAAAATTGTAAGTTTGAATCACCGAGAAAATAGAAAGATAAAAGTTTATCGGGAGAGAAAAAAAATTGTTTATACCGTTAGGATGTTTATAAGTAAATTACATAAAAGTATATCGTCGGTTCTTCTTATATTAATAATATAATTAAATTAAAAGTTATTGAAAAAAGTCAAAATAAGAGAGGTAAGTATAACCACAAAAGAGATTAAGTTAAGCGAAATCAAACTTGAGGGAGACTTATGTAATTAAATTCCTGTAATTTTTCGGCTATAACTAATAATTTTATGTTGGGTTCAAAATTAAGAGGGCGTCATGCGGAAGCTTATAGTTTGCAAATCAAGATGGTGATAATTCAGATACAAGTAAAAATATACTAAAAAAACATATTATTAAAATGATTCGATCAAACGACCTACATATGAAAAGCTAATAATGAAAAACATAAAACCTATTGGGAGAAATCTCTCCTAAACAAGACTCTTTAATGACTACATTGTGGATGCTACTGTGTTAATGACTTGAGAGGAGAGACCTTCTATTTATTGAGCTACAAAATCTTTCCTCAAAGAAAGAGGTTAGCCAAATATGAAAAAAAATTATATTTTTCTTTCAGAAAATTAAAAGAATTATGGTATTACTTTTATTTTTCTTCTAAGAAAAATAAAATTTAAATTTGATAAGAAAATTATAGTAAAAACCCTAACATTTTATAAATAAACTACTCTAACTAAATGACTTTATATATAAAAAATGTTTAACTTAAGTGACTTTATTGATATAAAACAAACATAGGTGACATAAATAGATGACCATTTAAGTAATTCACTAGTACATTGCACTACACCAGCTTTCTCCATTTATAAAGTGACCCCTCAATCATGTGGTAATACTTTATTTGTTTTAATTTATGTGAAGGAATTAATATATATTATCTAAAATAAGTCATAGAAATATATTTGTCTAGAGTTTATCTAAGAAAAGAATTTAAAGTTAAATTATTTTTCTCTCTATTTAAAAAAAAATGACCTACTTTGACTTTACACGGAGTTTAAGAAAATAAAGAAGACTTTTGAATCTCGTGGTCTTAAATTAAAGTTATGTCAAATATATCAAAATGTCCTTTGATTTTGTGGTCTTAAACATGTGATGTGTAATATTAAATTATAAGTATTGCCAAAAAAGAAAATGATCATTTTTTTTATAAACAGACTAAAAAAGAAAGTAGACGGATGGAGTACTACATATTTAAATATAGAGAGATATGCAACTCAGCTATGTAATAGTCTGTTTAATATCATTTCATAAATATGTTCAGATCAACAAGCCTTCTGTCACTCTGTGGTAAGTTTCATTTATCTACAAAAATGTATGAGCAACTAAACTTTTAAATAATTTCCTTGCCCATCAAACGCACGAAAATATTAGATTAGGTCATCAACTTTATTTTGTTTGCTATGAATTATTTTATTTCATTTAACACAATGAATGATTTAATCTGACATAGTGTTTAAACAAACTCAATAACTATGTCGACGAAATCCAAACTCAAATGACCGATGATAGATTTATTTCACTAACTTATAACTGAATTACAAGAAATTTATGAACTGTGAGAGAATTTGCATAGAACGAACATAGTAGGAAGAAGGATAGAAGAAAGGAAATACATATTTTATAATAATTTACACAATCGTACTTGGTAAACCCTAAACCTTTTTAATAGTTGCTTGTTGGACCTGAATTTTAAATAAATCTTACCAACATTTAATTACTTGGCACAACAATCTCGATTGAAGTCAGTCTTGTTTACTACTTCTAGCTCATGGGCCCTTATGGAATCAACAGGGTTCACAACAGTTTAAACTGTTGATTGGGTGTGCTAATCAATGATAAAGGAGTATAAAATATGAATTTTGTTTTCGTAATCTAAATGACACTAATATATACACATGTGTATTATTTCATAAACCATTCTTCCAACCTCCATGCGTCCGATCTAATGTGAAACGGAAAAGGGAAAAAAGGTGTATAAGCCACTTTGTTTGACAACTAGTTGCTATAATATATGTAGGTAAAATCCAAATGTATAAAGCTCCACTAGCATGCCATTAAGACAAGTTGTACACTAGATAAGGAAGAAATATGGGGAGAGGGGCCTATAAATTAGTGGCCTTTGATGAAGCAAAATATTGCACTTCCATAACACATAGTTCTCTTATACGTAAATCTTTCTCTCCTTCTTAGCAGTACTCCTATTGTCATGGCTCGCAATTATGCTTTCTATTTCACTGTTACACTTTTGGTGATGTCTGGTAAATGACCTTTTTCTATACCTCATTATCTCCTTATTTGATATGTTTTGATGTAGGTTTAATTGATTGCATATGTCAATGTATATGTGTCAGCTTTTACACATTAGACTAACAATGATAGTATAACAAATTGATTTTGACACTAGATTTTTTTTCAATGGATTATATAGTTTATTTGGCCCAGTCTCCAAGTGTGAAAATAGCTGCTGTGAGAGACATGTCGCGGGCTGTAACAGAACTCAAATCAAAACTAGATGGTTATAACTTGTTGGCTTGCGGTGGATACTGTCGACAGTCCAGTGACTGCCGTACTAGGGACTGTCCCCGTTGTCTCTACGATGTTATTGCAAAAACCTATGGCTGCCATGCGTAAAGGATCATCGATGGCCAACACAATAGGAATTATGTTGCTTCATTCTAAGTTCCAACTATGAGTATATGTTTGTGTGGTTTATTGTCTTTGCTTTTGTGTGTTTCCTTTTCTCATTTACTATATAAAATAACTAAGTTCTACTTCTACCTATGGAGGCAGGACAATGTCGGATGTAACATATATCAAGATGGGTTGTATTGGTCTTTGGAGTATTTGTACTTCTAATTTTGAATGAAACTCTATGATCATTTTGCTTATGCAAGACTTGTTTGATTGCTTTCTGCATATGTATATATGTTGAGGTTGAAGGCTCTGCATCAATAGCGTCAAGCTAATTCACCTTTCATTTTTCCATTGAAACTAACTTCGATCATATATATGATTGAAGTGTATATAGAAATTTGCTTAACTTTAAAATTCGAGAACCTAAATGGCCACAATTTGAAGTTATAATTTCCAAGGAGGATATTGATTCTTGGTTGACCAAAAGGGACAAAGCGACGCAACCCCACCGACAAACATTAACTTTGGATGAAAGGGAGTGATAACAGACAAGTTAATGTTTAGTTTTAGAGACATGCAAAAGACAAACATGACAAGTAAAGTAGAGGGAAATGAGTAAAGGTGAGACAAGTAAATAAATCTTTTGGATTGGTACTATGGAAATGAAAGAAATGAATATAAAATTCTGCTTAATTAAAAATTCTTGGATTTTTTTCCTTGCTCTTTGTCTGCAATAAACAATTTTAGGTGAAATGAATTGAACATGTGCATAGCGTGAAATGGAAAGAAAAATGGAGAAAGGACTTAAGCCACTTTTATAGTGAAAGGTATTATATTTATCTTTAATATGTATTTCTAGTTAAAATCCAAATCTATGACGATGCCCATTAACATATGTCCCTTTGAGAGAAATTAAAAGTGAAGGGGATGCTCTACTAATTAAAAGTATGGGTGTCAAACGGGCCGGGCCGGGCCGGGCCAACTCGGAACCGGCCCTTTCATTTTAACCGGGTTGAGGGCCGGTTTTGACGTTAGCCGGGCCGGGCCAAACAGTAAAAAATTAAAACTCACCCTAACCCGGCCCACTTAACCCAACCCGGTTAAACCCATCAAAACCCGGTCAAACCCGGTTAAAAATCGGTCAAACCCATTTAAAAAATAAATAAAAAATTCAATATACACTATATACACTCCAATATACACTATATACACTCCAATATACAATATATATTTTTAAAAAAATATATAAACAATTACACATATATACGTACCATTCAATATATAATTATATATGACTATACGTACTACTTTAAATAAAGCATATACTATAATAGTATAATATATATATATACACTACAATATATATATATATATATATATATATTTATATACTAATTTATAAAACATATACACATGTATACGTTAAATATATACTACTTTAGAAGATATATACACATATATATGCACCATTCAATATATACGTACTACTTTAAATAAAATATATACTACAATATACATATATAGATATACAACAATATGTATATATATATAGTTACATACTAATTTATAAAACATATACACTTGTATACGTTAAAGATATACGTCTATAGAAGATATATACACATATATACGCACCATTCAATATATATGTACTACTTTAAATAAAGTATATACTACAATATATATATATATATATATATATATATATATATATACATACATACTAATTTATAAAACATATATACTTGTATACGTTAAATGTATACTACTTTAGAAGATATATACACATATATATGCACCATTCAATATATATGTACTGTTTTAAATAAAATATATACTACAATATACATATATATATACAAATATATATATATATATATATATATATATATATATAGTTACATACTAATTTATAGAACATATACACATGTATACGTTAAAGATATACGTCTATAGAAGATATATACACATATATACGCACCATTCAATAATATGTACTATTTTAAATAAAGTATATACTACAATATATATATATATATATATATATATATACTAATATACTAATTTATAAAACATATACACTTGTATACGTTAAAGATATAAGTCTATAGAAGATATAAACACATATATACGCACCATTCAATATATATGTACTACTTTAAATAAAGTATATACAACAATATATATATATATATATATATATATATATATGTGTGATAGTTAATTAATAATATATTAAAAGTAAGTTTTTAATTTAAACTAGAAATTCATTTTAAATCATTTTAAATCAATATATAGGTACTACTTTAAATAAAATATATACTACAATATATATGTATATACTATGTATGTATATATATATATATATATATATATATATATATATAGTTATATACTAATTTATAAAACATATACACTTGTATACGTTAAATATATACGTCTATAGAAAATATATACACATATATACGCACCATTCAATATGTATGTACTACTTTAAATAAAATATATACTACAATATACATATATATGTATTACAATGTATAGATGGTTATATTATACTAATTTATAAAATATATACACTTGTATACGTTAAATATATACATCTATATAAGATATATACACATATATACACACCAATCAATGTATATGTACTACTTAAAATAAAATATATACTACAATATACATGGATTACAATACATAGATAGTTATATTATACTAATTTATTAAACATATACACTTGTATACGTTAAATATATACATCTATATAAGATATATACACATATATATGCACCATTCAATATATATGTCATACGTTAAATAAAATCTATGCTACAATAGACATATATATATACTACAATATGTATATATATATATATATAGTTATATACTAATTTGTAAAACATATACACTTGGATATATTAAATATATACATCTGTAGAAGATACATACACATATATACACACCATTCAAAATATATGTACTACTTCAAATAAAATATATACTACAATATACATATATATATACTACAATATGTATATATATATAGTTATATACTAATTTGTAAAACATATACACTTGTATACGTTAAATATATACGTCTAGAGAAGATATATACACATATATACACAACATTCAATATATATGTACTACTTTAAATAAAATATATACTACAATATACATATATATATATACTACAATATGTATATATATATATAGTTATATACTAATTTGTAAAACATATACACTTGTATACATTAAATATATACATCTGTAGAAGATATATACACATATATACACACCATTCAACATATATGTACTATTTTAAATAAAATATATACTACAATATACATATATATATACTAAAATATGTATATATATATATAGTTATATACTAATTTGTAAAGCATATACACTTGTATATGTTAAATATATACATCTATAGAAGATATATACACATATATACACTTCTATAAAAGATATCCAATTTATAAAACATATACACATATATACGTTAAATATACACTTCTATAGAAGATATATACACGTGTATACGCACCATTCAATGTATATATACTACTACTTATAAAATATACTACATTATATATATATATATATATATATATATATATATATATATATATATATATATATATATTACAATAGATATAGATATACTTATATACTAATTTATAAAACATATACACATGCATACGTTAAATATACACGTCTATAGAAGATATATGCACAAATATACAAAACATATGCTACTTAATTTAATAAATTCATAATATTTGGTAGTAAATTAATAATATATTAGAAGTAAGTTTTTAATTTAAAGTAGAAAACTAGAAATTCAATTTAAAACTTTAAATCGTTAAATGAAAAAATATAAAAAGCAAGGACTAAGGAGTGAATGAATTTGGAAAATTTTATTGATTGCAAAATGATCCAAAATTTATAATTTACATGAATGAAAAATCTATAAATTATGCATCATTTTTTCCAACTCATTCATGTTAATATTAATGGGAACTTGCATAGGATAGTCAAAGTCAACGGGGGCAAAACCATGCATTGGACTTGATTCTGCTGAGTTCTCCCGTGAAGTCATAATTTCTTCAAGTTTCAGCTCGTTGCTCGGCTCCGGTTCCATTCCTTGGTTTTTTCTTTCCGCTCTAATCCAATCTCTGAGGCAAACTAGAACATTCATTGCATTGCTTCCCAATGAGTGTCGGTTGTCTCCAAGCTGATGTCGTCCCTGACTAAAGGCGCTCTCTGATGCAACGGTTGACATTGGAACATTTAAGATATCTCTAGCTAATCTTGAAAGCACAGGATATTGTGTTTCATTACTCCTCCACCAATCCAACGTGTTGATCCGTCGTCTGCGATCCTCTGGTGCCGTCCGAAGATAATATTTCAGCTCTTCCCGATAAGTTGATATGTAAGTTCTCTCATCAACACTGTTTCAATAATTTAAATCATAAAACGAATCAGAAAAAATACTATGTGCCGGCCTTTTAGAAGATGATGACTCCTCGGGAGGATGAGGAGCGACAGTTGGAGTGATATTTGTAGGTACGGCTAAATCAAATAAATCAGCATAGTGATTATATAATTTTTCTATGTAATCCTTTGCATCAGCCGTAGCCGTCCACAAATCAGGTTGTACTTGTTCAGAATCATGGTTAGTATTTATTTCTAAGTTAGTATAAATAAGAGTACTAAAGTGACACATATTATTATATTTCATGCACGGATTTAGCATAGCACCAACCAAGTAAATAGGGGGAATCGGAAAAAAATATTTTTTAAATTTCGTAAACATGGCGCCAACAACTTCTTTATAACCTTCTTTATTTTTATATTCTTTGAGCAAACCAAAAATATCGGCTATATATGCCAAAATATTACAAACAGTAGGATAATAAGCACCGAAAAATTCAACCGTAGCTACATAAAAATTTTCTAAAAACTTAACAAGATCATTAATTACAACCCAATCAGAATTATGTAGCATGCAATCAGCAGAATCAACAAATGAACCGCAATGTTGGTTAAAAGCTAGTGTAATAGGAATTCTATATTTATAACAAGTTTTTAAAAATTCATACGTAGAATTCCATCTAGTATCAATTTCCTCAGGCATCAAAATCGGTGTAAGTCCATTTTCTTGACATTTAACTTTAAATTCTCTAATTCTCGATCTACGATTATTTCCTTGAATAAAACCAACAGAAAGGCGAATTTTTTCAATATAAAACTCAAAAAACTCAAGACCATCTTTTATAATTAAATTATATATATGACATGCACACTTAATATGAAAAATTTCAGGCAAGGGCGGAGATAACGTAGATTTTAATTTTTTTATAGCAGTGTTGTTGTTAGAAACATTATCAAAAGCAATACATAAAATTTTATTTTCGATACCATAATATCCGACAATTTTAACAATAGAATCAGCAATAAATTATCCAGTATGTTTACGATCTTCATCATATAAAAAATCAAGAATACGTTTTTGCATTATAAAATTACTATCCATCCAATGACAAGTAACGGTTAAATAATCATTTTTATTTACAGCACGACCAAGATCAGAAGTTAGGGACAATCTACATTGAATATTTTTTAATAATGTTGATAAATAAAAACAATATTGTGAATGAAGTCTAAAAATATCAGACCGACAAGTAGTTCTAGGAATACCATTAAACATAGGATTATAAATTGCTTGTATATAACGAATAAAGGCATCAGAAGAAGGAAAATTAAAAGGCAAACAACCCACAGCTACCATTTTAGCTATTTCTTCCCGGTCCCTCAATTTATTATACTTCTTCGCTACGTGACCGGTTGCTGGGTCCATTCTAGTTTGCGTTGGCCCACCAACATCCCCACCACCTTGTGCAATATTTAACTCTCTTTTGTGATCTTCAGCTACATGTCTCATTAACGTACCCGTACCCCCTTGCTTGCCTCCACTTCTATGCTTATATATTTTTTGACAAATATTGCATTGCACCTCAATATCTGATATACGTTCAAAAAATTGTCATGCAATACTAGTTCTTTTACGAGGTCTTGGGGCACTGGTAGGACGGGGAGGGAGATTAACCGATTCAGATCTAACGTTAGCATCTCCTACTGCGGGTGTCTCAGTAATATTTTCATTATCTTCGTCTAAATTAACCGCATCTACTTCATTTTCTTCTTCTATACCGTAATTTTCCTGAGCTTCTACATAATCCATATCGTGAGCACCTACACCTATTTCTTCCTCAAAAGGTGTACCAAGCGGTACTGGAGGCGAAGGCACACGGGTATATCTACTACTTGAACTACCTCTATCGCTAGTAATTCGCTTTTTACTACCACTACCGCTTCCGGGACAAATTTTTTTAACACCTTTAGTAGCGAGGTTTCTTAATTTATCCATAATATAAATTAAATTAAACTAAAAATATTCAAAATACACAAATATAATAAAATTAAATATTAAACAATTAATACAATGAATAAAAATGAAACGTAAGAGATGGAACGGCAATACCAAATTTTGGAAGTATCCGAAGATTGCGACTTTAGAAACTTTATCTCGTACTTTGTAACCGAAAAATTAAAAAATTAAAGTGAACACTTTAAGAAATTAAATATATTGAATATTTGAGAATTGAGAATTGAGATTTGAGAGAGAATGAGATTTGAGAGAGTGAAAAATTATGTGAAAAATGATTTAAAGTTGTAGGGTATTTATAGATTTTTTTTGGGTTTAAAAAATATTTTTTAAAGTTATTGTTTTTTTTTAATAAATGGGCCTAAACTAGCCGTTTGGACCCAAAAACGGCTATATAGCCGTTGGGCCAACGGCTAGTTTGGCCCCAAATCCCATTTTTTTTCTTTTTAAAAAGTTATCCGGGCCGGGCCGGTTAACCGGCGGGCGTGGACCGGGCTTGATCCGGGTCGGGTTAGCCGGACCCATTTTAAAAAAATAACCGGCCTGGGACCCGAAACGCTAAAGCCCTAGGGCTTACCGGATCGGGTTAGTTACGAGGGCCGGGTCGGGTCGGGTCGGGTCGGACCGGGTAGGCCTGGCCCACTTGACACCCATATAAAAGGCAACATACGGACTTATCCTCCTCTTTTTATTTCTTGCTTATAATTTATTATACTTGGTACCTAATTATATAACTTACTTGAGAAAATTGAAGGAAAAGTGTCTTTTAAGTCTTGAATGAAGGATTGGTGACATTGACCAACAGATAGGGTCAAATATCATTAGAAACCTTGATTAAGTTAATTGTGGACTTGGTTAATAATTTCAAAACTTTCTAATTTTTTCAAAAATACAAATCAACCCAACTCACACCTCTCTTCAATCCTAATCAACCACTCTCTCTCTCCAGCTTCTCCCAACCAACAGTTCTGCAAAATTTCTCCCTTCAACCTCCAGCGACAAATAGTCGGGCGAGTTCCTTTTAGACTTTCAACCGTCAATCGACGTGAATACTTCTCCGGCGACAACAACTTTGAGTTCTTCGTCCTCCCTTTTTTTCACAGGTAAAAAATTATGAAGAAACAGAGGAACTTGAGTCAACTACTCTTCTGGTATTAAAATGTGGACTGAATAAAACCCTAATTTCTGGCATTTTTGCATTTCTTCTTCTCATTGTCGTACTGTTGATTCGAATTTATTGGTGATTTTTTATCACAGTTGATGTTCTTAGTGTGTATGTGTGTGTGTGATATGTCGGTGTTGCTGGGTTGATTTGTTGTTTGTCTTGGTAGAAATGGTATTGCAACAGTTGAAACATCTGATGTAATAGATGAAACATATGATGCAACAGATTGAAAATCTGATGCAACTATGAAAATCTGATGCAACAGGTGAACAATCTAACATATCATTTATCTGTTGCGACAAACGACTCTTTTGTTTGGAAGAAATCTAAACAATATTGATCCAACAGATAACTGATTAGTGATCTGTTTTTATTCTTTCCAACGGTTTACTCTTTATTTTAAAATTTGATGCAACAGATTAAAAATCTAATGCAACTATAAAAATCTGATGCAACAGGTGAACAATCTAACAGATCATTCATCTGTTGCGACAGACGACTCTTCTGTTTGGAAGAAATCTAAACAATATTGATCCAACAGATAACTGATTAGTGATCTGTTTTTATTCATTCCAATGGTTTACTCTTCATTTTACAACAGATTAGGACTGTTTTTATTCTTTCCAATGATTTACTCATATAGGTCGGTTATCTGTTGCAACAGATAACATACCTGGTGCAACAGATTAGTGATCCGTTTTTATTCTTTCCAACGATTTACTCATCTGTTGCAACAGGTCTTTATATGTTGCAACAGATAAAATACTTGGTGCATCAGATTAGTGATCTGTTTTTATTGTTTCCAACGAATTACTCATCCGTTGCAATGGGTCAGTTATGTGTTGCATCAGATAAAATACCAGGTGCAACAGATAGTGTTGTTTTTATGATTCCCACGTATTACTCATCCGTTACAATAGGTCGGTTATATGTTGCAACAGATAACATACCTGGTGCAACAAATTAGTTGTCTGTTGGAACTGTTATATTACTATTATGCATTAATCAATTATAATCTATGTTATGTTCCTGTTAATTTAAGATAACATGGCTCCCAAAATTAAAGAAATTGAATCAAGTCCAAGTAAAGGAACAAGTGTAGCAACTCAGCTACATCCACCACTCTATGAGCTTGCTTTACAAGCGTTATCTCAATCAGGAGTATAAGATAATGAACACGGGGAGGAGGAATCTTTCAAAAGAAATGATCCAAATGATAATAGACCTTCCGTCGAAGAGTTGGTCAAAACCTTTAGCATTGATCGTTACCCTGTGAGAATGCAGTGCGATGGTGCCACATATTTAACGGGTGATCTCATGGTTAAGTCAGTCGTGGGAAAATCTTTCGACGCCTTCAGAAAAATACTTCGAGAACAAAAATTGGATTCTTATTTCAGGGAAAGCTGCTTTAGGAAATATCTTGATTTGTCGGAGGACAACAATGCTCGTTTCCAGATAAAAATGGTATATGATCTTCTCAAGCACAGGTTTATGTATGAAAACAAAGATAAGATGAATGAGGTGTGGATAAATTACGGTGGCATGTCTGTTTGTTTTGGTTGGGAGGTGCCATAGTTACCGAACTAAAATGTTATCCTCCTTCTCCTTCTCAAGTTATACCTACTCTGACCTAAAAAAAAGCACCCCGCACACCCCAAAAAGGAAAAGGCAAGTTGAGTGATCATTGTTGGTCCAAGCTTCAAAAATAAAAATCTGATTGAAGCGTTGAAAGGTAAAGGACTTTCAGAGAAGCACAAGCAATCATTGTGCTTGGTTTGGTTTGTACATAATGTTCTTTGAGCGAGAGACGTTAACAACAACAGAAGCCTCGGTTTAATAAATCTCTCCGAGGATCTTGAGGCATTTAACAACTATTCTTGGGGTTATGAAAGCTTCAAAATAACTGTCGAATATTTGTTGACTCCGTTAACGCCAAAAACAGTCAACTTATATGGTTTTCCATGGGCCTTCATGGTAAATATTTATTTTATCATGATATGATTCATCATTTTTTTATTCAATAATGCTTTTGATTTATTGGCGTTATGTTATAGGCTTGGGCATTTGAAGTCATTACTTATTTGAGACAACAAGTGAACTACCAGGAAGAAGTTTTCTGTCCAAGAATTCTGAGATGGTTGTCGGCCAAAACCGATAAAAATGCAAAATTTCTTGATTTTTTCAATCCCCCCAAGGAAGCAGTAAGTCCAATTATAATCATGTTTTTGTTTTAATTAATGATTAAATGATTTCATCATCATTCTTAATATATGTAACGATTTATTTTAGATTATCCATCTGTGGCTTGTTCCGACCAACCGAGAGTTGAAGATGCCATTTTTTCTTACTTTACGATCTGTGCAAACTTTATCGGACCCTAAGGTCGTTGATGGAATAAAAATAGAATTGTTTGGAGCAACAACCATCACAAGAAAAATAATTTTGGAGGGTGGGGCTAATGATGCTCCTCTTACAGTTTTTGAAACAACAAGCCATTATGATTTTGATCATAATGGTTGTACAGATTTTTCTCCAGATTTTGCCGCATCTAGCGAATGTTCTTCATGCAAATGTCAAGACTGCAAGGCGAAACACGATGGAGTGATTAATGCTATTAATGCACTAACTGCTTCTGTAAAGAAAATGACATCTAAAAGGGGTGTCATTCCATCAAAGAGGATTTCATATCCAGACACTCCATTAGAGATCAAGGCGTCTAAAAGGAGAAGGAAAAATACTTACAAGGCATCATCAATCATAAAAAAAAGCAAGATTACAACGCCTCTATCTTTGTCTTGCACCGATGTTCAGTGTGCAAGGACCACAGAAGAGCAGCATGAGCTGAAGAAGGTGAATGTACATCATCTGTTCCAAAAAACAAACAAGCACATATCTGTTTCAACAGATGATACATCTGCTGAAAATTATCAAACAGATGTATACATCTGTTGCAACTGTTGTCTAACCTGTTGCATCAGATTCGTTATCTATTTCAACAGATGAGTCTTATGTTGCAACAGTTGGGTCATTAGTTCAAAATTATTGTACTGCTTTGATTTACCTGTTCGAATTTGTCCTAACAGATAATTCATCTGATGCAACATAAGAATCATCTGTTGTAACAGATGGAAAATCTGTTGTATATCTCTACTTAGCATTGATAATTCTGGCTTTCTAGGTGGATGTCACAGCTACTGCCGAAGAGCATAATATGACAGTTGATAATCCATCAACTGCTTCCAAAGATAAAAAAAAGTGGAGCCTGTCAGTTTGGGAGAACGGAAGAATTACCCGTTTGAAGGGTTCAACATCTCGGACGAGGCTCCAAAAAAACTAATACAATTGATCAACGACTATTCAGAATGGATTGTCGATGGGATGATAAAACATCATGCCGGCAGGTACATAAATCAATTTTATGGATATTGATTTATACAATTCTTGTTGTAAGAACCTGATATTAAAAGATATAAATCATCATGTAGAAAACAAAATGACGAGCGCTACAAAGTGAACGAATCGAGTCTTGGTTTTGATATGTTCGACTTTGTTGTTGCACATCCCGGAATGAAGAATTGGTTCTATTTGATGTGGCAACACCAAAGTTGCTGGAATGATGAGGTCTAAAGGCCATACATATTACTATTAATTAATACTTAATTTAATTGCATCTGCGTATTGATTTTTTCGTCACGTGATCCAAAATATTTGATAATATGTGCAGCACATCGATGTCATTTTTTACTACATCCGAAAAAGGCCAAGTTGCAAACACAAGAACAATACAGATACACAACAGGCAATTATTTGTACAAAGTTTACATCAATAATGCCTACGATAGGTATTGTCAACAGTAGCCGAAAGTTTCCCGAAATGAGGAATGCTTAATCAACATCATCAAAGGTTTTAGCATTTCGTCTGGCTTACCTTGGCATTTGGTCGACGAAGTGTACATCCCAATCAATTGTGGTGATTAATTCCATTGGGTGTTGGCTGTCGTCGTTCTAAAAGAGAGACGCATTCGAGTTTATGACTCGATGTTGCAAAAGAGACATTTCGGGCCGTCGTCTGATTGATCGACAATTGAAGTATACCGGGATAAAATGGTTAATCCAGTTGATGTACAATATGTTGACGAAATTACTCAACAAACCATTGGTAGCCTGTAAGTTTAAGTGTCATGATTTAGTTTCATTTCACAAATTTTACAACACTTGCATGAACTGCAAGATATGGATTATCTGTTATTTTATAACGTAGGGATTGCGTTCCTTTTGTTGCCGCCTATGCCGAGTATTTGAGCGATGGATTACAAGTACCAAATGATGGACTTGATGCTGGATTACTCCACAAAAGATATGCTGCTCTTTTATGGAAATATGGAGAAGCGAAAGCTCAGAAGCCGTACGCAACCGACGTTAAAGATCCACGACGACCAAAGCCGAATTCGATAGCACTGGATGAAGAACAACTTGTCCATATTGATCAGATCTTTATAGCTTGAGTCCGTCAATGTAATAACCTATCCTCCTTGGTTTAACTTGTTGATTTATTTGTAGAGCTGATCGTTTGTACTCATAATGATTTTTTTTACATTTCATTTATTTGTTGAGTTATTTTATTTCATGTAATTTCTGAAGGATTCGATTTATTTTATTCTGTCTATGAATATAATTAATTCTGAGTTTTGAATATGTTAATTGAAATGGAGTACTAGATTCTAATATCACAACAGATAATACATCTGCTGCAACAGACGATATATCGTATTAGACAGATTTAGACATATGTTGCAACATGAGATGCAACACATAGGTCATCTTCTGGAAATTATATAGCAGGTCTTCCTACCTTTTTTATTTGCTCCAACAGATTACCGATCAGTTGTAACAGATAAGTTATATGTTGTAACAGATCGTAAATCTGTTGCGACAGACAGACGAGGAATATTTACATAACGCAACAGATGACCAACCTATTCCAACAGATAATCAATCTATCACAACAGGTACTATATCTGTTACGACAGATATAAAATCTGTTGCATTATAAAAATTCAACTTTGCCAGACATAAAAATTATTGCCCCTATATGTATAGTGAATTGGCTTGAAATAAAATTTTTTTATCGTGTTCGTCTCTATCTTTGTACATGTTCTTTTTTATACACAGGCTCCAACCATTTAGTTAGTATCCCATATGCCCAGACCCATTGTATCTTTCCCACAACGGTATCGCACACACCGATCATTTGTGTGCCGGTCAGCAAACACTCCATGTATGCAAGAAAGTACGGCCCGCATGCTGCACCGGTTGTATTTTTTGGGAGCTGGATGTTCTTATTTCGACCTTCAAAAACCCATGATTCCTTCGCCAAGACTTCAGCCGGCAAATGATCCATCAGCTTACCTGCGTCAATAACTTGGGCAACAACTTCAAGAGTGGCTGCATGTGGGTTAAAAATGTCTTCTCGATGAACACAGGTAAGTTGCATACATAAACCTTAATATTTCCCTCGTATAGTAGTATCTCAACATTGAGAAAATGGGTGACATCCACGTTCATGACTGCAAGGATTCTCTTTGCCTTGGTCTAGCTCTTGTCGTGTGGATATGGCCTCTTCCCTCTAACATATTTAATCGCTTCTTCATCCCATTGGAATGTAGAAACTAACTGATCAAATACCAGTCCACCGGAATCAGCTAGATTACGAAAATCAGCGTACCTATCTTTGAAATTATTGTAGAAGTTGAGGTCCATTATCCTATCAGCAGCATCATAAGCATCTGGGTACGCTAATTGCCTGCCCCTCACGAGGCAGAGAATTTCATCAACATACTGTGGTATAAGAAGATAATTTTTAAATAGGCTAGTAATTGTAAAGAATAAAAACACAGTGGAAAGAATCCGATGCAGAGGGTTCTCTGAATCAGTTCACAGATTACCCAGTTAATGCAACTTATGCAACAGATGTGTATTATGTTGCAATAGAATACCAAGTTGTTGCAACAGATTACACATCTGCTGCATAGATTCTTCTTTAAGGAGTAGATTGGAAGGGTAGGTTAGCAAAAGTAAACTTACCCTGTCCTCGTACCACACACACATATTTGTCATATTCGAGAAGTCTTTGGCGGCAAATGAATGCATGGTGTATTCTTTTTTAACCTTCATCTTGATGAATTCTTCCAGTTCCTTCTTTTTCTCCTTGCCAAGCGCCGCAAATATGTCCACCTTCTTCGGCAACCCCTGAACTTCAACAACTATTGGAGCGGGGGGAGTTGCATTTTTTGCTGATTTCAGAACGGAGAGAATTTGTCTAATTTTTATTCTCTTCCTCCTAACCTCCACTGTAGGAGTTCATGACTCCCTCACCTCATTAGATGGTATGACACCCCTCCTGGATTTCAACTCCTCGGCAGCTTCAGCAATAGCCTCTAGCTTGTCGGGGAGTTTATCCTCTCTGTCCTTGCACACTTTGCAATGAGAACCTAAGGGTGAGGAAGGGTGAGATGGACCACTGTAAGGGTGGGAGGGACCGGTGTAGGGGTGAGAGGGAGGACCTGTAAAGGGGTTTTTTGCAAACATATTTATTTTTTGCTGAGCACCAACATGCTCATAATCACGACTGGCAGCAGAAGCAGAAACAGGATGGCTTCCATTATTACAAACAACTCCACTAGCAACACCCCCAGAAGAAACACCTGGATTTGTTGCAGTTTGAGTTAGGTCGTGAAGAGCTTCAACATTAGACTGACCTTGCCTAACTACTCTTCTTATGGATGTTGCTCCATCTAATTCCTTCTTTATTAACTCCACCGTTGGATCTTCTTTTGTATCAACAAGACCCAGAGTAAGAAAAGAAGTCATCCCCAGCTCATCAATGGTAGGCACGATCCAAGGATGCACAACCTATAAAAAAACGACAGGAGGAATTTAAATCATATAATAATAATTTACAATCAGTTGGGTTACATGGGGCTCGGGTTATGTTAACACAGCCAACTTATGCAATAGACGATCTAGCTACCGCAACAGCTGATCTATATGTTGAAACGGATTGATAATATGTTGCATTAGAATACCCATTTGTTGCATAATTTACAGTAGATGGGTAATCTGTTGAGTAGGGTTCAAAGAACAAAGCAACATATGGTTAATATGTTGTGAAATATGGATCGTCTGTTGCAACAGATTACCTATTGCACCAGTTGTAGTTAACAGGTAATCTTTTGCAACAGATGGAACATCTGTTTTAATATCTTTCTTTGAGGAAAATTATTTTAGTCGAAAGAAGACGTACTACATCATCCGGAGGGTTAAAGAGATCAGCTTCGTTAATATTTTTTTTGCTGCTCTCTACTGCAGCCAACCACCTAAGGATCCTTGGATGAGAAACCTTATTCGGGTAATCCGTGAAATGCTTTCGGAGAGGAGGAATGGCTTCACATGCCCAAGCCTAAAAATTGTAAACAGGAAGCAAGCAAAAAAAAATCACAAGTATATTCAATATAAATTAATGAATGAGTAAAAATAGTGATTAATTTTACCATGAAAGCCCAAGAAAAGCCGTATAATATGATCGTCTTTGGATTTAGCTCTTTCAGTAAATATTTGACAGTCAAGTAGTAGCTGTCGTAACCCCAGGGATAATCGTTGAATCTCCCAAAATCATCAACAAACGCCAACAAATCACGTTCTATGACTTTCTTGATGTCTATTGCCAATAAAACGGAATGGACAAACAAAACTAAGCACAATTTCTCCCTGTAGTGCTTTGGTATGTCTTTATTCTTGAGATCCGCTATCAAATCCTTCACTTTGTAGCTAGTTCCAACAATGCCCAACAACCCATCTTTTTTTACCTTGCGTTTGTTGGACCCTTTGTGGGGTGTTTTCTTGATGGCAGGTTCTTCTGGATGATCGCATCTCAAGCCCGTCACAATGGCAAACTCTTTCAATCCAAAACAAACCAGTATGCCACAGTAGTTGATCCAGACTTCATCCATCTTATTTACGCTCTCCTTCGGACCTCCATCATCCCCTGCATACATGATCATGCGCTTGAGAAGGCCATATACCATGATCATTGGGAAACGAAGAGGGCGGGGCCCAGACAGCTCAAGAAAGTGTGCAAAGCATCTCTTCTTAAAAAGTTCATCTATGTTTTCCTTCTTCATAATACTCCTAAGTTCGTCAAAAGGTTTTCCCAACTGACATTTAAGTACAACATCACCAAATACTGCATTAGGGTTATTCATCGACATCGCAACTGTCACACCCCTTTTTTCGCTCGAACAATCGAGGTCGAAGGGTTTTTCCAGTTAAAGTGACGATTTTGAATAGGGATTATTTTTATCATTTTCAGAGTCGCCACTTGGAATTGAGTTATGGTGTTCCAAGTCACCTTTTTAAATCCCTAGTCAAAAGAAAATGACTCTTTTATTTGGTCTGCGAAAATAGAAGGCCGGGTAAGGAATTCTATTGACCGAAGGGAAGGTGTTAGGCACCCCTCGAGTCCCGTGGTTCTAGCACGGTTGCTTTTATTGACTTTTCTTGACTTAAACTTTTTTTATAAATTATGTTAGGGTCTAGATTCGCTCATTTTAAAAACTTGTCTATTATTTTATACTAATTAAATAAATTGATAAAATTAATTTTAGAAAGATATTTGTCAAGGTGCATTATTGCATCCTTGAAATTTTAAATGTTTCAGAAAGATGCGTACGCCACATTATCAATTGAGACTAACATTTTAAACATTATCTAAAAGTTTTCTAACGTTAAAGGCGTTGGTTAGTCTATTATAAATTCACAATACCTAAATTTACTCTTTTCATTAAAATTGTGACAGATTTGAAATTAGTCCGCAACTCACTCGCACCCTTATAAATTTGTTTTTCCTGTCTTCTCCTCTAATATTATGATAGATCTTGAATAAATTCGTAACCTTTTTCACACTAATTATTAAGCCTTAGAAACTTGTTTCGACCCCCAAATTATAAATACTCTTCTAAATCCTCTTGAATTAATCAATTAGATATTCAATAACAAAACTCAACTAACAATTTATGAAATAAAAACAAATTCCTTAAGTACATTTTTTAAAGTGTAGCCTAATTACAAAAAACCTATGAGACTCATTATTAAAGGGATCACTAATTAAAAAAATTTAAACATAGATCACGGAACATTAATAAATTCCAAAAAAAATCAAAACACCGTCTATATTTTAACAAGTGAAAACCAAATCCAATCATGATGGAAAAAGGTCCACTGCCACAGAAATTCCATGAATTAAAAGGATTTTTTATTTCAATAATACAATGAAATTTCATTTAGGGAAACAAATTCCATTAAATTACTATAGGGCCATTCTCACGTGAAACACCCTACCCAACACCTATTGAAATTTTTATTCACCAAAAACTAGAACGAAAATATGGTGTCTGGCTCTTTGACAATTCAGTACAAACTATTTCGGATTTGTTATGTATTATTTTAAATATTCACTTTAAAAAAAAAAAAAACTCTACTCATTTTGATTCATCATTTTTACATAAACAAAAATATTTAAATAATCAGATACACAGTACAACTTATAATCACAATCATATCAATAATCAAATCCTTGCATATTGGATGATATACATGAAGTCATTGAATTAAAATTTATGAAATAACAGTACAAAAACGGATAAGAACCTGTTGATAAATTAAAAAAAAAAAACTTGAACACTGTCACCAAAATTCAAACGGAACTCCAACTTCAATGCTTTTTGTTTTCTCTCTTTGTTTCTGATAGTTTGTTTTGGGTTTTCACTCTCTGTTTTTCTTTTTCTCTGTTTGTGTCTGAGTTTGATACAGTTTTTGAATAATGATAGTGTACGTTTTTTCTCTGGGAGGGGGGTGAGAGTCCTTTAAGTACAGGGATTTGGGCGGAACAGTTATCTTTTTGGGGGGAAAAGGTTAATTTGACATATAAGGGGATTTTTTTTTGAATTTTGAAATATAATAATTAATTTTTTTTAATAGTAGACAATAATAATAACAAATAAAAATAATGATAATAATAAATATAATAATAACTAATTAATTTTATAATTAAGAAAAATACAATAGAATTTATAAATAGTCAAAATAAATAAAATAATATTAAAACTACTAATTTATTTAAAATTTTAGAAAAGAAAAATATTTTTAATTTTTATATTATTTTTAAAACTAGAAAAAATATAAAAGAATATCTCAAAATTAACTTTATTTAGTTATTTACTTTTTAAACAAAAAAATTATTAAAATAAAATAAGAATTTAAATAATATTATACCAAATATAAATATTTAATATCGAAAATAAGTTAAAATTTGAGGAGGATAAAAAATCACGTGTCTACATTTTTGCCTCTCTTTGTGTGGAATCTCGAAGAGTTTTCATACAAAGAAGTCGACAAGATATGATTTTTGACTCTCCAATTATTTGAAAGGTAAGGGATAAAAATAAAAATAAAAGGAAAAATATGACCGAGTCCTGTTTTTGGTCCGCCTATATATCCCGGGTTATAAGAGAATCAGGTCACATGTAGTTCAAGGAAAACATGGTGAGAATGAGCTAAACATCGAGTGAGATTCCGTCGAGTTTTTGATTAACGACTTCTGCTTTTACATCCAATGACTAATACAAATTAAAAATGAAAAATACAAATGAAAACTACAATCTCTAGAGTCTTGATTCTAATCTTCGTGACTTGAACTTGAAAATTCACCCTATTCTTTAGGCTGGCTCCTGGCTTGCTTTTCCTTCGCCCTGTTCTTCAGGCGGACTCTTGGACTTGATTTTCTTCACCCTGTTCTTTATACGGGCTCCTAGACTTTCATTTTTTCTTTACCCTGTTCTTTAGGCTGGCTCCTGGACTTTCTTTTTTTCTTCACCCTGTTCTTCAGGCGGGCTCCTGGATTTATAATTTCTTCACCCTGTTCTTCAGGAGGGCTCTTGGACTTATAATTTCTTCACCCTGTTTTTCAGGCGGGCTCCTGACTTGTTACTTCTTCACCCTGTTCTTCAGGTGGGCTCGTGGACTTTCTTTTTTTCTTCACCCTGTTCTTCAGGTGGGCTCCTGGTCTTACAATTTCTTCACCTTGTTCTTCAGGCGGCTCCTGGACTTACAATTTCTTCACCCTGTTCTTCATGAGGGCTCCTGACTTCTATTTTTTCTTCACCCTGTTCTTCAGGCGGGCTCCTGAACTTACAATTTCTGATTTTTCAAAATATGTTCCTGAACTCAAAATAAAAGGTGACACAGAAAAATAACATCACATTCTTCAGAAGGATCCTGAGCCTAAAATAGATTCCCATTCTTCAGGAGGGTCCTGTCCCATTCTTCAGGAGGATCCTGAGCATAAAATAAATTTTCATTCTTCAGGAGGGTCCTGTCTCATTCTTTAGGAGGGTCCTGAGCATAAGATAAATTTCCATTCTTCAGGAGGGTCCTGAGCATAAAATAAATTTCCATTCTTCAGGAGGGTCCTGAGCATAAAATAAATTCTCATTCTTTAGGAGGGTCCTATACCATTCTTCAGGAGGGTCTTGAGCATAAAATAAATTCTCATTCTTCAGGAGGGTCCTGTACCATTCTTCAGGAGGGTTCTGAGCACACAATAAATTCCCATTCTTCAAGAGAGTTCTGTCCCATTCTTCAGGAGGGTCCTGAGCATAAAATAAATTCTCATTCTTCAGAAGGGTCCTGTCTCATTCTTCAGGAGGGTCCTGAGCATAAAATAAATTCTCATTCTTCAGGAAGGTCCTGTCCCATTTTTCAAGAGAGTCCTGAGCATAAAATAAATTCACATTCTTCAGGAGGGTTCTAAGCACAAAATAAATTCACATCCTTCAGGAGGGTTCTGAGCATAAAATAAATTCTCATTCTTCAGGAGGGTCCTGTCCCATTCTTCAGGAGGGTTCTGAGCACAAAATAAATTCCCATTCTTCAGGAGGGTCCTGTCCCATTCTTCAGGAGGGTCCTGACCATAAAATAAATTCTCATTCTTCAGGAGGGTCATGTACCATTCTTCAGGAGGGTCCTGAGCATAAAATAGATTTCCATTATTCAAGAGGGTCCTGTCCCATTCTTCAGGAGGGTCCTGAGCATAAAATAAATTTCCATTCTTTAGGAGGGTCCTGTCCCATTCTTCAGGAGGGTCCTGAGCATAAAATAAATTTCAGTAAACACGAACAAAATTTTGCCCCAGTTTGCACTAGTAAATTTTGCGAGTGTCATCAAGTCACAACTTTTGAAAAGTACAGTAAATAGTGTGAATCAAAGCCTTGCTAAAGAAATGCGCCTCATCAGAGTAAAACAGATGACCAAAATTAGGAAGTGTGTCTCCTAAGAGTTAAATTGAAGGACTCGGCTAGAAAGTGCGTCATCTAGGAGTGAATGTTCAAGTTAGGAAGTGTTTCACCTAACAAATAAAAACTGACTTATTCAAACTAGAAAGTGCGTCTCCTAGGGGTTAAATAAAATGACTTGACTAGAAAGTGCGTCTTCTAGGAGTGAATATTCAAGTTAGGAAGTGCTTCACCTAACAAATAAAAAATAACTTATTCAGACTAGGAAGTGCGTTTCCTAGGGGTTGAATGAAATGACTCAACTAGAAAGTGCGTCTTCTAGGAGTGATGGTTCAAGGTAGGAAGTGCATCACCTAACAAATGAAACTTGAATTATCCAGACTAGGAAGTGCGTCTCCTAGGGGTTGAATGAAATGATCTACTAAAAAGTGCGTCTTCTAGGAGTGATGGTTCAAGTTAGGAAGTGCTTCACCTAACAAATAAAAACTGACTTATTCAAATTAAGAAGTGCGTCTCCTAACACATGAAAACTGACATACCCTGACTAGGAAGTGCATCTCCTAGAGGTTAAATGAAATGACTCGACAAGAAAGTACGTCTTCTAGGAGTGAAGGTTCAAGTTAGGAAGTGTGTTACCTAACACATGAAAACTGACATACCCTGACTAGGAAGTGCGTCTCCTAGGGGTTGAATGATGAGTTTTTACCATTATTGATTACCAAATCTGTGTAACAGTACTGCCTCTTGTATTTGCAGAAGTGAGAAATTGCAAGTTTTAGTAGTTAAGCTTTGAAACCTTTGATATGAAGGTAACACATGTTTTTTGTTTCATATAAAGAAAACTTTTTAATTTAAAAATACGGTGATTGATTTGTGGCATTTGGCTATTAAGACAATCTCTTGCACTTGTCATGCCCAGCTCCATTGAAAATCATTGATAGGTATTGTTGACTTGTTGTAGTATTGACTCCAAATTCTGACTACTAAAACATTTTGACTCAAATCATATTTCTCTTGCATGATGCCTCGGGATTCAGCTTCAAATATTCCTTTTATACTTCTATGAGTCCAAAAACTATCAGATGACAAACATTCTCGAGTACTTTACTTTATTTTTGAAACATGTTATCTTTGTGTGTTGATCTTTTGTCTTGTTTTGCACAACTAAAGGAGTTGGTAGCAATTTTTGAAGTCCTTCCTCACTTATCTTGACAAAATTTTGACTCAAAAATACATGAAAGATGACGATAGTGATTTTCTTTTGATCACAAAGACACAAAAATCAAAAATAAAAATAGAAATAAAATAAAAATAAAAATAACAAAAAGAATAGGAAAGGACAATAGACATCTTTTCTTTAAAAAAAAATGTCAAAATAAAAATTTTATCTGGGTGTGGCAGCTGATTCTAGTGATTATGACATGCATTTTGAATTAAACAACTTGATCTATCCAAATTAATCACTGTCACTTTTTGTCCACTCATTGAATTTGAAAGGGAGTCATTCTTGAACTTGTTCCCTCTGGATTATAATCCTTCTTAGGCTAGTGACACCTCGATGGGTTTTCGCCAACAAGCCGCTCCCACTTTCTTTTCTTTTTCAACTCATTGTCGTCTTATGGTGCCCATGAAAATTTTTACCAATAAGACTCTCATTTTTATTGATCTCATAACTCACGGTCTCCTTATGAAGCCCAAAAAGGTTTTCACCAATAAGACTCTCTCATTTTCATTTCATTTTTTTTTTTTAGAAAATAACACTCAAAATATGAAATATCATGCACCCATAATATGTTTAGCCTTGACATTCTCAAAGATTGATCTGAAGGTCTTTCTTTGGTTGTAACTTGACTTTTGGAATGGGATAGAAAGAAAGGTCGGCATGGGGCTCAAAATTTACACAACATTGGGTAAAATATACAACTTTTGGAATTGACTCGTTTAAGGAAATAAACTTTTGCCCCAATTTTATTTCATTCTGGGTAACTTGAATTTTCTTTGGTTGGACCGAACCCCAGAGTAGGGCTGCCTGCGTATCTTGTCATAGCAAAAATCAGGTCAAACGTAGTTCAGAAAATTTCTTTTACTTGAATTTGGATTTTTGATTGATTTTTTCTAATTTTTTTCAACTCTTTTTTTTTACTCCATTTTTCTTGATACTTTTTTTTTTCGACTTTTTCAAATTCTATTTTGATTCCAAAAGAGGGGTACGAAAGAAAATAACACTAAAGCTCAAAAGGGGTAACAAAGGATGACACAACATTTGGGTAGTAGAATGAAATGCCTTCGTCATATCAATCCTTAAAAACACAAGTGCATACACATGTAATCTGAGAGTAGAACATGAAGATCATACGCATCTTTTTCAACATTGATCGTGACTAAGCTCATGCACTTGGGTCACATCTTTTAAGCTTGTGAAATATACATGTCCACTTATATTGTACTTTTTTTCTCGATGAGTGACTCATGCCCTTTTGGAGCTAACTTCCTTTTGTTTTTTCCTTATAGTGGATACTATATATCCTCCGATCGGCCCCATTCAACATTCTTGAATTGAATCTTCTAATCGATGATCAAGTTATTTCCTGATTCACAAAGTGATTGCCTCAATACATTCAAAAGAGGTTGTAACTATCTCTCCAAATACCTAAACACTTTACTTATTTTCTTATATGTTTTTTTTCAACTCTATCTTCTTGTCAAATGTTTCAGGATTCGATTAGATTTAAAGATCTGTCTGTGAATTCAACATGCATATCACATCTCTAGAATCACCATAGAAAGAGCTCTCTAAAGAAAAAAAAAGACAACAAAATAATATATAATAAAAAAATAAAATAAAATAAAAATTAAAAGGACACACATTTGTTGACCAAAAGATAGAAGGATTTGAATGAAAATTATAATAAAATAAGATAAGATATATCTCAAATTTCAACCCTAAAATAATTTAGGTAGTAGAAAGAAAACAAAAAAAAGATTACCAAAAATCCTTCTCGTGGGGAGCAGATTGACTTCTAAATTGCCGAACTTAATATTTTAGCCATTGAATTGCACGTCGGCCTTAATGGAGTCTCCACAATCATTGCTACATCATCTTTTTTTTTTTGAACTCAATCATTTTGAATTTATCACCTCAAACTCTCTCCAAAGTAAGCCATCAATAATTTATCTTTTCCCCTACTCCTCTTCATTGATTAAAAACTTTTTCATATGAGTCAAAGGATCACCATGACCCTCGTACATGTCCAACTTTGGTGTTATGGAGTTTAGAGGCAAGTGAACATTGAAACATGTAAAATCCTTGTGAGAACTCTCCTTTTCTCTTTCAGTATTTGCATGTTTCTCATATTTTACTTCAAATTTTTCACTTTTCAGATCATTTCTTATTATTCCTCATTTCTAACAATCTACACCAACTCATCTCAGACCCTGTATCATTTTTTGTGGGTCATCTTACTTTTTCTTTGAACACGGTATTGTATTGGTGAGATGCCAAATTAGCCACAAACCAACCACCTTAATACTATTTTAATTTTGGAGAAAATTAATGTGCCAGAGTTAAAAAAATTCTTTTTAAGACCACCAAATCCATGAAGGACTGCCTACGTAGCTCATTAAGATGAGAATCAGGTGTGCGTAGTTCTTGAAGCTAGAGATAAGAAGAAACACATTTTCTTGTAATTTGAGAAATGAGAAAGATTTTTTTTTATTATTAGTATTTTTTTTTAATTTAAAGATAATGATAAAAACACATTTTTTATATTCAAAAATAAATTAATTTATTTTTATATACAGATCGAAAACTCTCTTTTTTATTTATTTAGAAGGAAACACAAATAAATTTTTCTTTCTTTAAAATCACCGAATCCATGAAGGACTGCCTACGTATCTCAATAAGATGAGAATCAGGTTGCGTAGTTCTTGAAAATTATGTCGTACAAAACTCATCCTCAAGACCCCTAAAAGTTCAAGGCTGTTAAAATATATATATATATATATATATATATATGTATATATATATATTTTATTTTGTAAAAACTTAGCCTCATGATCCCTAAAGATTCAGGGCTATTGAAATATATATATTTTTATTTTTTGGTAGAACCTTAGCCTCATGATCCCTAAAGATTCAGGGCTATTAAGATATATATAAAAATTGGACCTGAGAATTAGAAAAATAATTATGAAAGTAATCATATTTTCAAAATATTCCCCAATAAATCTATGAATAATTTTTCAAAAGATAGGGTCGTATCCTGAGAAGGACTTCCTACGTATCCCACTAAAGAGTGAAAATTAGACCCTTGTAGTTCATAAAGACTGTAAAATCATGTTACAAAAATTTTCCCTTCTTTTAATTTTTATTTTTTGAAAAAATGATTCACTAAATGTGAGGATAATTTAGCCTCTTGCATTTTAAAATTGCTAAAGCTGATCAACAAACAAATAGCCTTCCAAACAAATGTCAAAGAGCATGTAGGATGCATATATTGGTCTTTATAGAGTAGGTTACCTGTCCTAGACAGACCCGACTCCTGTGCCAAGTCCCGCTAAGTCAAATGCATATGATGCAAATAAAGCGGCACCTAATAGGGATAACCAGATTCTGAGTTTCCAGTTCTTCTAAGTTTAATCCTAATAGGGATAGGTGTCTAGACTGCCTTACCCGAGCGGACACTCGATTCGGGGAGGGACAACTTGGTCGGTAGCAGGGCAACACCGCCTTCGTTGCCGATCCGAACCCCGCCTAACATGTGTGACTATAATCCTTCACCAGGTGCCTTGACACTCCGGCTATCTCAAAAAGAAAGTTAGGATGCATACGCTACATTCCTTCTATCCTATTTTAGAGACTCAGAGGGGTGCGCGAGAGAAGACAATTTATAAAATAGCTCAACAATACCAAAGCGGAAAATAAGCGACAAGTAGCACATAAGGCCAACAAACACAAAATAAAACAATAATTAAAACAAGTAAAGTCAATATCAAAAGCTCGAATTCTTATTATCCCCAGCAGAGTCTCCAGAGATGTCACACCCCTTTTTTCGCTCGAACGATCAAGGCCGAAGGGTTTTTTCAATTAAAGTGACGATTTTGAATAGGGATTATTTTTATCATTTTCAGAGTCGCCACTTGGAATTGAGTTATGGTGTTCCAAGTCACCTTTTTAAATCCCTAATCAAAAGAATATGACTCTTTTATTTGGTCTGCAAAAACAAAAGACCGGGTAAGGAATTCTATTGACCGAAGGGAAAGTGTTAGGCACCCCTCGAGTCCCGTGGTTCTAGCACGGTCGCTTTTATTGAATTTTCTTGACTTAAACTATTTTTATAAATTATGTTAGGTCCTAGATTCGCTCATTTTAAAAACTTGTCTATTATTTTATACTAATTAAATAAATTGATAAAATTAATTTTAGAAAGATATTTGTCAAGGTGCATTATTGCATCCTTGAAATTTTAAATATTTCAGAAAGATGTGTACGCCACATTCTCAATTGAGACGAACATTTTAAACATTATCTAAAATTTGTCTAACGTTAAAGGCGTTGGTTAGTCTATTATAAATTCACAATACCTAAATTTACTCTTTTCATTAAAATTGTGACAGATTTGAAATTAGTCCGCAAGTCACTCGCGCCCTTATAAATTTGTTTTTCCTGTCTTCTCCTCTAATATTATGATAGATCTTGAATAAATTCGTAACCTTTTTCACACTAATTATTAATCCTTAGAAACTTGTTTCGACCCCCAAATTATAAATACTCTTCTAAATCCTCTTGAAATAATCAATTAGATATTCAATAACAAAACTCAACTAACAATTTATGAAATAAAAAAAAATTCCTTAATTACATTTTTTAAAGTGTAGCCTAATTACAAAAAACCTATGAGACTCATTTAAGAGATCATTATTAAAGGGATCACTAATTAAAAAAATTTAAACATAGATCACGAAACATTAATAAATTCCAAAAAAAAAATCAAAACACCGTCTATTTTTTAACAAGTGAAAACCAAAGCCAATCATGATGGAAAAAGGTCCACTGCCACAGAAATTCCATGAATTAAAAGGATTTTTTATTTCAATAATACAATGAAATTTTATTTAGGGAAACAAATTCCATTAAATTACTATAGGGCCATTCTCACGTGAAACACCCTACCCAACACCTATTGAAATTTTTATTCACCAAAAACTAGAACGAAAATATGGTGTCTGGCTCTTTGACAATTCAGTACAAACTATTTCGGATTTGTTATGTATTATTTTAAATATTCACTTTAAAAAAAAAAAAACTCTACTCATTTTGATTCATCACTTTTACATAAACAAAAATATTTAAATAATCAGATACACAGTACAACTTATAATCACAATCATATCAATAATCAAATCCTTGCACATTGGATGATATACATGAAGTCATTGAATTAAAATTTATGAAATAGTAGTACAAAAACGGATAAGAACCTGTTGATAAATTAAAAAAAAACTCGAACACTGTCACCAAAATTCGAACGGAACTCCAACTTCAATGCTTTTTGTTTTCTCTCTTTGTTTCTGTTTTTTTTTTGTTTTCACTCTCTGTTTTTCTTTTTCTTTGTCTGTGTTTGAGTTTGATACAGTGTTTGAATAATGATAGTGTACGTTTTTTCTCTGGGAGGGGGATGGGAGTCCTTTAAGTACAGGAATTTGGGGGGAACAGTTATCTTTTGGGGGGAAAAGGTTAATTGACAGATAAGGCGATTTTTTTTCTAATTTTGAAATATAATAATTTTTTTTTAATTTTTTTTAAATAGAATACAATAATAATAACAAATAAAAATAATGATAATAATAAATATAATAATAACTAATTAATTTTATATTTAAGAAAAATACAATAGAATTTATAAATAGTCAAAATAAATAAAATAATATTAAAACTACTAATTTATTTAAAATTTTAGAAAAGAAAAATATTTTTAATTTTTATATTATTTTTAAAACTAGAAAAAATATAAAAAATATCTCAAAATTAACTTTATTTAGTTATTTACTTTTTTAACGAAAAATTTATTAAAATAAAATAAGAATTTAAATAATATTATACCAAATATAAATATTTAATATCGAAAATAAGTTAAAATTTGAGGAGGATCGAAAATCACGTGTCTACAGCAACTCAAAACTTTTCAATACTAATGGTTTTGACAGAATCATGCTGGAATTTTGATATTATTTTACGCCCCATTGGTGAGGAGGAGTTATCACTTTCCCCGGCTTCATTTTGCCCTGATTGAGATTGTTCTGGAAGTTCCTTCAAATCTATCTGTTTTCTAGCCTTTTTTGTTTGGTGATCGGAAGTTGATCCACTTTCTCCACTTTCTGTTTCTTTTCTTTTGGGAGACATCTTTTAACTATAAACAAAAGAAAAATAAAAAATACATTGCATTTGATGTCTGCATAATTTTTTTTAAAAAGGTGAGACAAATTTCAATAAATTATTCTTACCACATAACCAAAATAAAAAACTCCAACGGACAACCCATCAGTTGGAACAGATGGGGAACCCGAATCTATTTGAAGACCTATTTAATATCTCCCCATAGATATTCCACCTGTTGCAACAGGTGGAGAAATTTCAATAAATTATTCTCTGCCACATTACAAGAAAATACTCTAACGGATAACCCATCAGTTGGAACAGATGGGGAATCTGTTTGAAGACCTATTTAATATCTCCCAACAGATCTTCCACTCGTTGCAACAGATGGACCACCACCACCACAACCAATTCCACGACCGATGCCACCAAGACCACCACCAATGCAACCAACACCAAGACCACCGACACCACCGCTAAAAAATACAAATACCAACACCACCAACAACAACCACCAACAACACCACAAACACCATCCAACAATACCACGACAGTCAACAAAATACTGAGAGAAAAACTAGGGTTTTCTCGGGTGCTTCCTACTTTTTTAGCATCAAAACTCAAAATTGTTAACCCATTCTCGAAGATAATACAACTAAAAGTCTTCATTTTTATCATTAACTAAAAAGCCCTATTTTTTTAGAATAAAGAACAAATGTAGAACTCTTCTCGAACTCTGTTACATGCGAAGATAGAGAAAACAACGGATACAAACGGGAATGAAGTCAAAAACAACAACTATATGTAGTCGTAAATGAGAAAAAAATCGACCTGTTTTGAAGGGTTGAGCAATATGTTGAGTATTTATTGTTTGTATTATTTGTATTGTTGAGAGGGAGAGGACACCCCGAGAGAGAGAGAGAGAGAAGAGCGAGAACTTAAGATTTGAAATGAAAAGTTTTTCGCGCAAATGGATGATTTGTATGGGTTGATTTGTAATTTTGGAAAAGAATGACAAGTTTTGAAATTATTAATTTAGTCCGAATTGATCTTAATTAATTTTAATTTTTTTAAAAGATATAGTTTTTAAAACATTGAGTTGATAAGAACTCATTTCTACTCAAAGTGATCGATCGACGACTCGGGTCGGGATGAACACAATACCAGTGCCATGCAATTCCAAAGACTCGATTGGATTTGTAGTTGACCCTGTGAGCTCATTCATTCATCCTTAGTTTCACCTAAATCAACTTAGGTACTATCACTATCCTAACATTGAGTTGATGAGAACTCATTTCAACTCAGAGTGATCGATCGACGACTCGGGTCGGGATGAACGCTATACCAACGCCATGCAATTGCAAAGACTCGATTGGATTTGTAGTTGACCCTGTGAGCTCATTCATTCATCCCTAGTTCCACCTAAATCAACTTAGGTACTATCACTATCCTAACATTGAGTTGATGAGAACTCATTTCAACTCAAAGTGATCGATCGACGACTCAGATCGGGATGAACACAATACCAATGCCATGCAATTGCAAAGACTCGATTGGATTTGTAGTTGACACTGAGAGCTAACTCATTCATCCCTAGTTCTACCTAAATCAACTTAGGTACTATCACTATCCTAACATTGAGTTTATGAGAACTCATTTCAACTCAGAGTGATCGATCGAGGACTCGGGTCAGGATGAACGCAATATCAACGCCATGCAATTACAAAGACTCGATTGGATTTGTAGTTGACCCTGCGAGCTCACTCATTCATCCCTAGTTCTACCTAAATCAACTTAGGTACTATCATTATCCTAACGTTGAGTTAATGAGAACTCATTTCAACTCAGAGTGATCGATGGACGACTCGGGTCGGTATGAATGCAATTGCAAAAACTCGATTGGATTTGTAGTTAACCCTGCGAGCTCATTCATTCATCCCTAGTTCCACCTAAATCAATTGCTATGAAATCTTTTGCAACAAACGACTAAGCTGTTGAAAATTTTCAAACAGGTACATATATGTTACAACAGATGACATATCTGATTTAATTATCAAATAGATATTTGCATCTGTTGTGACAGATGACTGAGCTGTTGGAAATTTTAAAAAGAATAGTTATATCTGTTGTAATAGATGACATATCTGATTTTATTAATTATCAAATGAACATTTTCATCTGTTGTCACAGATGACTGAGCTTTTGGGATTTTTAATCAAATATTTATATCTGTTGTAACAGATGACTGATCTGTTCGGATTTCTAAACAGATATTTATATATGTTTCAACAGATGACATATCTGTTTGAAAATCTTTTTATCTCTTTTAATTTTAAAGCAAGAAGCTTCTGGTCCGAGTAGATAATATCAAGTAGCAGTACTTACTACCAAAAGCGGTGAAAAATATTTCTTGGATATCTCAAAAGTGAGTTCATTGAGCAGTCTTGTCTTGTCTTTTCAATGTCAGTAGTCTTAGTCTTCTTCGTGCCCCTCAAATTATTAATGAAATTAATGAATATTAATTAATGAATATTGAAAACCACCACGTCTACGTACACAATACATCTATAGAAATTATCTCATCTCTTTCTTCAACTGCAGTTTATTTTATTCAACTCTCATTTTTTCTCCCCCCTCTTTAGGGTCACAACCTTTTTTCTCTCTTTTCTCTTCTCTTCTCATAAAGATCTTTTCGAATCTAAACCCATCCATATCTTTCCTCGACTTAAATTTTTGTTTTGATCCCCTTTTTGATATTAAGGTATGGTTCATTATTGCTCTTTCATTCTCGTCTTCTTCTTTGCATGTTATTTACATCTATTTTTTTATTTAATTACTATTTATTCATATCATATTTATTAAAAAAAAATTAAAGAACTTGTAAGTGTTTAATAAACAATCCGAGAATTTTTATTACAATATGAGAAAAATGTCATCTGTTGGGAGAAGTTTAAAAGCCTTGTTGGCAGTATAATTTTTTCTTTGTATGTATTTTATTTGTTTCATTATTGTTGATGCAGTTATTGATGTTGTTGGTGGGGTTGCCGTTGTTGGAACTTGTGGTGTTGTTGATGGTTCTGGCACAAAGAATGTTGTTTCTTTGTTGTTGATGTTGTTGTTGGAACAAATGTTGTTTCTTTTTTGTTGATGTTTATGTTGTTGTTGATGTTGTAACAGATGGAGAAACTGTTGGAACAAATAAAACCACCAGAAAGGCTGGTTTGATGTATTCCATCAGACTCCACATCTGTTTCAACAGACTCCACATCTGTTGCAACAGACTCCACATCTGATGCAACAGATGGACAATGTTCTTTTTGTGACATTAATTTTTTCCCTCTTCTTTGTAGATATAAGGAACTGACAGTTGATCAACTTTTGATGGACTATCTCAAGAGGTTGCAGTAAAGATGGGATCGGAGGAATAAACTGCTTGTAGATGGGACCACTTCATATGTGGGAGGTATGTATTACTGATAATGTTATCGTGGAAACACACATAGAGTGCACTGATTTTGTGAATGATGTTTTTACTGATTAGTCATAGATCGTTCAAACAAGATGTCTACAATTTTACAATTAAGTTTGGTAGGTCCAAACTGATAATGTTGAGGGACCATGAATACGGTTTTGATAGCCTGTTAAGATTTAATGTCGGTTGTTGCTCATGATTATTTGTCAAGCATTGTGAAGGGATCTAATTTTTGTGTCATTGTAAAGAGATTCAATAGTGATTGGACTAACTTTTAGGGTGCATTGGACCCTTAGAGGGCCTTCGAAGCTTAGCACTGCATCTAATAAGAACGAAAAACCAATATATTTATTGCCCTGGACAAAATTTATATGGCTGGGTTGCTCGCTCGGGGTGATAATTTTATGCCAGAATGTGTGGTAGGAGAATGCTTTCAAAGGAAAATGGGTGGTTAATGGAAGACTATATCATCTGAGAGCTAATTGAAGAAGAGACATAGGGTAGAAAGTAACTTCTAACGAATCTGGCCGGTGGAATTATCTTAACAGATGCGAGATCGGAATCAAGTGCAAATATAAAAGTATATCCGATAATGTAATTTCATCTGTTGTATTTCTGAAAGAAAAACAATGTAGATGAACACTTTGTTAGGGAGCTGCGTGGTCGGGATTATCACCTAGATAGAAAATAGGAGAAGACCAACAAAGAAGCCTCAAGGTATCGAGGGTAGAAATGATGTACAACAAGTCTAGAAAACTTATACCAACAACAACTGCAGTTAAAATAAGGAATCTAAGTGAAGGCGGAAAATTTTTGAATTTTAAATTTCATCCCATGCCTTTTTATTTGTGTTTTCGATCAGGTCCACTGTCGTTGACCTGATCGGAACCACAAACGAGATTGAAAGGCAAATAGAGTATCATTGCTTCCTTAGCAATATGGTTATAATTGATTGTGTTTTGTTGCCTTGACATGCTTTCAACATTCCTTGGAGAAGATCAGATGCTTGATGTAGTATGTGAATCCCGATAATTTTCAAGCTTGCCTCCAGCTTGTTGATTCTGTATTCAAGCTAGTCGTTGCCCTCTTCGAAGTTGGTAATGATTTCTTCGTCTTTTGTGAGTTCGATCAAGAACACTACCTTTAAAGTTGTGGCATTCTAGAAGTCCTTCAGAACACTTTCTTCAGAAGCCTTAAAGGATACATGAAGGGTCTCTATGTTTGTTTTAGGTCAAAATGTGTTGATGCACGTTGAAGATGTGGTTCTAAAAGTTGAACAACACACTTTTATCTAGCGTTACTCCATGCATCTTGCTCAACCAATTTGATAAATTAGTAAGCATGGAGTTACGTAGCGTGTGATCTAAACCGGCTCTACCAAGCCTATCAAATGTTACGTAACTCTAAGCTCATTACTCTATCAAAAAAATATGACCGAGTTAGTGCATAAATCGAACGAGCTCAATCTCTCAGCCTTTCTACTGATTGCTCTTCTCCAATATAGATGACAAGATATCTGCTATGCAAAAGTCTAAGAAGGTAATGATATTTTAAAATGGTAAAATTTATATCATTACCTTCTTTCCCTTTTTTTTTCAATTATAAAATCTCTTTTTCCCTGATTTTAATTATTCTTATACATTACTACTTATGTATTGAACTAACTAATTTAACTATAATTAAGAAAATAAAATATCTGCATTAAATACATAATGCAATTAACCTTATATTTATGAAATTGTAATTAATGGATCTCTTAAATTCAGTAACAACTTTTCAATTTCAAAACTTTGAAACATCAAAACAATTTCAACGATCATAATTAGAGATTGAGGAATTTCGGGTTGATTTCGGCAATTGCTTTTGAATTGCGTCCCCTAATCCTATAATAATATACATCACAAACCAATATTAGTTTAATATGCAACAAAATTTAAACAATATTTTTCAAAACTTGAAAACATAAAACAATGCTAATTCATGCATAATATTCTTTCATATACATAACAATGCTATGTATATAGGCTGAAATAAACACACCTCACCTTGTGTAACAGAGTCATATACATATTTGTGTTACGTATAACACTATTAATGCATAACGTATATATAACTCTGTAGTGTATATATTCTGAATATACAACAATCCAAAAGTGTTTGTCTTCAACACATATACATAACAGAATTATGTATATGGGTTGATATACATAATTGTGATATTTATAACACTGTTAATGCATAACTTATACATAACTTTGTAATATTTTTTAAATAAACAGCTCATCCGTGTTTGTTTCACTACATATACATAATAAATTTAACTATATTGGCTCCTATATATAATAATGTTATGTATCTGACATGAAGTAATAACAAATTTCATATATATGTATATTGTGTGACATACAAACTCTCGACAATGTCATATTTCATACATATACATACCTCTTTTTTCTTTCTCTTTTTTTCTAATAAGAATGATATAACCAGCATCAATCCAAACTTTCTTGTGCATCTTACCGCGTATAAGATAAAATAAGATTTGCGTGTTTGTTGTTTATATATGATTTGAACGGCTCTAATAAGATAGGGAAGGAAAAGAGGTAGGAAAGGGGAGGAAAACGATACTTTACAGACTTTATAAAATTTCATAATCTAGCATACTGCTGCTTTGATTTTTTTTTCTTTATTTTTTTTAGAAAAAACATACTAGTATGGTTGGGTTGTTCTCACCATAATAGATGCAACTCACCGTACCAATCACTGTAAATTCACTATACAGGTAAAATTGACTTTTTAACTTCACAAAAATGGAGCTCTCGCTGGAACACATTCTAACCAACTAAATTTACTGATAAAGAATTTAAGCCTGGTGACTTTATTCCAAACAGAATATAAGTCCAATAAGGTAGAGGTTTTGTTTTTAAGAATGAATAATTAAAGCTCTTCTAAATATATATATATAAGGTGGAGGGTATTTTTGTAAAGAAAAAAATTATTCTTAGGAAGCATATTATTTTTAGTACAACAAATCAAAGTAATTATACCAGAATAACTAATTTCAAAATAACTAATTCCGATATAACTAATCTCATCATAACTTATCCGAACATAAATTAACCTCAAACCAAACGCCCTAAGAGTAGAAGCATTATAACGAACCAATATGTACATTATAGAACATCAAAACTCAAGACTTCATGATGATTACATTCTTTACATGAAAAACAATTAAAATGCCTTAGCAAAAAAAATAATAATAATTTAAAATGAGCACATGAAAGGAGCTGCTACAACTTAGAAACATAAAATTAAGAATAGATAAAAGTGAGACTTTTAAGTTTTGTTTGTTTGTCTATCTCTGAAATAATTCAGTAAAAAATTATAGAAAGTAAAGAATAGAAAAAATATCATAAGAGAAGTTAATAGTGTCAACAACTAATTATAAAAATACAACTCAAATATTAAACTGAACTGCGAACAATTAATCATAAAAACACATATAAATTATGTTTCAAATTGAATTACTGAACTATGTCATCAGAATTCATCACATTCTAAATTTTGGGATATGGAGCTATTAACACTTGACAAATTAAAACCGTCTTTCTACTCCTCCAAGGTTGTGATAAGGTCTGCGTCGCTGGACCTCACTTGAGTATTATATTGCTGTTTCACTTGGCAAATCGGATCGTGCAGTTACTAATGAGATATTACAAACAATTAATCATATATAATGAATTTCAAATCTATAGGAATTGAATGACCTAGGAGGCTTATTATACCCGATCAGTACTGATGATGGACCGGACACTTGACTCAAAAGCAAGAACATCTAGTTGTAATTTAATACTGGTGAAACGGATTTTGAGCCTCAAAGGTCCAAAAACTAGCTTAGGACAGGTTATAAGTCAAAAGCTCAAGGTTTAGATTAGGACAGGTGAAGATGGACCAAATACCAAAATTAGATTAGGACAAGATTTATTAATTTGAGCCTAATAACTTAAGTCATTTAGTCCCTCCTCATTCATGACCTGAGTTTGGGGCGAACTAGAAGTAGGCTCAGAGAATGTTATTGAGTGCCACCTTGAATTTTGGCTGAATTCATCTTTTCTAAGCTAAGTTTGACTAGACTCGTAATGCGCGTCACACTTAGGAATAAGGACTTAGGCCGAATTTACCCCTAAGCTAGATTTGATAGAAGCTTTACGAAGTTATTCATGATCTGTTTATATATAATTTATTCTTTCTTACTTTGACGTGAGAATAATAATCACATCCAAGTCATGGAATTAGTCAGATAGACCAACCCACATGGACCACATTATGGCCAACTCGGCGTCGCACTTAGCAATAAAGTACAAATGTGTTTAAAATGCTAATTCTCTCTTCTGTTTTTTTTCCTCTTAAACCTGTCGATGAAGGTACAATTTTAGTTGTGTTTCTAATTTTATCTTAAAAAACAGATGAAGGTATAATCATTAGTGTAAAATATGCAGGGGCAGCTCAACGAAATGGTGGCCTAAAGTCAACTTTAAGAAGAGTTCCTTAAATTTAATTATTAAAATTATAAATATGTTTATTTGATTTGTTTTCTTTTTGTTTTATACTAATGATGTACACCCCATCTTGTACGTGTATTGAAGTCCGATTAATTTGGATTCATGCCGCGTAGGATCCCATTCGGGAGGAAGCGCTCCCTACCAAGGATTTCTCCATACCTAAGGCTCGAACCCGAGACCTCTGGTTAAGGAAGGAGCAGCCCCATCCGTTGCACCACATCCTTTAGTGGTCGTGTATTGATTATTCATGTGACAACATATTAATACTTATTATATAGTTTTTGAATTAAATAATTCTTGAACATTTAGGTTTTAAAATACTATATTAATTTAATTTTATTTAGCTTTAAAAATTAGTTAAATTGATCATCGGAGCAAAATAACAACATAAATTAAGGCCAAATAAATATTTATCTAAATAATATCTATTTGTTTCTAAATAAACTCTTTAAAATAAACAAAAAAAGACAAACATATTGTAAATAAGTTATTTGTGGATGTTCACATAATACTCATACTTCACATACTACACCTATTACACATAGTATTGTAGCGTGTAGAGAAGAAATATCTTTTGTAAATGTATTTTCACATACTACACTTTTTACACCTACTCTTGCCTATAAAAGGCATGATATGTTACATTGTTAAACATACCAAGAAGAAGAAGAAGAAACAAAGTCTTTTCTAATATAGATCTCTCTCCTCTCCTCTTTCGTTTTAGCATATTTCAGAATATTTATTTACAACACGTTATCAACACAAAATCTCTTATAAGGTATGTATTTATTATGTAACTATTTGTTTTCAGACTCTACACAATACACACACACACAAATATAAATTGCTAAAGGAAACAACCTTTTGATAATAATCTATTAACAATATATGATTCTATTTAAATTTATTTGAGCTGGTTATCTTATTTTGAAAATATCATTATATCAAACTTATTAATCTTTTTATGATAGTTTCATTATGTCAAATTTATCAAAACTTGAGTTTATGGCACTGACATTATCGGAAAGAATTATTTATCATGGGTCATTGATGCTGAAATTCACCTTGACGCTAGAGGTCTTGGGGATACTATCAAACAAGAAAATAACGCATCTTATCAAGATAAGGCGAAAGCCATGATTTTTCTTCGTCATCACTGCTTTGCGGAGAAATTTTGACTTTTTGAGAAGAGTCGCCACTTAATTTTGAAAAGGAATTAAGAAACCTTTGTAATGTACTTAGACGATTCAAAACAGTAAAATCGTTTAAGTTAGAGATTCTAGCTAAGCGGTTCCTATTAACGTTTTAGGAAGGTGTTAGGCACCTAAAACGTCCGCTAACTTGCGGTTATCCGGACTGTTTGAAAACATCTTTTGATTAACTTCTGAAAAGATTAATTTGTTGAAATAGTGATTTGATTTTAAAAAAAAGACTTGTGTAAAATAGATTTAGGCGACTTAGTAGGGATTTTAACTAAGTCTAAACAAAACTAATAAACAAATAAATACATAAAAGGGGAAGGGAGGGAAAAGTAAAGGATTTAGGCCATTGAGCCCAAATCAACAAGACCTGTCCTAGTCTAGTTGGAATTCCGACCCATTTCACCTGTCCTAAACTATTTTTCGAGCCTTTGGCTCAAGTCTTGATCCACCTATATTAAATACAACGTTGGCTTCGAGGCCGAAATGAATGAATAAATAAATGACTAAATGAATTAATAAAAAGAAGACAATAATAAAAATTGAGACTTTTCAAGTCTCTTAATGACCTCATCAATAGGTTTTGACCCATTTTCCTTCTTCGTCTATCTTCTAGCACCCACACGCCATGTAGTGGACCTCGGGTTTAAACTTCGAACTTGACTCGAAGGGGTAGACCTCATTGGCCCATTACGAAATGCAAGAGGAGAGGAATCCAATTGGACTCGAGATACTTTTTTTGCATGCAAAGAAAAGATAAAGAAATTAATATACGTTCAAGGCATAAAAGTGACATATTTCAAAGCAAAAGAAAATATCAAGAACCAATTTTGAATGACAATGATAAGCACACTTGCACAAGAATGAGAGTCAACAAATAAAATGCAAAGCAAAGACACCCAATTACATGCCTCATGATTTATGTTCATACAAGAATGAATAAAGGTAAAAGGAAAAAGTCCATATTCAATGAGTTAATGCAAGAAACAAACAACGTAAGCTTGTGAAAGTAAAGGGATGAGGCAACAAGGAAAATACTCATGACTTCTAAAATTGAATAAACATAGATACTAATCCATATAACAAAAGAAAATAAAGGTTAACTTTTCAAGCAAGAGAATCTTTAAATTTCAATTAAGGCGACATTAACGAAAATTCATACATCTAAATTACAACCAAAATTTTATGAGAAAAAATATGTGATGACCTATGGTTTATATTTCTAAGACATCGTTGATTCTCCTTTGATATTATGAATCAATGAGAGACACGAATCAAGTCTTTACACTCACAAAGAGCACATATAACAATCTAAAGGGCGGAGGAAAATTAGAATAAAGTTTAACATTTCTAAAAGTGAAATATTGTTTCACAATCATACTATGCCTGACTCGAAAATATCTAAATAATTCTATTTAGCCACAAAAATTCGAACTTTCTCATCATTTTGACAAATTTGAAAACATGCGAAAAAGAAGAATAAACATCGTGGATGAAAAAAATAAAGCTAGCACTTCATCTCTTATATGAAGATTTTGGAGATCCCTTAAAATAATTAACAAGTAAATGAAAAATTCTTGATTTAATCAATTACTATTTTTATTAAGGCAAAACAAACAATAGTAACTATTTTTTCAACATAAAAGAAATAACTTTACAGCTAAAACAAACATATCCGCCAACAATAAATTTAAACAAGACATGAGTTTGTCTTTTGAACAAAGATCAAAACTTTATACATGACAATCAAAGAATAAAGTCAAAAGACAAAACAATCAATATTAACCATTCTTTTCAACATAAAGAAAATAACTTTACATGCTAAAAACAAACATATCTACTAACAATGAGTTTAAACAAGACATGGGTATGACTTTTCAAATAAAGATCTAAACTTTATCCAAAATAATCAAAGAATAAATTCAAAAGGCAAAACAATCAATATTAACTATTCTTTTCAACATAAAGAAAATAACTTTACATGCTAAAAATAAACAAATTCAACAATAATGAGTTTAAACAAGGCATGATTATTTTTTTCATTCAAAGATCTAAACTTTATCCAAAATAATCAAAGAATAAGGTGAAAAGGCGAAACATTCAACATTAACTATTCTTTTCAACATAAAGAAAATAACTTTACATGCTAAAAACAAATATATCCAACAACAATGAGTTTAAACAAAACATAAATACATCTTTTAAGCAAAGATTGAAACTTTATCCAAAATAATCAAAGAATAAAAAAAAAAGACACATACAACTATTGTTAGCTCATTTTTATATCATGAACATGAAAATAATTAGAATATTGATACCACAACGTCCTAGGGCCTTTAAGGTCATCTACAACATACAATCCCAGCAAACAAAATTATATCTACGAACTATGAAGAAGAAAACGATAATAAAAACTAAAAAAAAAAAGATGTGTTTACCTTTTTGGGGGCAGCAAAACGTGACTACGAGCTTCGTCGGAATCAACCACCACCAAAAAAACATCGCCGGCAACTTGAAATTTTTTATTAGCTGACCAACTCTTTGAAACAAAAATTTTTACTAAATAAAAATAAATATTTTGCTCAAAAAGGATTTTTTCACCTTTCTAGTCTCTCTTTTTTTTCTTCCCTTTTTCTCCCTTTTAACCAAAGTAGTGGTAGTATTTATAGGAGAGAATGAGATTTTTTTTCCTCCCTTCCACCAATGTGGGAGAAAAGTATTTATAGAAAAGGATGAAGGTTTATTTCTTGTCATCCACCAATGTGAGAGAAAAAACAATTAAAGATGTTTTTGAAATTTTAAAATTGAAGATAAGGTGAGGTGGAGGATAATGTGGGGGAAATTGTACAATGTAGTACAACTTTTGAATTTTAAAATTGGGAAAAGACAAAGTTGGGGGGAAATAGTACAATTTGAAATTATTTTTTTATGGAATTAGGTAGAAGTTATGAGAGTTTTTGAGAATTTTGGGGTTATTTAAAATATAACCCCAATTGTGATTTAAAATTTAGCCATATTTATTTAATTTTGACCAAATTAGAAATCAATTGACGGGTTACATTACAATTATGGCCAATTTGATTTCAATTATGGCCAAATCTAATAGATTGGCTAAATTAAATTGAAATTCGATGCGAATTAATACTTCATTTATTCCCGGGCTTCTTGATTTTATAAAATCAAACATATATTTATCCGAATAAATTATTTTTTGAGAGTAAATTGTATTTAAATCAAAACTTTAATCATTTGAATCTCTAAGCCATGATTAAAATCCAATATTTTATAAAATAAATATTTAAGTAAAAAAATTATAAAATCTCGTATAATTGAAAACGATAAATTATAATCACTACTTAAAATGACAAAATTACGTACAAATATATTTGATAAATTATTATTCGGATGAAATAAATATTTTAATTTTATTAAAAATCAAAGAAACTCAGGATTAAATTTAGTCGTGGAGGGCAAAAATTAGGTGTCAACAACTGCCCCCTCCTTTTGGGTAGGGTGGATGTAAGTAACCCTGGGCAAGGGGAGGTTGACGTTTCTAATTTTTGTCCGACTACAAATTCGAAACTGAAAGAGGTTGGCTTTTGCATGAGTCTCATAGAGTCATGGCCGAAACCAGAGCCGAACCCAGGTCTGGTTTCCTACATATCTCAGGTTACAAGAGAATTCAGGCTACTTGTAGTTCATAAAGCTTGATTTAAGGCACGATTTAAAAAAAAATCACCAGCTATCTCAGTTTTTTAGAGTTTTTGACTACTGAAAAGCTAGGAAATTGAGGGATATGGGGAGGAGGTTAGAATGCAGTCGAGTTTTCTACATAGATCCCAGCCTACATATCCCTGAGACTTAGGGAATCAGACTGCCTGTAGTTCGACTCAATCGGTAGAAAAGATAGTCTTTTATTTTAGACTATCTTTGGCTCAGAATGAGTGACAAGTTGATCGAGTTGCGGAAAAGAGGCTTGTAACCTCTTAACCATGAATGTGGGATCCTTCACATCCATAGGCAAGAACTTACCTGGACATAATTTCCAAAACTCTAAGTGTGTTGCCACCCGAATCTGAAAGAAAGAGAAGTTTACCCTCGGTATGAGTTTAGAAATATCCGAAGGTGAAGCTGAAACCAAAATATCTCAAACTACCCACATGCCTTCTAACAGAGGTGTGGTTGGATAGTGGTGGCGATCATCATTTATCTCGCGTCCAAAGAGTTTGACGTCCCTCTTTAGACTATGTCCCGTTTTGCTGCTAAGAAAGAGTTCCACGTTGTGTTGCGTCCTATCTGGAGTTGTCCGCTCCTATTGTTTTGATTTGAGATTTTCACCCTCTCGGATGCTCTGTTTGGAAGGAAATAACTTGCCATAATAGACACAACAACTCTCTTGGTCGTTGCATAATTATATTATTTATCGGTTGAATATGTCTTCAAAGTGGGTGTCTCTCTTGGACATCGATGGCACTTTATGCAGAACGGTCCCTGAAACCGCTTAATCTTGCGCTGATGCGGCAACCCTTTTGAGTCACCTATAGTGTTTGTCGTATGTGGCATGATAACATCTCCGGTTATTGATAATAATTTTTTGCATATGATCTCAGGTAAGTCTTGCGCATCTTTTGTACCAATACGACTTATAGATTTTTCTTAAATTATCAATCTTTGGATAATCTTGCACATTATTTGATGTCGGATACGAGGCGACTTATAGATATCCTTTGAATTGCTAGCTTTTAGGTAATCCTGCACATTATCTGACCTTGGATAAGAGATGGCTTACAGATATCCCTATAATCGCTAGCTTTTAGGTGTTCCTTCACATCATACCTTAGATACAATATGACTTATAGATATTACTCAAATTGCTAGTCCTTGGGTAGTCCTGCACATAATCGATCTTAGATATGACGCGGCTTATAGAGAACCCTTGGACGTATCAATTTGATAATCTCGCATATTCTCCGGTAAGGATTTAGTTGCGACTTATGGATAACCTCCAAACTATTGATTTTTGGGCGATCTTGCACACTATTCGGTTAGGATGTTGTTGTGGCTTATGGATGACCTACAGGCTATCAACTCATAGGTGATCTTGCACACTATCCTATTTCAAATAATATGACTTATTGATGACCCTCAAATTGTCAATTTCTAGGAAATCTCATACACCATCCGTCTTTAGACACCGACTTAAAGGCATCCCTTCAAATCATGTACTCTTGATGCATTCAGATGCTGATTCATAAAATGATGATATATCCTTGACGCCAACATTTTTGTCTAGCGTGTCAATATATATTAAATGCTGATGATATTCTCGACGCCAACATTTATGTCTTGCATGTCAACAAATATAAAATGCTGATGATATCCTCGACGCCAGCGTTTATGTCTTGCGTGTCAACAGATAATTAATGCTGATGATATCCTCGACGCCAGCGTTTATGTCTTGCGTGTCAACAGATATTGAATGATGATGATATCCTCGACGCCAGCGTTTATGTCTTGCGTGTCAATAGATATAAAATACTGATGATATCCTCGACGCCAGCGTTTATGTCTTGCGTGTGAACAACTATTGAATGACCCTCTTGGCAATAATATGCAATGGCCATCTCTGCGATGATATGAATGGCCCTCTTGGAAATGCTATGAAATGGCCTTCTTGGCAATATTATGAATGGCCCTCTTGGCAATGATGTGAATGGCCCTCTCGGCAAAACTATGCAATGGCCCTTTCGATGATGATATGAATGACCTTCTTGGCAATGCTATGAAATGGCCCTCTTGGCAATGATATGAATGACCTTCTAGGCAATGATATGAATGTACCTCTCGGCAATGATATGAAATGGCCCTCTCGGCGATGATATGAAATGGCCCTCTCGGCAATGCTATGAAATGACCCTCTTGGCAATGATATGAATGGCCCTCTTGGCAATTTGAAAACAGTTTCACCTGAGTTTATTTGTCTGCGTCTTGCTTTCTACATGTACCTGTACTCAAGGTAGATGATTAGTAGATATAAAGTCGCTTATGCTAGCGACTATATTTTTTAGAAAAATTCTAAATACAATATTTGTAAAGAAGACAAGACACTTTTGCTTGTCCTCCATGATCTCAAGAAATAAGATGGACAATTCAAAAGGTCCTCAATAAATGGGTATTAAACCCATTTTTAGGGCTACCCAAAAATACCGTTCTTGAGCATTAGTGCTCTGGTGTGGCTCCCAATTTGCTCGGAGATTTTTGAAAGAGACTTTCATTTTTGTGTATTGGTCCCTGTATCCACAGAAAAATGATTAGTTTAAGTGAAACTACTTCGTGTTGACTTTCTTTGATTCTCCATTTGCTCTACGCCATTTTTTGGGTACTCCGTCATGTTGGGATTTCCACCCTTGACTCCCCGTCCTAATTGATGTCTAGGCAATCATTAAGTAAAAGATTTATATAGATTTTTTTAAAGTAGTCTTAATTTTTTAGAAAATAGTTTCGAAAACTCCTACAAAACTTTAGAAAATCTCTGCCAGTCATGTCATGTGCTAGCTCAACGACCATCTTTCTTTTGATTCTGACAATGTCCGACGTTTGACGGAGGATTGCTAGGATTCAGCATTTTCGAGGCTCTGTACCAGAAATTTTATCAATGACGGAGATTCAGTCTTCCTAGACTTTATCACAGGTGGTGATTCTCAAATCTCAACTTCGACCTCTAGTGCTGGGGAATTTGAAATATATTTCAATATATTAGTGGAAATTTTGAGGACCTTCTCAAAATTTCTTCCCCAGTTACAGTAGTCTGAGATGAGATCATCTCGAGAAGATCCAAAGTCTTTGTTGATCTTCGTTCTCCTTGTTGGATGTCGATCTTCCCTTGTGAATTTTCGAGATTCCTTCTAAAAAATTCTTCCCCAGTTTCCATTTCCTAGGGTTATATAATCGAGCCGTTGGGGCGCCTACGTATCCCGTTGAAGCAGGAATCAGGTCAAACGTAGTTCAAGACTATGCTAAGGATATATAGAAAAATCTAATAGGTTGCCCAAAGCCGACATAGGCTGCCTACAAATCTCATTCTTGAGAATTCAGGTCATCACATAGTTCATACATAAAAGGAAAGGATAAATTTTCCTAAGGGGTTGACCGAAGCCGACATAGGCCGCCTACGTATCTCATTCTTGAGAATTCAGGTCAAACGTAGTTCGTACATAAAGGGAAGGGGTTATAGGCAATTACATATCATGAAATTGATACTATTATAAAGGCGATTACAAATAAACCAAGAAACAAAAACTATAACATCTTTCGGACACAATATCTCTTTACCGCATCAGAATTGATTGGTTTGGTCCACTCTTGACCATCCATCTCAGGTAGGATTAGGGCTCCTCCAGGTTGGGATTCTTTTGATTTTCATATTCCTCTGTATCTAATACTAACTGCTCCTCATCACCTTTTATGTTCATCATTATTTCCTTCGCTTTGTTCGTCTAACCCTTGACATGACATGATATTGGCAGGTTTTTAAATTATTGCTACCAAAATAAACCATGCTAGATAATCATACTTAAAAAAATTAACTTCTTAAATAAAGGGAGGCCTTTTGAAAAATAAATAAAAGCTATGGCTCATGACCCACACAAATGTGGGCCCATGCCTTTTTGAAAGTTGTAAAACATGAAACAAAAATTTGAGACATAAAAGGGTAGATCACGGGGCCTCTTCTGGAACATCACCGATTTTAAAAACTATTATTAATAGCCCTTTTCATCTACCACGATGGGTGACGGGTTATGAGTGGAGTGGAGGTCCAGTTTTGTAAGGCCTCCTCTGATGCAATCTTCTTCATCCACAGGACTTTTGGAAATCATCTGGTAGAGCATGGTATCCTTCAAATAGATCTCTTATCCCATCCCCAAGACCATCATCGTTTGAAATCTCATGTACGTGAAATGAATGGTATAAGAGCGGCAAGGGCCTAAACAGACTCTCCTTTGAATTATCTTTGATCTCATCTTCCTTTCTTGGTTGGTATCCTACTCCACGCTTAAATGCTCTTTCCGGGACAATAATAGGCTCAATAATTCCTTTCAAATTCTTACTCAAGGAAGCCACAACTTTCTCTATCATTTCCACTCCTTCTGTCTTTATAGAGTTTCGTGAATCCACATTAGCAATTGCCTCGCTAGATACCCATTCGCCTGCTATTTCGATCACGTTAACCACTGCTTCTTTGTGATTAGGCAATGGATTACTAGCAATATTTGGTGTCGGCGCCTGAAGAGTGATGATCTTCTGGTCAATCAAGTCCTGGATCTTGTGTTTCAGATTGATGCAATCTTCAGTATTATGCCCGGGAGCTCCTGAATGATAAGCTCATACTTGATCGGCATGAAATAATTGAGAATTAAGATTGGTAGTCTTTAGTGGAATAGGCTGTAAATAACCGGCCTTCATCAATCTTCCGAAGAGATGGGTATGACTTTCAGCCAATGGAGTGAATTTTCTGGGAGTCTTCTTCTCGAGGCTTACACGTGGGTAGTTATACTGATTTTGATTAGCAGAAGGAGGTACTTGATGATAGTTTGGAGGCGTTTGGACATTTATTTGATTGTTTGGAAGAATAGCTTGAACATGAGATTGATAATTTGGCTGCGGAATTTGACACTGGGGTAAAATATTTGAAATTGGAGCTTGATATTAGGGATGGGCGTAGAATACAGGCTGAAAATTTAGTGACGGTGGTGAGGAAATAATATTTCTAGGCTTGAATTTCCTCTTCAATTTATCAATAAAATCAGTAGAGACTGCAGTCATATCCTTTCTCTTCTTCTTTGAGAATGTAGAAGATCCAGTTGATGTTGGGGTTTTGGTAATTTTTCCTGTTCGGATGCCTTCCTCTAACGATTCCCCAATCTTTACTAAATCTGCGAAAGTTGCTCGAACCACGGATACCAACCTGGTATAATATTCTCCTTCCTGAGCACGAGAGAACACAAACACTATTTCTTCCTCAGACATGGGAGGTTGTACTTTGGCAGCTTCTTTTCTCCAACGAAAGGCATAGTCTCGGAAACACTCATAATTTCTCTGCTTGATCCGATCTAATGAATATCGGTTAGGGACTATTTCAATGTTGAATGCAAACCTATTAAGGAAACTTTTGGCCAATGCCCTCCAACTAGTCCATTTTTTCAGTTTTTGAGACATGAACCAATCTAAGGCTTCGCCACTTAAGCTTCGGCTGAATAAGCGCATCAATAATGCCTCATTTTTTCCTATTCCCACCATTTGATCACAATACCTTCTCAGATGGGCCAATGGATTTTCGGTGCCATCGAACACTTCAAATTTAGGGACCTTATACCCTTCTGGTAGATCTACTCCAGGGTGAACACATAAATCATCTTAACCTAACCCGTCGTTATTCCCCGCTCCATGAGATTCCTTGATCCTCATGATCTCTCCATTCATAGCTAGCAACTTTATTCCATGCTCGGTCCTCCACCCTTTCTCCTTCTCCTCGTAATGGTCCACCTCGGGATTAGGAAGGGAATTATAAATGTCAGGAGATATGATGACATGAGAAGGATTTGTAAAGGTGGCTTGATTTTGTGGATGAAAGGAAGTTGGTGGGTGGGTGGGGAGAACGTTTTGGAAACTGGAAAAGTTTTGTGGAATTTGAGAGTAGCTTGGTGGGATTTGGGATGGATTCTGCAGATTCAGAAATGAAGTTTGTGGGTTCGGAGCTAGATTTGGCAGATTTGGTAGATCTAGGGATGGATTTTGTGGATCTACCAATGGGTTCTGGGATTTGGGAATGAATTTTGTAGATTCGGAGAATGATTTTGTAGGGAGAGGGCTAGATTTTGTGGATGGTAAGCATCTGTATTATTTTTACGATTGGAATTTTGGACAAGTGGAGGGGTAGAGACGAACGATATGTTATTTGGCTGATCCCGTAGAATAGGCGTACTGAGGGGAGGGATTTGGAGTGGAGTCCCGTGTCCTCCTGGAGCGGGAGCATTGACCGTGATGGCCAGGTTAGCCAAATCTCGAGTACGATTTATTTCCTTTTGATGTATTTCTAGCTTTCTTGTGAGTTCCGCAATCATCTCACTCTGTTTCGCTATTACATTGTCCATGATGGTCAATGTATTTTCTTCGTCATTTCCAGTCATTATTGAATGATGGTCAGGGGATGGGATTTTTGGCGCTTTTGACCAAGTGAAGTAAGGATGTCCTGCCAGCTTATTTCAACACGGAGTAGTTTTCTATTATCTGTAAAGTAAAACAACTCAAAGGCAAATGTGTTAGTTTCCACATGTGATAAGCAATGCAAAATACTTGACAAGAAATAGCCACGTAGCGTTGTTTGTGTCATAGCCAAATCCATCTATAGGAGCATAGCGGATAAACTTGTCTTTGATCCAAACAAACGCATATAAACACATAAGAACATTATAATAATGTGTATCCTAACTGGGGTGTCCCTTTTGAGCCAAGGGTTTGGGTCTAACGGTTTTTGAAGAAAAATATATGCTTGATTAAGGTCAATCCATTATCCCTCAACTTTTATAGACACTAAAAGGGCATAAATTCCTACAAAAGATAACAAAAGAGGGATACAATCTTTAGGGAAAGGGAAATAACATGAAAGAAGACACGTTCCCACACAGGGGATAGAAAATACTAACTCCTGGGTGTTTCTTCTATCAACCTTCGCCTTCTTAGCTTCATTCATTTCTTATATTGGTGAGATCCGTTGACGTTCAAACTGTGCCTTAGATGCAACCTCCCAAATCGATCAATTTCTTGCTTAAATTGCTTCAATTCTTCTTACGAAAGTAAGCAAATCAAGCTTTTTCCCGACCCCAAAGGATAATGAATTGAATTAGACAGGCATATATTTTCTTCAACACATAAATATGATTCTTCTATAATTGGCTCGGGGTCAATAGACGCAGGGCAGGTTTTCTAATAGGCCCAATACCCCTCTCCGGTATTGGGTCGTCCTAGGCTCATGCCTAAATAGGGTTTTGATTTCGTTCTATCCTAGGTGTCTAGAGTGGGTTTGATCACTGATTCTCAAGCAGACAACTTGAGTTTGAAATTACGAATAGCCATCAGACGACTCACGTGCTAATAAGCCGTTCGTATTTCCAACACTTTATTGGAATTGAACAATAGGGGTCGGGACATCCACGAAACCCAAAAACAGTTTAAATAATGCAGGAATATGCCATGAGATGCAATAGTTAAACTTTACAGAATCAAAACATATAAAAACATAAACAGTTAATCAAAAGACGAAATCAAACATTTGGTTAGAACCTAGTTAAAAATCCCCAGCAGAGTCGCCATTTTTTTTTTGCGGAAAATTTTTGACTTTTTGAGAAGAGTCGCCACTTAATTTTGAAAAGGAATTAAGAAACCTTTGTAATGTACTTAGGCGATTCAAAACAGTAAAATCGTTTAAGTTAGAGATTCTAGATAAGTGGTTCCTATTAACGTTTTAGGAAGGTGTTAGGCACCTAAAACGTCCGCTAACTTGTGGTTATCCGGACTGTTTGAAAACATCCTTTGATTAACTTCTGAAAAGATTAATTTGTTGAAATAGTAATTTGATTTTAAAAAAAAAGACATGTGTAAAATAGATTTATGCGACTTAGTAGGGATTTTAACTAAGTCTAAACAAAACTAATAAATAAATAAACACATAAAAGGGGAAGGGAGGAGAAAGTAAAAGATTTAAGCCATTGGGCCCAAATCAACGAGACTTGTCCTAGTCTAGTTGGGATTTCGACCCATTTCACATGTCCTAAACTATTTTTTGAGCCTTTGGGTCGAGTCTTGCTCCACCTATATTAAATACAACTTTGGCTTCGAGGCCGAAATGAATGAATAAATAAATGAATAAATGAATAAATAAAAAGAAGACAATAATAAAAATTGAGACTTTTCAAGTCTCTTAATGACCTCATCAATGGGTTTTGACCCATTTTCCTTCTTCGTCTATCTTCTAGCACCCACACGCCATGTAGTGGACCTCGGGTTTAAATTTCAAACTTGACTAGACCTCATTGGCCCATTACGAAATGCAAGAGGAGAGGAATCCATTTGGACTCGAGACATTTTTTTTGCATGCACAGAAAAGATAAAGAAATTAATATACGTTCAAGGCATAAAAGTGACATATTTCAAAGCAAAAGAAAATATCAAAAACCAATTTTGAATGACAATGATAAGAACACTTGCACAAGAATGAGAGTCAACAAATAAAATACAAAGAAAAGACACCCACTTTCATGCCTCATGATTTATGTTCATACAAGAGTGAATAAAGGTAAAAGGAAGAAGTTCATATTCAATGAGTTAATGCAAGAAACAAACAACGTAAGCTTGCGAAAGTAAAGGGATGAGGCAACAAGGAAAATACTCATGACTTCTAAAATTGAACAAACATAGATACTAATCCATATAACAAAAGAAAATAAAGGTTAACTTTTGAAGCAAGAGAATCTTTAAATTTCAATTAAGGTGACATTAACGAAAATTCATACATCTAAATTACAACCAAAATTTTATGAGAAAAAACGTGTGATGACCTATGATTTATATTTCTAAGACATCGTTGATTCTCCTTTGATATTATGAATCAATGAGAGACACGAATCAAGTCTTTACACTCACAAAGAGCACATATAACAATCTAAAGGGCGCAAGAAAATTAGAAAAAAGTTTAGCATTTCAAAAAGTGAAATATTGTTTCACAATCATACTATGCATGACTCGAAAATATCTAAATAATTCTATTTAGCCACAAAAATTCGAATTTTCTCATCATTTGACAAATTTGAAAACATGCGAAAAAGAAGAATAAACATCATGGATGAAAAATAAAGCTAGCACTTCATCTCTTATATGAAGATTTTGGAGATCCCTTAAAATAATTAACAAGTAAATAAAAAATTCTTGATTTAATCAATTACTATTTTTATTAAGGCAAAACAAACAATTGTAACTATTTTTTCAACATAAAAGAAACAACTTTACAGCTAAAACAAACATATCCGCCAACAATAAATTTAAACAAGACATGAGTTTATCTTTTGAACAAAGATCAAAACTTTATACATGACAATCAAAAAATAAAGTCAAAAGGCAAAACAATCAATATTAACTATTCTTTTCAACATAAAGAAAATAACTTTACATGCTAAAAATAAACATATTCAACAATAATGAGTTTAAACAAGGCATGATTATTTTTTTATGCAAAGATCTAAACTTTATCCAAAATAATCAAAGAATAAGGTGAAAAGGCGAAACATTCAACATTAACTATTCTTTTCAACATAAAGAAAATAACTTTACATGCTAAAAACAAATATATCCAACAACAATGAGTTTAAACAAAGCATAAATACATCTTTTAAGCAAAGATTGAAACTTTATCCAAAATAATCAAAGAATAAAAAAAAAAGACACATACAACTATTGTTAGCTCATTTTTATATCATGAACATGAAAATAATTAGAATATTGATACCACAACGTCCTAGGGCCTTTAAGGTCATCTACAACATACAATCCCAGCAAACAAAATTATATCTACGAACTATGAAGAAGAAAAAAAGATGAAGAAGAAAACGATAATAAAAAAAAAATGTGTTTACCTTTTTGGGGGCAGCAAAACGTGACTACGAGCTTCGTCGGAATCAACCACCACCAAAAAAACATCGCCGGCAACTTGAAATTTTTTATTAGCCGACCAACTCTTTGAAACAAAAATTTTTACTAAATAAAAATAAATATTTTGCTCAAAAAGGATTTTTTCACCTTTCTAGTCTCTCTTTTTTTTCTTCCCTTTTTCTCCCTTTTTAACCAAAGTAGTGGTAGTATTTATAGGAGAGAATGAGATTTTTTTTCCTCCCTTCGACCAATGTGGGAGAAAAGTATTTATAGAAAAGGATGAAGGTTTATTTCTTGTCATCCACCAATGTGAGAGAAAAAACAATTAATGATGTTTTTGAAATTTTAAAATTGAAGATAAGGTGAGGTGGAGGATAATGTGGGGGGAAATTGTACAATGTAGTACAACTTTTGAATTTTAAAATTGGGAAAAGACAAAGTTGGTGGAAAATAGTACAATGTAGTACAATTTGAAATTATTTTTTTATGGAATTAGGTAGAAGTTATGAGAGTTTTTGAGAATTTTGGGGTTATTTGAAATATAACCCCAATTGTGATTTAAAATTTAGCCATATTTATTTAATTTTGACCAAATTAGAAATCAATTGACGGGTTACATTACAATTATGGCCAATTTGATTTCAATTATGGCCAAATCTAATGGATTGGCTAAATTAAATTGAAATTCGATGCGAATTAATACTTCATTTAATCCCGGGCTTCTTGATTTTATAAAATCAAACATATATTTATCCGAATAAATTATTTTTTGAGAGTAAATTGTATTTAAATCAAAACTTTAATCATTTGAATCTCTAAGCCTTGATTAAAATCCAATATTTTATAAAATAAATATTTAAGTAAAAAAATTATAAAATCTCGTATAATTGAAAACGATAAATTATAATCACTACTTAAAATGACAAAATTACGTACAAATATATTTGATAAATTTTTATTCGGATGAAATAAATATTTTAATTTTATTAAAAATCAAAGAAACTCAGGATTAAATTTAGTCGTGGAGGGCAAAAATTAGGGGTCAACAACTGCCCCCTCCTTTTGGGTAGGGTGGATGTAAGTAACCCTGGGCAAGAGGAGGTTGACGTTCCTAATTTTTGTCCGACTACAAATTCGAAACTGAAAGAGGTTGGCTTTTGCATGAGTCTCATAGAGTCATGGCCGAACCCAGGTCTGGTTTCCTACATATCTCAGGTTACAAGAGAATTCAGGCTACTTGTAGTTCATAAAGCTTGATTTAAGGCACGATTTAAAAAAAAAATCACCAGCTATCTCAGTTTTTTAGAGTTTTTGACTACTGAAAAGCTAGGAAATTGAGGGATATGGGGAGGAGGTTGGAATGCAGTCGAGTTTTCTACATAGAGCCCATCCTACATATCCCTTAGACTTAGGGAATCAGACTGCCTGTAGTTCGACTCAATCGGTAGAAAAGATAGTCTTTTATTTTAGACTATCTTTGGCTCGAAATGAGTGACAAGTTGATCGAGTTGCGGAAAAGAGGTTTGTAACCTCTTAACCATGAATGTGGGATACTTCACATCCATAGGCAAGAACTTACCTGGACATAATTTCCAAAACTCTAAGTGTGTTGCCACCCGAATCTAAAAGAAAGAGAAGTTTACCCTCGGTATGAGTTTAGAAATATACCGAAGGTGAAGCTGAAACCAAAATATCTCAAACTACCCACATGCCTTCTAACAGAGGTGTGGTTGGATGGTGGTGGCGATCATCATTTATCTCGCGTCCAAAGAGTTTGACGTCCCTCTTTAGACTATGTCCCGTTTTGCTGCTAAGAAAGAGTTCCACGTTGTGTTGCGTCCTATCTGGAGTTGTCCGCTCCTATTGTTTTGATTTGAGATTTTCACCCTCTCGGATGCTCTGTTTGGAAGGAAATAACTTGCCATAATAGACACAACAACTCTCTTGGTCGTTGCATAATTATCTTATTTATCGGTTGAATATGTCTTCAAAGTGGGTGTCTCTCTTGGACATCGATGGCACTTTATGCAGAACGGTCCCTGAAACCGCTTAATCTTGCGCTGATGCGGCAACCCTTTTGAGTCACCTATAGTGTTTGTCGTATGTGGCATGATAACATCTCCGGTTATTGATAATAATTTTTTGCATATGATCTCAGGTAAGTCTTGCGCATCTTTTGTACCAATACGACTTATAGATTTTTCTTAAATTATCAATCTTTGGATAATCTTGCACATTATTTGATGTCGGATACGAGGCGACTTATAGATATCCTTTGAATTGCTAGCTTTTAGGTAATCCTGCACATTATCTGACCTTGGATAAGAGATGGCTTACAGATATCCCTCCAATCGCTAGCTTTTAGGTGTTCATGCACATCATACCTTAGATACAATATGACTTATAGATATTACTCAAATTGCTAGTCCTTGGGTAATCCTGCACATAATCGATCTTGGATATGACGCGGCTTATAGAGAACCCTTGGACGTATCAATTTGATAATCTCGCATATTCTCCGGTAAGGATTTAGTTGTGACTTATGGATAACCTCCAAACTATTGAGTTTTGGGCGATCTTGCACACTATTCGGTTAGGATGTTGTTGTGGCTTATGGATGACCTACAGGCTATCAACTCATAGGTGATCTTTCACACTATCCTATTTCAAATAATATGACTTATAGATGACCCTCAAATTGTCAATTTCTAGGAAATCTCATACACCATCCGTCTTTAGACACCGACTTAAAGGCATCCCTACAAATCATGTACTCTTGATGCATTCAGATGCTGATTCATTAAATGATGAGATATCCTTGACGCCAGCATTTGTGTCTAGCGTGTCAATATATATTAAATGCTGATGATATTCTCGACGCCAGCATTTATGTCTTGCCTGTCAACAAATATGAAATACTGATGATATCCTCGACGCCAGCGTTTATGTCTTGCGTGTCAACAGATAATGAATGCTGATGATATCCTCGACGCCAGCGTTTATGTCTTGCGTGTCAACAGATATTGAATGATGATGATATCCGCGACGCCAGCGTTTATGTCTTGCGTGTCAATAGATATAAAATACTGATGATATCCTCGACGCCAGCGTTTATGTCTTGCGTGTCAACAACTATTGAATGGCCCTCTTGGCAATAATATGCAATGGCCCTCTCGCGATGATATGAATGGCCCTCTTGGAAATGCTATGAAATGGCTTTCTTGGCAATATTATGAATGACCCTCCTGGCAATGATGTGAATGGCCCTCTCGGCAATAATATGCAATGGCCCTTTCGATGATGATATGAATGGCCTTCTTGGCAATGCTATGAAATGGCCCTCTTGGCAATGATATGAATGACCTTCTTGTTAATGATATGAATTTACCTCTCGGCAATGATATGAAATGGCCCTCTCGGCGATGATATGAAATGGCCCTCTCGGCAATGCTATGAAATGACCCTCTTGGCAATGATATGAATGGCCCTCTTGGCAATTTGAAAATAGTTTCACCTGAGTTTATTTGTCTGCATCTTGCTTTCTACATGTACCTGTACTCAAGGTAGATGATTAGTAGATATAAAGTCGCTTTTGCTAGCGACTATATTTTTTAGAAAAATTCTAAATACAATATTTGTAAATAAGACAAGACACTTTTGCTTGTCCTCCAAGATCTCAAGAAATGAGATGGAAAATTCAAAAGGTCCTCAATAAATGGGTATTAAACCCATTTTTAGGGCTACCCAAATATACCATTCTTGAGCATTAGTGCTCTGGTGTGGCTCCCAATTTGCTCGGAGATTTTTGAAAGAGACTCTCATTTTTGTGTATTGGTCCCTGTATCCACAGAAAAATGATTAGTTTAAGTGAAACTACTTCGTGTTGACTTTCTTTGATTCTCCATTTGCTCTACGCCATTTTTTGGGTACTCCGTCATGTTGGGATTTCCACCCTTGACTCCCCGTCCTAATTGATGTCTAGACAATCATTAAGTAAAAGATTTATATAGATTTTTTTAAAGTAGTCTTAATTTTTTAGAAAATAGTTTCGAAAACTCCTGCAAAACTTTAGAAAATCTCTGCCAGTCATGTCATGTGCTAGCTCAACGACCATCTTTCTTTTGATTCTGACAATGTCCGACGTTTGACGGAGGATTGCTAGGATTCAGCATTTTCGAGGCTCTCTACCAGAAGTTTTATCAATGACGGAGATTCAGTCTTCCTAGACTTTATCATAGGTGGTGATTCTCAAATCTCAACTTCGACCTCTAGTGCTGGGGAATTTGAAATATATTTCAATATATTAGTGGAAATTTTGAGGACCTTCTCAAAATTTCTTCCCCAGTTACAGTAGTCTGAGATGATATCATCACGAGAAGATCCAAAGTCTTTGTTGATCTTCGTTCTCCTTGTTGGATGTCGATCTTCCCTTGTGAATTTTCGAGATTCCTTCTAAAAAATTCTGCCCCAGTTTCCATTTCCTAGGGTTATATGATCGAGTCGTTGGGGCGCCTACGTATCCCGTTGAAGCAGGAATCAGGTCAAACATAGTTCAAGACTACGCTAAGGATATATTGAAAAATCTAATAGGTTGCCCAAAGCCGACATAGGCTGCCTACAAATCTCATTCTTGAGAATTCAGGTCATCACATAGTTCATACATAAAAGGAAAGGATAAATTTTCCTAAGGGGTTGACCGAAGCCGACATAGGCCGCCTACGTATCTCATTCTTGAGAATTCAGGTCAAACGTAGTTCGTACATAAAGGGAAGGGGTTATAGGCAATTACATATCATGAAATTGATACTATTATAAAGGCGATTACAAATAAACCAAGAAACAAAAACTATAACATCTTTCAAACACAATATCTCTTTACCGCATCAGAATTGATTGGTTTGGTCCACTCTTGACCATCCATCTCAGGTAGGATTAGGGCTCCTCCAGGTTGGGCTTCTTTTGATTTTCATATTCCTCTGTATCTAATACTAACTGCTCCCCATCACCTTTTATGTTCATCATTATTTCCTTCGCTTTGTTCGTCTAACCCTTGACATGACATGATATTGGCAGGTTTTTAAATTATTGCTACCAAAATAAACCATGCTAGATAATCATATTTAAAAAAATTAACTTCTTAAATAAAGGGAGGCCTTTTGAAAAATAAATAAAAGCTATGGATCATGACCCACACAAATGTGGGCCCATGCCTTTTTGAAAGTTGTAAAACATGAAACGAAAATTTGAGACATAAACGGGTGGATCACGGGGCCTCTTCTGGAACATCACCGATTTTAAAAACTATTATTAATAGCCCTTTTCATCTACCACGATGGGTGACGGGTTATGAGTGGAGTGGAGGTCCAGTTTTGTAAGGCCTCCTCTGATGCAATCTTCTTCACCTACAGGACTTTGGGAAATCATCTGGTAGAGCATGACATCCTTCAAATAGATCTCTTATACCATCCCCATGACCATCATCGTTTGAAATCTCATGTACGGGAAATGACTGGTATAAGAGCGGCAAGGGCCTAAACAGACTCTCCTTTGAATTATCTTTGATCTCATCTTCCTTTCTTGGTTGGTATCCTACTCCACGCTTAAATGCTCTTTCCGGGACAATAATAGGCTCAATAATTCCTTTCAAATTCTTACTCAAGGAAGCCACAACTTTCTCTATCATTTCCACTCCTTCTGTCTTTATAGAGTTTCGTGAATCCACATTAGCAATTGTCTCGCTAGATACCCATTCGCCTGCTATTTCGATCACATTAACCGCTACTTTTTTGTGATTAGGCAATGGATTACTAGCAATATTTGGTGTCGGCGCCTGAAGAGTGATGATCTTCTGGTCAATCAAGTCCTGGATCTTGTGTTTCAGATTGATGCAATCTTCAGTATTATGCCCGGGAGCTCCTGAATGATAAGCTCATACTTGATCGGCATGAAATAATTGAGAATTAAGATTGGTAGTCTTTGGTGGAATAGGCTGTAAATAACCGGCCTTCATCAATCTTCCGAAGAGATGGGTACGACTTTCAGCCAATGGAGTGAATTTTCTGGGAGTCTTCTTCTCGAGGCTTACACGTGGGTAGTTATACTGATTTTGATTAGCAGAAGGAGGTACTTGATGATAGTTTGGAGGCGCTTGGACATTTATTTGATTGTTTGGAAGAATAGCTTGAACATGAGATTGATAATTTGGCTGCGGAATTTGACACTGGGGTAAAATATTTGAAATTGGAGCTTGATATTAGGGATGGGCGTAGAATACAGGCTGAAAATTTAGTGACGGTGGTGAGGAAATAATATTTCTAGGCTTGAATTTCCTCTTCAATTTATCAATAAAATCAGTAGAGACTACAGTCACATCCTCTCTCTTCTTCTTTGAGAATGTAGAAGATTCAGTTGATGTTGGGGTTTTGGTAATTTTTCCTGTTCGGATGCCTTCCTCTAACGATTCCCCAATCTTTACTAAATCTGCGAAAGTTGCTCGAACCACGGATACCAACCTGGTATAATATTCTCCTTCCTGAGCACGAGAGAACACAGACACTATTTCTTCCTCAGATATGGGAGGTTGTACTTTGGCAGCTTCTTTTCTCCAACGGAAAGCATAGTCTCGGAAACACTCATAATTTCTCTGCTTGATCCGATCTAATGAATATCGGTTAGGGACTATTTCAATGTCGAATGTAAACCTATTAAGGAAACTTTTGGCCAATGCCCTCCAACTAGTCCATTTTTTCAGTTTTTGAGACATGAACCAATCTAAGGCTTCGCCACTTAAGCTTCGGCTGAATAAGCGCATCAATAATGCCTCATTTTTTCCTATTCCCACCATTTGATCACAATACCTTCTCAGATGGGCCATTGGATTTTCGGTGCCATCGAACACTTCAAATTTAGGGACCTTATACCATTCTAGTAGATCTACTCCAGGGTGAACACATAAATCATCGTAACCTAACCCGTCGTTATTCCCTGCTCCATGAGATTCCTTGATCCTCATGATCTCTTCATTCATAGATAACAACTTTATTCCATGCTCGGTCCTCCACCCTTTCTCCTTCTCCTCGTAATGGTCCACCTCGAGATTAGGAAGGGAATTATAGATGTCAGGAGATATGATGACATGAGAAGGATTTAGAAAGGTGGATTGATTTTGTGGATGAAAGGAAGTTGGTTGGTGGGTGGGGAGAACGTTTTTGAAACTGGAAAAGTTTTGTGGAATTTGAGAGTAGCTTGGTGGGATTTGGGATGGATTCTGCAGATTCAGAAATGAAGTTTGTGGGTTCGGAGCTAGATTTGGCAAATTTGGTAGATCTGGGGATGGATTTTGTGGATTTACTAATGGGTTCTGGGGATTTGGGAATGAATTTTGTAGATTCGGAGAATGATTTTGTAGGGCGAGGGCTGGATTTTGTGGATGGTAAGCATCTGTATTATTTTTACGATTGGTATTTTGGACAAGTGGAGGGGTAGAGAGGAACGATATGTTATTTGGCTGATCCCCTAGAATAGGCGTTCTGAGGGGAGGGATTTGGAGTGGAGTCCCGTGCCCTCCTGGAGCGGGAGCATTGACAGTGATGGCCAGGTTAGCCAAATCTTGAGTACGATTTATTTCCTCCTGAAGTATTTCTAGCTTTCTTGTGAGTTCCGCAATCATCTCACTCTGTTTCGCTATTACATTGTCCATGATGGTCAATGTATTTTCTTCTTCATTTCCAATCATTATTGAATGATGGTCAGGGGATGGGATTTTTTGCGCTTTTGACCGAGTGAAGTAAGGATGTTCTGCCAGCTTATTTCAACACGGAGTAGTTTTCTATTATCTGTAAAGTAAAACAACTCAAAGGCAAATGTGTTAGTTTCCACATGTGATAAGCAATGCAAAATATTTGACAAGAAATAGCCACGTAGAGTTGTTTGTGTCATAGCCAAATCCATCTATAGGAGCATAGCGGATAAACTTGTGTTTGATCCAAACAAATGCATATAAACACATAAGAACATTATAATAATGCGTATCCTAACTGGGGTGACCCTTTTGAGCCAAGGGTTTGGGTCTAACGGTTTTTGAAGAAAAATATATGCTTGATTAAGGTCAATCCATTATCCCTCAACTTTTATAGACACTAAAAGGGCATAAATTCCTACAAAAGATAACAAAAGAGGGATACAATCTTTAGGGAAAGGGAAATAACATGAAAGAAGACATGTTCCCACACAGGGGATAGAAAATACTAACTCCTGGGTGTTTCTTCTATCAGCCTTCGCCTTCTTAGCTTCGTTCATTTCTTATATTGGTGAGATCCGTTGACGTTCAAACTGTGCCTTAGATGCAACCTCCCAAATCGATCAATTTCTTGCTTAAATTTCTTCAATTCTTCTTACGAAAGTAAGCAAATCAAGCTTTTTCCCGACCCCAAAGGATAATGAATTGAATTAGACAGGCATATATTTTCTTCAACACATAAATATGATTCGTCTATAATTGACTCGGGGTCAATAGACGCAGGTCAGGTTTTCTAATAGGCCCAATACCCCGCTCCGGTATTGGGTCGTCCTAGGCTCATGCCTAAATAGAGTTTTGATTTCGTTCTACCCTAGGTGTCTAGAGTGGGTTTGAACACTGGTTCTCAAGCAGACAACTTAAGTTTGAAATTACGAACAACCATCAGACGACTCACGTGCTAATAAGCCGTTCGTATTTCCAACACTTTATTGGAATTGAACAATAGGGGTCGGGACATCCACGAAACCCCAAAATAGTTTAAATAATGCAGGAATATGCCATGAGATGCAATAGTTAAACTTTACAGAATCAAAACATATAAACACATAAACAGTTAATCAAAAGACGAAATCAAACATTTGGTTAGAACCTAGTTAAAAATCCCCAGCAGAGTCGCCATTTCTTTTTTGCGGAAATTTTTTGACTTTTTGAGAAGAGTCGCCACTTAATTTTGAAAAGGAATTAAGAAACCTTTGTAATGTACTTAGGCGATTCAAAACAGTAAAATCGTTTAAGTTAGAGATTCTAGATAAGTGGTTCCTATTAACGTTTTAGGAAGGTGTTAGGCACCTAAAACGTCCGCTAACTTGTGGTTATCCGGACTGTTTGAAAACATCCTTTGATTAACTTCTGAAAAGATTAATTTGTTGAAATAGTAATTTGATTTTAAAAAAAAAGACATGTGTAAAATAGATTTATGCGACTTAGTAGGGATTTTAACTAAGTCTAAACAAAACTAATAAACAAATAAACACATAAAAGGGGAAGGGAGGAGAAAGTAAAAGATTTAAGCCATTGGGCCCAAATCAACGAGACTTGTCCTAGTCTAGTTGGGATTCCGACCCATTTCACATGTCCTAAACTATTTTTCGAGCCTTTGGGACGAGTCTTGCTCCACCTATATTAAATACAACTTTGGCTTCGAGGCCGAAATGAATGAATAAATAAAAAGAAGACAATAATAAAAATTGAGACTTTTCAAGTCTCTTAATGACCTCATCAATGGGTTTTGACCCATTTTCCTTCTTCGTCTATCTTCTAGAACCCGCACGCCATGTAGTGGACCTCGGGTTTAAACTTCGAACTTGACTCGAAGGGGTAGACCTCATTGGCCCATTACGAAATGCAAGAGGAGAGGAATCCATTTGGACTCGAGACATTTTTTTTGCATGCAAAGAAAAGATAAAGAAATTAATATACGTTCAAGGCATAAAAGTGACATATTTCAAAGCAAAAGAAAATATCAAGAACCAATTTTGAATGACAATGATAAGCACACTTGCACAAGAATGAGAGTCAACAAATAAAATGCAAAGAAAAGACACCCACTTACATGCCTCATGATTTATGTTCATACAAGAATGAATAAAGGTAAAAGGAAGAAGTTCATATTCAATGAGTTAATGCAAGAAACAAACAACGTAAGCTTGCGAAAGTAAAGGGATGAGGCAACAAGAAAAATACTCATGACTTCTAAAATTGAATAAACATAGATACTAATCCATATAACAAAAGAAAATAAAGGTTAACTTTTGAAGCAAGAGAATCTTTAAATTTCAATTAAGGCGACATTAACGAAAATTCATACATCTAAATTAACACCAAAATTTTATGAGAAAAAACATGTGATGACCTATGGTTTATATTTCTAAGACATCGTTGATTCTCCTTTGATATTATGAATCAATGAGAGACACGAATCAAGTCTTTACACTCACAAAGAGCTCATATAACAAGTCAAAGGGTGCAAGAAAATTAGAATAAAGTTTAGCATTTCTAAAAGTGAAATATTGTTTCACAATCATATTATGCATGACTCGAAAATATCTAAATAATTCTATTTAGCCACAAAAATTCGAACTTTCTCATCATTTTGACAAATTTGAAAACATGCGAAAAAGAAGAATAAACATCGTGGGTGAAAAATAAAGCTAGCACTTCATCTCTTATATGAAGATTTTTGAGATCCCTTAAAATAATTAACAAGTAAATGAAAAATTCTTGATTTAATCAATTACTATTTTTATTAAGGCGAAACAAACAATAGTAACTATTTTTTCAAAATAAAAGAAACAACTTTACAACTAAAACAAACATATCCTCCAACAATAAATTTAAACAAGACATGAGTTTGTCTTTTGAGCAAAGATCAAAACTTTATACATGACAATCAAAGAAAAAAGTCAAAAGGCAAAACAATCAATATTAACCATTCTTTTCTACATAAAGAAAATAACTTTACATGCTAAAAACAAACATATCTACCAATAATGAGTTTAAACAGGACATGGGTATGACTTTTCAAATAAAGATCTAAACTTTATCCAAAATAATCAAAGAATAAGGTCAAAAGACAAAACAATCAATATTAACTATTCTTTTCAACATAAAGAAAATAACTTTACATGCTAAAAATAAATATATTCAACAATAATGAGTTTAAACAAGACATGATTATATTTTTCAAGCAAAAATCTAAACTTTATCCAAAATAATCAAAGAATAAGGTGAAAAGACGAAACATTCAACATTAACTATTCTTTTCAACATAAAGAAAATAACTTTACATGCTAAAAACAAATATATCCAACAACAATGAGTTTAAACAAAGCATAAATACATCTTTTAAGCAAAGATTGAAACTTTATCCAAAATAATCAAAGAATAAAGTAAAAAAAAAAGGACACATACAACTATTGTTAGCTCATTTTTATATCATGAAAATAATTAGAATATTGATACCACAACGTCCTAGGGCCTTTAAGGTCATCTACAACATACAATCCCAGCAAATAAAATTATATCTACGAACTATGAAGAAGAAAAAAGATGAAGAAGAAAACGATAATAAAAAAAAAGATGTGCTTACCTTTTTGGGGGAAGCAAAACGAGACTACGAGCTTCGTCGGAATCAACCACCACCAAAAAAACGTCGCCGGCAACTTGGGAATTTCAAAATTGGGAAAAGACAAAGTTGTGAGGAAATAGTACAATGTAGTACAATTTGAAATTATTTTTTTTGTAGAATTAGGTAGAAGTTATGAGAGTTTTTGAGAATTCTGGGGTTATTTAAAATATAACCCCAATTGTGATTTAAAATTTAGCCATATTTATTTAATTTTGACCAAATTAGAAATCAATTGACGGATTGCATTATAATTATGGCCAATTTGATTTCAATTATGGCAAAATCTAATAGATTGGCTAAATTAAATTGAAATTCGATGCGAATTAATACTTTCTTTAATCCCGGGCTTCTTGATTTTATAAAATCAAACACATATTTATCCGAATAAATTATTTTTTGAGAGTAAATTATATTTAAATCAAAACTTTAATCATTTGAATCTCTAAGCCTTGATTAAAATCTAATATTTTATAAAATAAATATTTAAGTAAAAAAATTATAAAATCTCGTATAATTGAAAATGATAAATTATAATTACTACTTAAAATGATAAAATTACGTACAAATATATTTAATAAACTTTTATTCGGATGAAATAAATATTTTAATTTTATTAAAAATCAAAGAAACTCAGGATTAAATTTAGTCGTGGAGGGCAAAAATTAGGTGTCAACAACTGCCCCCTCCTTTTGGATAGGGTGGATGTAAGTAACCCTAGGCAAAGGGAGGTTGACATTCCTAATTTTTGTTCGACCACAAATTCGAAACTGAAAGAGGTTGGCTTTTGCATGAGTCTCATAGAGTCATGGCCGAACCCAGGTCTGGTTTCCTATTGGCTATCATATTGAGACTACAAATGGTGAAAAAATTGAATATTTTTATATTTCTACAATAATGTCGGGTAATAAATATATACTTAAAAAATTACCTGTTCTTTCTTCCAGATTATACTACACAAGTATTAGCACTGTTGAAACACATGCCATAGTAAATCAAAAGTTTACTTATTCAAACAGTTTTATTATTTGGCATGACTTGTTGGGCCATCCCGGTTCTAATATGATGCGCAAAATAATTGAGAATTCATATGGACACTCATTGAAGAACCAAAAGATTCTTCAATTTAAAGAATTCTCTTGTGATGCATATTCTCAAGGCAAATTAATTACTAGGCCATCAATAATGAAAGTTGGAATTTAATCCCCTGTATTTCTGGAACGTATACAGGGTGATATATGTGGGCCCATTCACCCTCCATGTGGACCATTTAAGCATTATATGGTTTTAATAGATGCATCTACAAGATGGTCACATGTGTGTTTATTATCAACCCGTAATATGGCATTTGCGAGATTACTTGTTCAAATAATAAAGTTAAGAGCACAATTTTCAGATTATACAATAAAGATAATTCGTCTTGATAATGTGGGTGAATTTACATCCCAAGCTTTTAATGATTATTGTCTATCAACTGGAATAACAGTTGAACATCCGGTTGCCCATGTTCATACTCAAAATGGTCTAGTAGAATCATTGATTAAACGCCTCCAATTAATCGCTAGACCAATGCTTATGAGAACAAAACTTCCCATTTCGATATAGGGTCATGCTATTTTGCATGCAGCAGCTCTTGTGCGGATAAGGCCCACAAGTTATCATAAAGTCTCCCCATTACAATTAATTTTTGGTCAAGAGCCAAATATTTCTCATGTAAGAGTTTTTGGATGTGCGGTATATGTTCCAATTGCTCCATCATAATGCACAAAAATGGGTCCTCAAAGAAGATTGAGAATATATATTGGGTGTAAATATGCTTCTATTATAAAATATTTGAAACCTATGACTGGAGATTTATTTACGGCAAGATTTGTTGATTGTCATTTTGATGAAACAATATATCCAACATTAGGGGAAGAAAATAAGCAGTTGGAAAAGGATATAGACTGGAATAAATTATCATTATCTCACTTAGATCCTCGTACAAATAAATGTGAATTAGAAGTTCAAAGGATAATTTATTTGCAAAACATTGCAAATGAACTGCCAGATGCATTCACTGACCTATCAAGAATTACAAAATCTCACATTCCATCTGTCAATGCTCCTATTCGAGTTGATGTCCAGATAGGAAAACTGAGTAATGAAAATGAGTCTAAACCACACTTAAAACGTGGTAGACCAATCGGTTCAAAGGATAAAAATCCTCGAAAAAAGAAGAGGAGCAAATGATCAAAATAATCATAATATGGAGGAATCTACTCTTGAAGAGCAGCAAGACATAACAATTGATGAAACCTCAGAAAAGGTTCAGGTACCTGAGAATAATAAAAATAAAGAGATCTCAGTCAGTTATGTCTCATCAAGAAAAATATGAAAATGAAATGATGTAATTGTTGATAATATTTTTGCTTATAATATTGCTAATAAAATAATGCAACAAGATGAGGATCTTGAACCAAAATCTGTTGAAGAATGTAGACAAAGAAATGATTGATCAAAATGGAAAGATGCAATCAAAATTGAATTAGCTTCGCTTGAAAAACGCAAAGTTTTTGAACCTATTATCCAAACACCTGAAGGTATAAAGCCAGTGGGGTACAAATGGATTTTTGTGCGAAAATGAAATGAGAAAAATGAAGTCGTAAGATATAAAGCACAACTTGTGGCACAAGGATTTTCGCAAAGACCTGACATTGATTATATAGAGACATATTCTCCAGTGGTGGATGCAATCACCTTCAGGTATCTTATTAATTTGGTAGTTCATGGAAAACTTGATATGCATCTTTTGAACGTTGTCACAGCCTACTTATATGGCTCATTAGATAGAGATATTTATATAAAAATTCTTGAAGGATTCAAAATGCTTGATGCGTATAAAACTTCTCGAGAAAATTGTTCAATCAAGATTCAGAAATCCTTATACGGATTAAAACAATCAGGACGTATGTGGTATAATCGCCTTAGCGAATACCTATTTAAAGAAGGGTATAAAAATAACCCAATCTGTCCTTGTGTCTTTATTAAAAGGTCTGGATCTGAATTTGTCATAATAGCTGTATATGTTGATGATTTGAATATCATTGGAACTCCTGAAGAGCTTCTAAAGACAATAGAATGTTTGAAAAAGGAATTTGAAATGAAAGACCTCGAAAAGATAAAATTTTGTCTTGGTCTACAAATTAAATATTTTACAAATGGAATATTTGTTCATCAATCCACATATACTGAAAATATTTTAAAGAGATTTTATATGGATAAAGCACATTCATTGAGTACCCCAATGGTTGTGAGATCACTTGATAGTAATAAAGATCCATTTCGACCTCATGAAAATAATGAAGAACTTGTTGGTGCTGAGGTACCATATCTTAGTGCAATTGGGGCATTAATGTATCTTGCTAGTAATTCACGACCAAATATATATTTTGCTGTAAATTTATTAGCAAGATTTAGTTCTTCCCCGACACGAAGACATTGGAATGGTATTAAGCATATATTCAGATACCTCCGAGGAACTATTGATATGGGACTATTTTATTCAAATGAGTCTGATTGACAATTAATTGGTTATGCAGATGCAGAATATTTGTCTGACCCACATAAAGGTCAATCTCAGACAGGTTATTTGTTTACATGTGGAGGTACAGCTATATCATGGCATTCAACAAAACAAACCATGATTGTTACATCTTCAAATCATGCAGAGATAATAGCCATTCACGAAGCAAGTCGAGAATGTGTCTGGTTGAGGTCAATAACTCAATACATTCAGGAAATATGTGGCCTTACTTTGAAGAAGAATATTCCAACAATATTGTATGAAGACAACACCGCATGCATAGCTTAATTAAAAGGAGGATACATCAAAGGAGACAGAACAAAACACATTTCACCAAAATTATTCTTTACTCATGATCTTCAAAAGAGGGGTGAAATAGATGTTCACCAAGTTCGTTCAAGCGATAACCTCACAGATATGTTCACTAAAGCATTGCCAACATCAACCTTTGAGAAGTTGAGATACAAGATTGGGATGCGTCGTCTCCTAGATATTAAGTGATGTTTTTATCAGGGGGAGTAAATACCCGTTGTACTCTTTTTCCCTTCACCAAGGTTTTGTCCCACTGGATTTTCCTGGTAAGGTTTTTAATGAGGCAGCAAACAAGGCATATTACAAACCACTATGTACATCTTATTTCTTTTAGAATTTTTCTTTTACATGAACATCCAAGGGGGAGTATTGTAAATAAGTTATTTGTGGATGTTCACATAATACTCATACTTCACATACTACACCTATTACACATAGTATTATAGCGTGTAGAGAAGACATATCTTTTGTAAATGTATTTTCACATACTACACTTTTTACACCTATTCTTGCCTATAAAAGGCATGGTATGTTACATTGTCTTTTCTTATTTAGATCTCTCTCTTCTCCTCTTTAGTTTTAGCATACAACAACAGCAACAACAACAACAAACCCAGTGTATTCCCACAAAGTGGGGTCTGAGGAGGGTAAGATGTACGCAATCCATACCGCTACCTCTGAATAAGTAGAGAGGTTGTTTTCGATAAACCCCCGGCTCAAGATAAGGAATAGTAACAAGTGGATGAATGACACAAACAAAAATCAGAGATAAGAAATAATGCCACTAGAAAACAGAGAAAATACTACATACGATAAATAAGGGCAATATGAAAGAGAGAAAATAAGAAGTATGGAATAATACGAAGGACACTACCTAGTTGTAACATACTCACACATACCAAGACACCTATGCACGCAATTCTATTTCTAAGATCACTAACCCGGCTACACAGGGTCACACCTAACCGTTTGCTACACCCCACACACTCACACTAGCCTTCTACCCTTATCTGCGACCTTCACACCTTCCTATCTAGGGTAATGTCCTTAGTAAGCTGGAGCTGCTCCATATCATGCCTAATCACCTCCCTTCAGTATTTCTTTGGCCTACCTCTACTCCTCTTGAAGCCATCCACAGCTAGCCTCTCACACCTATGTACTGGGGCATCCGTAACCCTCCTCATCACATACCCAAACCATCTCAGCCTTTCTTCCCTCATCTTTTCCTCCACCGAAGCCACACCCACCTTCTCCCAGATACATTTATTTCTAACTTTGTCCCCTCTAGTAAGCCCACACATCCAACACAACATTCTCATTTCCGTCGCCTTCAATTTTTGGATGTAGGAGTGCTTGACTGGCCAACACTCCTATCCATACAACATGGCCGGACGGACTACCACTCTATAACATTTGCCTTTAAGCTTAAGAGGCACCTTCTTATCACACAACACTCCCGAGGCGAGCCTCCACTTCATCCAACCTGCTCCAATACGCATGGAAACATCTTCATCAATGTCCCCGTTCCCCTGAATCGTAGACCCAAGATACTTAAAACTATCCCTCTTACAAACCTCTTGGTCTCCCAACCTCACCACCACTTCTTCCTCCTGCCTCAAGTCACTAAACTTGCATTCCAAATACTCCGTCTTGGACCTACTCAACCTGAACCCCTTATGCTCAAGGGTTTGCCTCCAAACCTACAATTTATCATTCACACCCCTCCGCATCTCATCAATCAGTACTACATCATCTGCAAATAAAAAACACCAAGACACCTCGCCCTGAATACTCCGCGTCAACACGTCCATCACCAACGCAAATAGAAAGGGACTAAGGGTCGAACCCTGATGATTCTACCTCCCGTTCAATTATCAAGTGCAATTTTTTTTTTTCTATAAAACTAGCCCAAAGTTACGGATTTCAGAATATTTATTTACAACAAAACATAAGTTTTATTCTTTTTAAGAAATAACGATAGTAATTTTATAATATATACTACTATATAATATTAAATATTAATGAAAATATGGGGCCTTTTTACTTGGGGGCCTTTATATAACAAACCCTTACACCTAAATTCATTCCTGTCAGTCTCTCCCTAGCCTCAGGCAGCTTAAGTTTCGCCTTCAATGACAGGTATTACCAATTCCGGAACCTTGCAATCTTGTTACTTGGAATTATTATTTTTTGTTGATTTTTCGGTTAATTGCTGCTAAATATCCCAATTTGGATTTGGATTGTAACATGTTATGTTGGTGAATTTTGCTTTATTACCTTTTTCCTTTTCAACTGTTATTCATTTTGTCTGATTTAACACTAACTGACTCTCATTTTTTTGCCACGCTAAACTCGCATTGCACGTGTGCTTGGTTCTGTACATTGTTAGCTTTGTTGTGGGCGTTCATATATAGGGAATATTTGTTTTTGATGACCGTGATGTCCAGACCAGCTTTCACTCATCTTGACCGATTCCACGCCCCATGGGATACCTGCCACCCCCACCGACAACGAACAAGTCTCAGGTGACTCTCTCCACCAAGTCTAGGATGCGGGGGAAGATATCACCTAGTGTTTTTTGTCTCTTGCTGAGATTTGAACCTAAAACCTCATGGTTCTCAACCCAATTCATTGACAGATAAATCACACCCTTGGGTGAAACAGTGTTGAAACTTAATTAGGATCCATCCTTGAAGATTCAACCTTGCTCATATCCCTTTGAAAGGGTGGGGTTTAATGAAAAAAGTACAAATATATATGTTTAGTCCAAGATAAATAATTATAAGCATGCCTGATGAATATATGAAATGGAAAAAGAAATTACAATGAAGCAGTTATAGCTTACTGAGGACATGACCCTAGATAGGAAGGTTTGGAGGATGCGGATTAGAGTAGAAGGTTAAGGACTGTGGGTGGGTCGCAGTCAGTAGCTAGGAGAGCTTCGGGTTGGGGGGAAGTGGGTGGGGGTGTCTTTGGTTTGTTAGTGTAGGGTATTACTGTGTGGGTGTCTCATCTCTATTGTGTCATCTTGTTTCAAGCTTTATTATGAATTTGCTTATTATTCTTTGTTTTGAGTCGGGGGTCTATCGGAAACAGCCTTGCTACCTCTCCGGAGGTAGTGGTATGGACTGCGTACATTTTACCCTCCCCAGACCCGACCCCACTGTGTGGGAAAACATTGGGTTTGTTCTTGTTGTTGTTCTTGTTGTTGTTGAAGTGAAATATCAATTGTTTAGTGTCACCTCTTCAGAGAGGCTCATTGGCAACTGGCAAGGAAAAGTATGCCTTCGAAAATTGATGACGACATTGAAGCACACATTAAGCTAGGCGAAGCACTCAACATGTTTTGAGCCTCGTTTTAAGACTTAGAGCGCGCTTTAAGCACGTCTTTGGTAACCCTGTTTGAGTCAGTACATGATGATGTGTTATTACTTCGATTTCCTATATACCCTCTAGTTTAAGTTTCATGTATTCTTGATGCTGAGAAATACTGTTTTCTCCGCTTTGCAGTGGAAAAGAGTCATAAGGGGTTCCTACTTTGAAATGCTAGTAGCACAGGTAGAAGGGGTACATATTAGAAGACTTCAATTACTGAATACATAGAACTTCCAGGGACTTAACAATTAGAGATAACGTCCCACAAGAGAAGAGTTGGCAGAAACGACACTTAACATATAAATGAAACTTTGCTACAGAGAGGACCTGTAGTCATACACTAGAAACAAACATTTTTTAAGACTACTTCCATCCCCTCTCAGAATCCTACATCACCTGGTGAAACCAACAAAAACACATGCATTAGTCGACACACTCAGTTAGAATATTTCCAAAATGATGATAGAATTGACGCATGGAAAAAAGAATTAAGTAGAAAAAGAATGGTGACTTCACAATAACTATCAATTGTGATGAGAACTTGATTGTCTATATTCTTGGCATAAGTATAGAAGCCGCTGTTACGGCCATAATATTGAATGTTGGTCAATGGAGGCTGTGTTTAACATTCAACTCTTTGTCTTTTCTTTATCCTTTGCACATCATATAGCCACCTCTTGCAGTTGCTGCTTGTTACTATTGTTGTCTATGGCCTCGCTAGTTTCAGCCACCTCTTGCATCTGCTTGATTTTCACATTACATGGGTAAAACTAATTTATACAGTGCATCGTACTTAACTACAAGTATATAGAAGTCATTTGTTTTTCACTGATCCTGTAATTTTAGTAAGATACTTTCTGTCAGATATATTCTAGAAAGAAATCCAATGAGTTGCAAATTTCTTGAAGGTTTTGAATTGAAATGCTTAACCAAATCACTCCGTCCAAATTCCGATCAAGCCCAAGAATCTCAATATTTCTTTAGCTATTGACAGTTGTCATGGGGTTGAGCAAAACTGAAGTGAACTTGAAGAGGTTACTTGTAACTGCACCACAACAGCAAAATCAAGCAAAGCTTATACATTATGTTGCCACTTTGCGGGAACTACTGGAGCAGTTGGCTGAAGAGAGGAATCCTGATGGATTACCAAGGGTTTCAAAAGCCAAGGTGAATGAATATGCTGAGAATATTGAAGCCGTTGCTTCCAAGTTAGCTGTGTCCATGTCTGATGTGCACACACCTGAGGAACCTGTGGCTGAGACTTCCAGCAGTGGAACTCCTAAAGCAGAAGAAAGTGTGAATTCTGCTTCTGAAGGATTGAGAAGAAGAATCGGGGTTCATTCACACAATGATGAGAGATCTCGAGATGCCATTGATTCTGATCAATCATCAGCTGCAGTCAAACTGGATGACGCTGGACGAACACATATTGAGAAGCACAGGAAGCTTCAGGAGGATTTGACTGATGAAATGGTTGTTTTGGCACGGCAGCTAAAAGAGAGCAGTCTCATGATGAATCAATCCATCAAAAATACCGAGAAAATACTTGATTCAACTGAGAAAGCAGTTGAGCATAGCCTGGCAAGTACAGGGCATGCAACTTCAAGAGCTATGGACATTTATTCGCGGAGTTTCAAGACTACATGCTTCCAGTGGCTTTTGATCTTTGTCATGACATTAGTCTTTGTCATGGTTGTTTTGCTTATTCGAGTGACTTAGTAACCAACCCGTTGTTAGTGGAGATACAACAGAACTCTTGCTTTTCTTTCTTTGTATAGTACCAGAAGATACCTCATTAGTAGGGACATGTTGAGAGGATAGACGACCCTTTAGATGCTGAAGTATAAATTCAAAACACCTGCATTACTCTCCTTTAAAAAGAAACACTAGAGAAAGAACATGTGGGCTGAATTACTAGTTTATTTTTTGGATTTTAGAAAAAGAATGTACTCCTTAAAGAGAAGATTTTCCAAGCGCTCTTCTAGTGTGTGTTATATTCTACATTACAGTGTAGTTTAACCTATGATAGCTACCATTTTTGTTATGTTACCAGGTAATTCTTATCATGTAAACGTACAAGTATCTAGTTACATTGCAAGTGATCTAATTTTGTAAATATGTTTTACGCTAAGGCAGACAGCAAACCTGCAAATTTGGACAAACCGTAGGCTGCTTGAAGCCACAATAGTTTCTCTGTTAGCTTGGTGGGAAGTATGCCAGCAGTTGCAATTTTGTAAAGGGATAGCCTAGAAGTTGAATGAGTCGCAGCACTCGGTTAATGCAGCTGCTACTTGTCAACAAACCGGTTAACCCAGTAACCAAGTTCATGAGTTGGTACAGCGTCCAGACTTGGGTTCTTCAAGCAAGACAGGAACTTCCTGCAACCAGCATCCCATGGCTTATACTCCACTTGCTGCTTAACATGTCCATAGAAACTTTTTAGTGTGAGCCAAAAACCTATCGGATATGTATGTGATGTATATTGTAAATTGATAAATGTGTGATACATGTTTGTCTAAAGTATATAGCCTCAACCTCTCACTAACCATAGTAATAGGTGCTCTCTAGGTGTATTGGGTTAATATAATATGTACATTTATTACCAAAAAAACATGGGACTAATTGAAACTTTACACCACTTTCATCAAAGTAACTTGTCAAAGTTACATTTTAGGTGTGAAGTACTTTTACAAAATAGTAACAATTTGAGTTTGACCAATTGATTTGAGAAGTTTGTTTTTCATTATCTGATTGAGTTTGGCTGATCTTTTTTAAGATTGAGCTATTAAATGATAAATTACAGAAAGAAGTTTTGATGTTTGTAATATTTTTTTAAGTATGAAAGATTATATAATAACATATTCAGTATATTCCCATAAAATAGAGTCGGAGGAGGATAAAATGTACGCAATCTATACTACAACCTCAGAGGTGAGGTAGAGAAACTGTTTTCAATAGATCTTCGGCTCGAGATCAAATAACAAAGGAAAAAACATAATATAAGAACAAGAAATAAAAGGTAATAACAAAAACAGACAATAGCAGAAATATGATTATCATCAAATAATACCACCAACAATCTATTCGAAACCAAAAAGCAACAGACAATAACAAAAATATGATTATCACCAAATAATACCACCAACAATCTAACTAACACCCAAAAACTCCAAGAACAAGCCTATATTTAATTAAATTATGAAACTTAAAATAAAAAAGATATGTCATTTTTTTTTTATCAATATCAATATAGTTAAATCAAAGAAATAGTGCTAAATTCTTATATAATGACTTATCTAATATCTTTACGTGATGATTTAAATATACATTATACGTCATTCTCCGTAAATTAAGAACTCGCTCCAGAAATAACTATAAATTTAAAATCAGAAACAAAATATAAGTAGAATAATGGAACCCAGCAAGTACCCTATGGACACGATATATATAAGAACGATAATTAATAATAAAGGCATAAGTAAACATGATATGTATAAGTGATGAAAGCGAAAATAAAGTCAGAGTAGAAACGAATCATAGATATAGAATCTTTTAGTCCAAATAAAGCTAGTCAATTTAGGAGTATTTTAAAATCAAATAGTTTCAGATTTTGGAAATTAAAAAAATCTTTTTTGTTTGAGTGAAGCAATTAACAGAAATACCCCCATAAAAATCACATTCTTAAGACCTCTCTTCTTTCCCGCCAACTCTTTTTACTATTTGACAAAAATACCCCTGCAATACTCCAAAAGCCCGCCCCATAACAAAAAGGTAGAACCGTAAATATTCCCAAATAGAGTAACTGCAAGGGTAGTCGTTTATAACTAACTAACTAACTCTCAGTATAAACAGAGCATTCTTCTTCTTCATCAATTTTCCGATTACGTTTTCTCTCAGCAAAAAGAAATTCTGTAGAAAAATGAAATTCTCTGGGTTGAAACTCCGTGCGGCGAATGCTGTGAATGCTTACTTCATAAGGAATTGGAGAAGACAAGACTTGATGAATTCTGGAAAAATGCTCCAACACGCTTACCAAAGCTTGAAGAAGGTAACCTTACATTCATCCTTACACTTGTACTATTTTTTTTCATTCTTCTATTTGATGAAAAATGTAAGAATTATTGTTCTGCAAAATGTTGATCATGAAGATTAATGTAATTCCAAAGAACTTGTAATCGAGATTTTTCCATTTCGTAATCTCGTAACTGATAGCTGTATCAGGATTTTCCTAATTCTTGGATTCTCTGACTGAGTATTTTACAATCTTCGGTATTGATGAATTTCAATTCTCAGTATATTGATGATAATCATAGTAGGTTTACTTTTTACAGTTTAGTAGTAAGAAATAGTCAAAATTCTACTTGATTTTAATTCTTCGATTTTCTGGACATTTTACAAGTATTTCCGTAAATCTTCAGTGCTGATGAATTTCAGACTGCCGATGTTCATAGTCTGTTTATTTTTGCGGTTTGGTAAGAAATAACGCAACATTCTACTTGATTTTCTTAATTCGATTCTCTGATAGACTTTTTACAAGTATTACAGTAATCTTCAGTATTGATGAATTTCAGTTCTCAGAATTTTGCCATAAGCATGGTCGGTTTGTTTTTACAGTTAAGTAAGAAATAGCGCAACATTCTACTTGATTTTTCTTAATTCTTCGATTCTCGGATCGATTTTTTACAAGTATTACAAACCTAGTTATTAGCTCAAAAAGATGCATTTTCACTTCTGCTTCTAAGTATTGGATTCCCCTATTCTCCTGTGATTGATTGGTTTGTTGAAAATATAGGTGTATCTTACTCTCTTCTGTGCCATGTTGGCCTTTACTTTTGGATCCTTCTTGCACTTGATCTGGGAAGCGGGAGGGCCATTCACAGTCTGTTCTTCTGTAGCAAGTTTACTCTGGCTTTACTCTATACCACCATGGAGAGTGGTAAGTGATCTACGTCATGTAGATTTTCTTCCAAATTGTTGAATTATTCTTGAAGTCGCTTCTTAAAACGTAAATCTTCTGTCTATGCAGACAAAGAGGATCTTACTCCTGATGTACGCAGCCTATAGTTTTGGTGCTTCTTTTGGCCTTTTCACCAAATATCTCTTTGGCATCGATCAAGTGTAAGACTCAAAACGCGCTAAACGTTGTTCAGATATCTGATGTTAATGTTTTATATGGTTCCTTTTACTGCTTTCTTGTCGTATCATATTCCTGATTTTATAGTCTTCAGTTGTGTATAGAGAAAGGCTTGTTGCTTATAATCATTAGATCTACTCAAAATCCTAACTGGAAAAATTGGTATTCTAGTAGAAAACTGGCCTTGGAGTGGATGAATTTGACATTTGGTGTCATACTTGCACACAGTTAGCTAAAAGTGGCTACTAGGATATCGTAGGTTTTGGAGAACCTGGAATCTCTGAGAATTTCTGTATTATAATGGCATGATCTATCATTTAGGCTCTCACAGTTTCAGAATTTGCATTATGTTTAGTTCATGAATGAGAAACAACGAGCAATATGACTAGCATTGGGTGTTAGAATGTTGGACCATTGTTGGTTATAAACTGATGACTTATATTTAAGATTCCTATACCCTGAAATTACTTTTATCTTTCATGGATTAAGGGCACTTTACTGGAATAACAGTTAGAAAATTGTACGTCACAATTATGTGCTTCTTTGGAAACTAGAACAGTTTTAAAGTTTGTGCATTCTTGGCACTAGAAGTATGATGACCAGATTGTGAAAGAGTTCTGCATTTGCTCATGAATAAGTGAAATTGAGAAACACGACCAAATCATGGAAAGTGCTCTTAAATTCCAACGTTATATTGCATCTAACATTTGACAAAGACATTTGCATGCTCTGCAATTCCTACATTATATCGCATCTTAATGAATTCAATAGCAGTTACTTTGATCCTTCTGTATGTGTTGATTTGCCCTTGTTGTTATCTGTTCCTTATTTGAAGAATATTCTTATAATTGAACAATATCTAACTTCAGAAAGCATTTGCTTGCTTGCTTTCCAGCCTCGTTGTCAGCCTTTTGGCAGGTTCATCTATTGGCTATGGAATTCTCTGGTTAGGGGCATTCTTAACACAGGAAAGGAGAGAAACATATATCGGTTGCATGGTCTATTCTAGTGCTCTAATATTATCCAGCTTTGTTGTTGATGCTTTTGATATCCTTGATAGCTACACAGCTGATTGGATGTTAAAGGTAAGCAGTTGAATGCATAAATTGTAATCATACTCATCCTATAACACAGTTTCTATGTTAATAAATTATTACTTCTATCTAATGAATGAATAACATGACTGACTTGATGAACATTGCTTGTGGTAGGTATACACAGTGTACGCATTGTTCATGGGGTACCTTGTGGTATATAGCCAAGAGATACTATACGATGCTCGCTTTGAAGAAATTGACTTTGTCAATCGTACACTCACCGTCCTCTTCCATTTACCGGGTATACTGGTCCATGCTGCAAGACTTATCCTGGGCGCAGAAATAGAGCAACACAGACAGAATTAATGCAAATACAGTTGGAACTACAGAATAAATAGAGACTAGATAGCACAGATGTGGAACTGTAAATGATGAAAAAGTATTCCTTTGTGGCTACATTTTACTGACTGAATTTGAAATTCGTTTAGTCTGAAGCCAAGTGCTTTGAATATTTCCAGTCAGCAAATACTGGTTCTTGATACTTTGTGATTAAGAAAATCTTAAATAGAATAGACAGGATTGTTCCATAAGGTCGGAGGTTCTCAATTTTTTGACAAGATTTTAGCTAGAATCGGTTAGAGTTTCTCTTGATATCACTTTTCGAAGACCACTTTTCAATTTTTTCAGTTGGTCTATTTTGCTTTCTGTTCCGTAAATTCGATTCCTGTTTTTACTATTGCAAGCAATGAATATTTACACTCTCTTCTTGCAATGTTAATACATACATACTACTGTAGTTGTCGATTGCTATTTCTGAAAAAAAAACATAGCTATTGATGATCAATGGTTCAGTTTCATATTTCTTGCATATACAGAAAAAAAAAAAAATCAAGTGTTGATCTTTTTTATTATTTCAGTTGTGCTCATAGTGTTAATTTGATCTGCTTCATGATCATATCTGAATTTCTTTGAGTTTTAATTGGATACAGCCTCTACTGGCTTAACTCTGTGTTAATTCTACCAAAACTCAATGAAAAGTCATAAATTGGTCACCCCAAATGTATAACACTTCAAATCAAATCTTTTGTGATTTTATCATGAATCTCTTACCATCTTGTGATTTTAACACAGTTCGATGTTTTAGTAGAAAAAAAGGTATTTCGTTGCATCTTTTTTACCAAACACATGAACTTATTGTCATCGCATTTATTTTGTAGGAAAATGTTTTCTCCATTCCAAACACAACCACGATACACTCCCACCACTTTCTTGATACCGAATATATTAACATGTCAGAAAATAATATGTCAAAAAATGAGAAACAAAGACGATAGAATTTGAACTTAAATATATAATTAATTGCTAATAAACAAATAAAGAAAATAAACAAGTTTCAATATAATTCACCAAAAACTAATGCAACAAGAAGGGGTTGTTCGGATGATAAGCTTTCTTCACCTATTATAACCTTAAGATTGTGGGTTCGAGTCACCAAGTGAACAAAAAATGGTTGATTATTGATATACGACACCCAAGGGAATTACATAAAATTGACAACAAATAATTTTCTTTTTTTAATTTCCCTGACGAAATTCTAAATAAAAGTAAGAGAAGTTATGTTTGATAAGTAACTTTTTTATAAAATAAAACGAGGAAAAGGAAAACCTTCCCGCCAACGACCTGAGCGTGGACATCTTCTTTTTATCCCTTGACGAAATTACCCTTATGGTTATTCCCAAAACAAAAAGGTAAAACCGTAAATATCCCAAAAAGAGTAACTGCTAGGGGTACTCTATTATAACGAACTCTTGTCTTTGTTAGTATTACAAGCTATAAACATTCTTCTTCAAATTTCCATTTGTCTCTACGAAGAAAAGAAAAGAAAAAAGAATGACGTTCTTGTCTGTGGCCATGAATGCAGTGAAAGCTTACTTCAAAAGGAGTTGGAGAAGACGAGACATGATGACTTTGGCAAAAATTCCAGTTCACTATCACCAAAACTTGAGGATGGTACGTTCATCCTTACAGCTTCTATTTGATCGACATATGTAACCATTAGTCTTCCCATATTATGAATAATGTTGTAATTTAAGAAATTGTTAGCTAGATATTGCCCAATTCTTAAGTCTTGATCAATTTTGGTTCTTGGAGTATTGCCGATAATGATAGTTGGTGTGTTCAGTAAGAAATAAGGCAACATTCTTGATTTTCTTAATTCTTCACGATTGATGATGAGTTTTGATTCTCAGAAGACTTTAAAGAATTGCCGTAATTGAAGCCTGGATCCATATTCAGTCTTGGGAGTTGTTTTCGATGATTCTTGAAAGCAATTGAATTTGTTTGATGATAATATAGGTGTATCGTACTCTCTTCTGGGCCGTGTTGTGCGCTACTGTTGGATCCTACTTGCATTTGTTCTGGGAAGTGGGAGGGCTGTTCACAGTCCTTTCTTCTGTAGCAAGTTTACTCTGTCTTTGCTTTACATCACCACATAGAGTGGTACGTTTGATCAATGACTCGTAATTTTTTTTTCAAAGTTGTTGAATTATTCTTGAGGTCGCTTCTTATGTCGTAAATCTTCTGTCTATGCAGAGGGTGAGGGTCTCACTCTTGATGATCACTGCCTCTCCCTTCGGTGCTTCTGTTGGCCTTTTTACCAAATATCTCTTTGGAATCGATCAAGTGTAAGACAAAAGATTCTAAGCACTGTTCAGATATCTTGTGTTAAAATTTTATATGGTTACTTGTACTGCTTTCTTGTCATATAGCATATTACTAGGAACCTGTTAAAGTTTTACATGTTGCTGATTGGTATATATTGCATGTTAATATATTCAACAGGAGTTAATTTCTCTGCTCCTTCGGATATGTGTAGTTGATTAGCCCTTGTTGTTCTCCGTTCCTTATTTGAATTCAGTACTCTTATAATTTGAACAATATCTAACTTCAGAAAGCTTTCCTTGATTGTTCTCCAGCATTATTGCCAGCCTTTTGGGAGGAGCAACAATTGGCATTGGAATTTTTTGGTTTGGAGCGAGGATAACAAGGCAAAGGAGCTTAATCTACATGATGTGCCTGATTTATTCTTGTGGTCTAATGTTCTCTAGCCTTGTTGTTAATGCTTTTGATCTTCTTGACAGCTACACAGCTCATTGGATGTTAATGGTAAGCAGTTGTGTATGTTAACAAATCATTACTTTTGTATTGAACTCAATATGTATGCATACAATGTGGTCACAGTCGATTTGAACTCATTGACTCTAGTTCTGAACTAGTCTCCGTCAAATATGACTGACTTTGTGCATACTGCTTGTGATAGGTAACCACCGTGCTGGCATTGTTCATGGGTTACTTTGTGGTGTATAGCCAAGAGATACTGTACGATGCTCGCTATGGATGTATTGACTTTGTCAATCGTACACTCACCTTCTTCTTCCGTTTACCAGTTATAGTGGTTCACGCTGCAAGACTATACCTGGGTGTAAGAGTTGAGCAACGCCGCAGACACAAAATTGCTTGGGGAGCAGCATAAATAGAGAGTGGAATGCAGCTTAGCAGATTTGAATTTTTACTGTAAATGATGAAAACCTATTTTTTTGTGGCTGCATTTTTACTGATTTGAATTTGAAATTCCATAGTCTGAAGCCAAGTGCCTTTGAATATATCCTGGCAAATACTGATTGTTGATACTTTGTATAGTTTTGATACAGCATCTCTTGACTTAATTCTTCCAAAACCTAAAATCCATAATGTATAAGCATTTTTGGTTAACCAATTGTTTTATGATTTTCTCATGAATTTCTTTTTCTCTTATGATTTTAGGACATTTCGATGGTTTAAGTATTTATTTGCATCATTTTACCAAACACATGGAAGGATTGCTATTGCATTTATTTTCTAGGAAAACATTTTTGACAGTGAACTGAAATTGATTATCGGTATATTCGCTAGTCAAAAAAGGATAGCGATATTTTGTTTTGGATTTTTTTCTAATTAAACTTTGGTCCATTGGAGGGGACTTTAAATATTGATAGAATTTGAACTTACGTTGTCACACCCCTTTTTTCGCCCGAAGGAATCGAGTCGAAGGATTTCTCCAATTAAAGTGACAATTTTGAATAGAGATTAATTTATTAACAGAGTCGCCACTTGGAATTGAGTTATGATGTTCCAAGTCACCTTTTTGAATCCCTAATAAAAAAGAAATGACTCTTTTTATTGGTCTGCGAAAACAGAAGATCGGGTAAGGAATTCTGTTAACCGAGGGGAAGGTGTGAGGCACCCCTCAAGTCCCGTGGTTCTAGCACGGTCGCTTTTATTGACTTATACTTAACTAAAACTATTTCGATAAATTGTGTTAAAGCCTAAAATCGCTCATTTTTTTTATTATTATTCTAAAAACTTGTCTATTATCTTATATTAAATAAATGGATAAAAACTAATTTTTAATAAAATATTTATCAAGGTGCATTATTACATCCGTGAATTTTTAAAATGTCTCAAAAAAATACGTACGCCGTATTCTTAATTGAGACGAACATTAAAATGCCTAAAATTTGTTTGATGTTTAAATTTTGATAAACCTAAAGTTCTCAAAACTTTAAAACTAAAGCAATTTTAAAACTAATTAATTAATTTAATAAATCATTATTAATTTCTATTAATGACAATGAATAAAACATAACGAAATGATAGAATAAATAAATTATACATATCTATTCATATTATGCTAACTTTATTATGAATCCTTACAAAAATGTATAATAAAATCATGTGTATGATCTACTTGTTCTTAATATATATATATATATATACCAAATAAATAGTTGACAAATATTATTATAATGAAAAATTAGTCAATACTACTTACTTCTTTGTTATTATTTTTATGATCAAAAATACGTGGTGGTCCATATATAGTAATAATAATAATAATAACTTAAGAGAAAAGAACAAAAAAAATAAAAAATTCTAACCAATTATGATTGAAGTTTTAAAAAGATAGCACGTCCCTACTTTTCTTACTTTTTCTTATTTAATTGAATAATACCAATTTTCCAAATTTCTACTATATCATACAACATATTGATTTATCTATCACTTTATGTTAAACAGTAATCATAGCAACAAGAACCGAAACCACCACTATTAAAACAAACACCACCGGGACTGACGAAACTGTCGGAATCAACTCCAAGCGTCGAATTTGAAGATTTTCCAATGAAAGGTGAATTTGGTCGAATCTGGGAAGGGATATGGACGCGGCGCCGATCTTGGAGAATTCCGGCGACGGGAGGGAAAGGAAAAGGGGAAGAAGAGGCTGGAGGAGGCGGCACGGTGGGGAAAAGGGAAAAGGGAATAACGCTGACTGGTAAGGAAAATGGATGACTGCGCCGGTGCGGCTGGTTGGCCGAAGAAGGCGCTGGCGAGGGGAATAAAGGGGTGGGGGTGACGCTGGCGGCGCTATGCTTCGCCGACGTTGCTGATTCTAGGGGAAGGGAGCGGCGTTGTTGGTGTTGGTTTTCGCTGTCGGAGAGTGGAAAGGAAGAAGAGGGAGTGGTCGGAGTGGGGAAAGGGAAAGAAGGGGTGATCGGAGCAGCACCGATTCCGACGATGGAGGGACTAATTCCGGTGGATTCCACTGATTTGAGGTTTTTTGGCTGAAATGTTAGAATTGACGCAAAAAATAACTTCATTTTTTGATTTTTTCTTTCTTCTTTTCTGGATTTGTACTGATTTTTATGGGATAATACATGGATAATATTGTCTATAGATATGGGTGATATGGGTGTGTGTAGTGTTATATGGAATGCTTCATTGAAAATATGATCCTACAATATTCCCATATAAGTATTCTATAATCTAAACATATTACACATAGTAACGAACAAATTCATATAATAAATACATTGAATAACACATGAAATTATTTAAATAATTTTATTCATATTTTTTACTTTTAATAAACTCATACAATGAATAATATAGGATCAAAGTGAAACCTGTATTAATTTTGAATAGAAATACGAAGTTGTTACCGGAATCTTCAAACAAAATTCTGACTTCAAATCTTTCTTTTCTCTCTTTTGTTTCTCAATTGGTGTTTTTTTCACTTTTTTTTTTATTCTGATATTTTTTTTTGTCTGATGATTTCTTCTGATTTTTTTTCCCTGTTTTTATTTGATAGTCTGATATATTGTAGAAATCTGTCTCTGATGTAGAAAGTAGTTCTTCTTCTTTTTTTTCTGGGTTAGGAGTTCTTTTTATAGTGGAGTTCTTTGGGGGGAATGATTTTTTTTTTTTTTTTAAATTTAGGGGGCATAGTTTTTAGACAGATAAAGGGGAGAGGTTTTTTTTTTTTTTTTTTAAATTTAGATTTTATCATTATTATTATTATATATATTTATATATATATTTATTATATAAAATAATAATATAATAACAATTAATTAATTTTATGTTTAAGAAAAAATACAATAAAATTTACAAATAGTCAAAATAAATACAATAAGACAAAAATAGTTAATTTTATTAAAATTTAAAAAACAAAATATATATTTTATTTTATTATGATTTTTAATATCTCAAAATTAATATTACTTAATTATTTATTTTTAACTAAAACTTTATTAAAAAAAATAAAATTAATAATCAAAATAATATATGATTGAATATTTAAAATCGATGGAGGATAAAAAATCACGTATCTACATTTTTGCCCCTCTTTGTGTGAAATCTCGAAGAGTTTTCATACAAATAAGTAGACAAGATATGATTTTTGAACCTCCGATTATTTGAAAGGTAAAAATAAAAATAAAAATAAAAACAAAAAAGGAAAAATGTGATCGAGTTTTGTTTTTGAACATCCTACCTATCCCGGGTTATAAGGGAATCAGGTCACGAGTAGTTCAAAGGTAATATGGTGAGAAAAAGAGTTAAAATTCGAGTGAGATTCCGTCGAGTTTCCGGAGTTTCCGGTTGACAACTTCTGCTTTTACATTCAACTGACTAACAAAAAATCAAAAATGAAATAAAAATTGCAATTTCTAAAATCTTGATTCAAATCTTCATGACTTGAACTTAAAAAGTCACCCTATTCTTCAAGTGGGCTCCTGACTTGTTATTTTTTTCACCCTGTTCTTCAGGCGGGCTCCTGAACGTCCTCTTTCTTCACCTTGTTCTTCAGGCGGGATCCTGGACTTTCTTTTTCTTTACCCTGTTCTTCAGGCGGGCTCCTGGAGTTACAACTTCTGCACCCTGTTCTTCAGGCGGGCTCCTGAACTTCTTTTTTCTTCACCCTGTTCTTCAGGCGGGCTTCTGAACTTTCTTTTTCTTCACCCTATTCTTCAGGCAAGCTCTTGAACTTCCTTTTTCTTCACCCTGTTCTTCAGGCGGGCTCCTGGACTTCCTTTTTCTTTACCCTGTTCTTCAGGCGGGCTCCTGGACTTCCTTTTTCTTTACCCTGTTCTTCAGGCGGGCTCCTAGACTTACAAGTAGATAGTGAAATAGAAAATAACATCCCATTCTTCAGGAGGGTCCTGAACATAAAATAAATTCTCATTCTTCAGAAGGGTCCTGAACAAAACAAATTCCCATTCTTCAGGAGGGTCCTGAGCAAAAGTAAATTTTCATTATTCAGGAGGGTCCTGATCAAAATTAAATTCTCATTTTTCAGGAGGGTCCTGAGCAAAAATAAATTCCCATTCTTCAGTAGGGTCCTGAGCAAAAGTAAATTCTTATTCTTCAGGAGGGTCCTGAGCAAAATTAAATTCTCATACAACATACATAAAAAAAATTCCCCAGTTTGTACTGAAAAAATTATTTGTCACCGGATCTTTAGACATCTTGCAAAGAATAAAGTTTACCATGATCGAGATCCAGCATCGGATGCTATAACCATGCTTCTTGCATTGATAAGTGTGAAATTGCATCCTTTATCTGAAAACATTATTTCATCTCTATTCCAAACAAAGAAAAATTGTGAGTTTTAAAACATGTGGTGGTTGGTTTGTGGCATTCAGCTTTTGAAGTGGCCTCTCTCGCACTTGTCATGCTTAACTCTTTTCCAATCCATGATAATATTCATTGAATTGTCATACTTCTGACTCAGAATTCTGACTACTGAGATCCTCAACTCAAATCATATTTTTGTTGTATGATGCTTCTGAGTTTAGCTTCCAATACATCCCTTAGATTTTCTCGAGTTTAAAATGGTCAAATCACAATCATCTTGAGTACCTTACTTTTACTTTGAAATGTTGTCTCTGTACATCGACCCTTTTTCTTGCTTTGTACCCTTAAAGGAGTTGGTAACGAGTTTGGAGTCCTTTCTCACTCGACCTGACGTGAATTTGACTCAAAAGACAATAATTTTTTTTTTTCGTTTGATAACAAGGACACAAAAAATAAAAAATTAAAATAAAACAAAAAGAAAAAGACAATAGGCATCTCTTTTTTTCAAAACAAAGAGAAAACTTATCTGAATGTGGAACCTGATTCTGGTGATTATGACATGCATTTTGAATCAAACAACCAGATCTACCCACACCAATCATTACAACGTTTGTCCACTTATTGAGCTTGAAATTAAGTCAATCTTGAACTTGTTACTTCTTGATAACAACCTTTCTTCGGCTAGTGGCACCTCAATGGGTTTTTGCCAACGAGCCTATCTCCTTTTCATTTCTGTCTCAGCTCACAATCGTCTTATGGTACCCGAAAGGGTTTTCACCAATAAGACTCTCATTTTTATTTTTTCATTATTTTTTTTTATTTTTTATTTTTTTAGATAAACACCCAAAATATGAAATATCATGTACTCATAACATGTTTAGCCTTGACATTCTCAAAGATTGATTCGAAGGTCTTTCTTTGGTTGTAACTTGGCTTTTGGATAGGGTTAAAAAGAAAGATCGGCATGAGGCTCAAAAATTTATATAACATTGGGTGAAACATACAACTTTTGGAATCGATTCTTTTAAGAAAATAACTTTTGCCCCAGTTTCATTTCATTCTGGGTAATTTGAATTTTCTTCTGGTTAGACCGAACCCCGGAGTAGGGCTGCCTACGTATCTTGTCATAGCAAGAATCAGGTCAAACGTAGTTCATGAAACATCATTCTTTTGTTTGATTTTGAATTTTTGATTGATTTCTTTTTTTTTCAACTTCTTTTTTCAACTTTTTTTTTCTGACTTTAATTTGATTCCAAAAGAGGGGTATGAAGAAAAATAAAAGCTCAAAGGGGTAAGCAAAGGTTGATATATTATTCAGATAGTAGAACAAAATGCCTTCATCATTTCAAATCTTTAAAAATGTAAGTACAAAACATACTTAAAAATGTAAGTACAAAACATACATAACATAATTGTACATGAATATCATACATAATATCTTTTAACTGCATCAGCATTGACCGACATTCTTTCCATTTTTCCTTCTACATTAGTCAGATATAATGCGTCATTAGGTAACATTTTCTTCACCATGAATGGCCAATGCCAATTAGGAGAAAATTTGCCTTTGGCTTCAATCTGATGAGGTAGAATGCGTCTTAGTACCAACTGACCAACTTCAAAATGTTTGTGACGCACCTTTTTATTATATGCTCGTGCCATTCTCTTCTGGTATAGTTGTCCATGACATACTGACGTCAATCTTTTTTCATTAATCAAGCTTAATTGCTCCAAACGGGTCGACCCATTGATCTTCATCAATTTCAGCTTCCACAACTACTCAAAGAGATGGAATCTCAATCTCTGTAAGTATAACTGCTTCAGTTCCATACACTAACAGGTAAGGAGTTGCACCAATTGAAGTCCGAATTGTAGTACAATAACCCAACAAAGCAAAAGGTAACTTTTCATGCCATTGTCGGGAACCCTGCACCATCTTACGGAGTATTTTCTTTAAGTTCTTATTAGCAGCTTCTACAGCTCCATTCGCCTTTGGACGATAAAGAGTTGAATTCCGATGCATAATCTTAAATTGCTGGCACACTTCTTGCATCAGATGGCTATTGAGATTCGCAGCATTATTTGTGAAAATTATCTTTGGAATGCCGAAACGACAAATGATGTTGGAGTAAATAAAATCGACCACCACTTTCTTGGTCACTGACTTGAAAGTTGCAGCTTCCACTCACTTTGTGAAATAATCAATAGCTACCAGGATGAACCTATGTCCATTCGAAGCTTTTGGTTCAATTGGTCCAATTACGTCCATTCCCCAAGCCACAAAAGGCCATGGAGCAGTCATTGTATGCAACTCAGATGGAGGGGAATGTATCAAGTCTCCATGTACCTGACATTCATGACATTTACGAACGAAATTGATAGAATCTCACTCCATGGTGAACCAATAATAACCTACTCAGAGTATTTTCTTTGCCAAAACATACCCACTCATGTGTGGTCCACAAATCCCAAAATGTACTTCAGTCATGATTTTTGAAGCTTCTTTAGCATCTACACACCTCAGAAGTCCCAAATCAGGAGTCCTCTTATACAAGATTCCTCCACTTAAGAAAAATCCACTAGACAAACGTCGAATGGTTCTCTTTTGATTACCATTAGCATGTACAGGATATTTTCCAGTCTGAATATATTCTTTGACATCATAGAACCACGGCTCCCCATCAAATTCTTCTTCAACCACATTGCAATATGCATGTTGATCATGAATATGTATATGCAAAGTGTCAATATAATTTTTATCGGGATGTTGAAGCATCGAAGATAAGGTCGCCAAAGCATCAGCAATCTCATTATGAGCTCTGAGAATGTGTTTGAACTTCACTAATACAAATCGTTGACAAAGATCTTGCAAACAACTTCTATATGGTAGGAGTTTCGAATCACGAGTCTCCCAATCTCCTTGGATTTGGTGGACTAATAAATCTGAATCTCCTAATACCAACAATTCTTGGACCCCCATGTCAATGGATAATCTCAATCCCAGGACTCAAGCTTCATATTCTGCCATATTATTGATACAGTAGAATCGAAGTTGGGCTGTTATAGGATAATATTGTCCTGATTCAGAAATAAGAACCACTCCTATCCCCACTCCTTTTATATTAGCAGCTCCATCAAAGAACAACTTCCAGCCCGAATGGCAATCGTCAGAAACAAACTCATCAACATACAATACCTCTTCATCTGGAAAATAAGTCTTCAATGGCTCATACTCTTCATCAATAGGATTTTCAGCCAAATGATCCGCCAAGGCTTGAACTTTCATTGCAGTTCGTGTCACATAAACAATATCAAACTCTGTGAGCAACATCTGCCATTTCGTGAGTCTTCCTGTGGGCATAGGCTTCTGAAAAATGTACTTTAAAGGATCCATACGAGAGATAAGGTAAGTAGTATAAGATGACAAGTAATGTTTCAGCTTTTGGGCTACCCAAGTTAAGGCGCAACACGTTTTCTCAAGAAGAGTATACTTAGCCTCATAAATGGTAAACTTTTTGCTGAGGTAGTAGATGGCTTGTTCTTTTCTATCAGTGACATCATGTTGACCCAATATACAGCCAAAATAATTATCTAACACAGACATGTACAATATCAAAGGTCTGTCTGGCTCTGGAGGAACCAAAATAGGCGGATTCGACAAGTACTTCTTAATTCTGTCAAATGCCCCTTGACATTCTTCAGTCCATTCAACTTTAGCATTCTTCTTCAACAACTTAAATATTGGCTCGTAGGTTGTTGTAAGCTGAGAAATGAATCTACTGATATAATTCAACCTTCCAAGTAAGCTCATTACCTCCGTTTTATTTTTTGGTGAAGGAAAATCTTGAATAGCTTTTATTTTTGAAGGATCTAACTCAATACCACGTCGACTGACTATAAACCCCAAGAGTTTTCCTGATGGAACTCCAAATACACATTTTGCTTGGTTAAGTTTGAAATCATACCTCCGAAGCCTTTCAAAGAATTTTCTCAAATCTTTGACACGATCAGATTGCTCTCTCGACTTAATGATCACATCATCCACATAAACTTCAATTTCTTTCTGCATCATGTCATGAAACATTGTGGTCATTGCCCTCATGTTAGTTGCCCCAGCATTCTTTAGTCCCAAAGGCATAACTCTATAACAATAGGTCCCCCATGGAGTAATAAATGATATCTTTTCCGCATCTTCTGGATCCATAATGATCTGGTGATACCCCGCATAACAATCCACAAAAGAATCAAGATCATGTTTGGCACAATTGTCCAACAAAATATGAATAATGAGAAGTGGAAAATTATCTTTCGGACTTGCTTTATTTAGATCACGATAATCAACACACATCCGAACTTTGTCGTCCTTCTTTGGAACAGGGATAATATTTGCTAACTAAGTAGGATATTGGGCCACTCGAATGACTTTAGACTCGAGTTGCTTCGTGATTTTCTCTTTGATCTTTACACTCATGTCAGTTTTGAACTTTCTTAGCTTTTGCTTGACAGGAGGCAAAGCAGGATCAATTGGCAACTTGTGAACTACCAAATCGGTGCTCAAACCTGGCATATCATCATAAGACCACGCAAAGATGTCTTTATACTCACGCAAAGCTCCAATTATAGCTTTATTTTGTTGCGGTTGAGCATGTACACTTATCTTAGTCTCCCTAATATTTTCATGATCTCCTAAATTGATCGCTTCAGTTTCCTCCAAACTGGGATTTGATTTATTCTCAAACTGTTTGAAATCTTTGCTTATATCCTCAATCGTATTCAACTTCCTTATTCATTATTTCAAAATTTGATTGGGTTTTTAAATCTGGTTGACAATTCTTTATGCATGTCATTTCATTAGAATCGGCATAGAAAGAACTGTATGATAGAAAATAAATAAATAAAAATCAGACTCAAAATAAAAATGAAGGGAAACTACGCTTTATTAGAAACATAGATAGAAAGAGTTTTAACCTAAAATATCAAATTTAAAGTTCTGAATTACAATCCTAGAATGATTTAAATTGCAGGAGTAAAACAAACAAACTACTAAGACTGTAAGAAAAACAAACAAACTACCAAGACTCTTTTATAATAGGGAGAAGAGTGGCCTCCCAATTGTTAAGCTGGACATCAGGGCCGACAAACTACACATCTGCATTGCTGGTACCTTCCCCAATTTCAACCATATCAGCCTCAATGAACAAATTCTGAAAAAGGCCAATCAACTCTGTATCATCATCATTCATTGATTTTGCAGCAAGTAACCTGGAGGATCCAACATCACTGAATTTGATGAAAGACTCGTGAAGTGGCGGTATCGGCTTGGTAAGTGACCATGACTCTTTCTTATGCTTTTTAGCCTTCTGTATATCTTCAGCAGTAGGCTCGTATCCCAAACCAAAAGTATCAAAGTTCTCATAGAGGTTTACCGGATGAACTATGCCTTGCAAAAACATCCCTAGACCTTTTCCTGGTTCGAAACCATGCTTCAACATTTCATTCACTACCATAACAGATGCAGAGGACAATTATGGTCTTGCGATGAGATTCTCCTCGAGGATATGCTCAACAGCCACTACCTCAGAAGCTTGATGAATTAACACATTGGCAGTATCTACTTCGATGGAAGAAACAGAGTAGTCTTTATACATTGATAAGTCTCCTTCACCATGAACAACTATCTCTTGCCTGTCACATTAGAATTTGACCATTTGATGCAACGTTGATGAGACTGCTTTAGCCCTATGAATCCATGGCCTTCCCAATAACATATTATACGAAGCATCAATGCTCAGCACTTGAAAATCCATAGAAAAATCCACAGGCCCGATTGTCAATATAAGTTCTATTTCACCAATGACATCAGTTTTTGATCCGTCAAAACCTTTGACGCACACATTGTTAGGTCGGATTCTTTCCACATTAACATTCAACTTTTGCAAAGTTGACATAAGACAAATATTAGCGCCTGATCCTTCATCAATTAACACTCGAGTGACGATGGAATGTTCACATTTCACAGAAATATATAGACCTTTGTTATGCTCCGTACCTTTCATAGGCAATTCATTGTCTGAAAAAGTAATTTTATATGGTTCAAGGATCCTTCCAACAACTTTTTCCAGCTGATTTACTTTAATTTCACTAGGAACACATGCTTCATTAAGAATCTTTATTACAGCCTTGCGGTGTTCCTCTGAATGTATCAATAAAGACAACAAGGAAATCTGTGTTGGTGTCTTCTTCAACAGTTCTATAACAGAATATTCTGAAAATTTCATTTTCTTTAAGAATTCTTCAGCTTCTTCATCAGTGACAAGCTTCTTAACTGTAATTCGTTCTTCACCACCTTGTTTATTCTTTCTTAACTCTACTGGAGCATAACATCTTCCAGATCGAGTTAATCTCCCTATTTCATCTACATCTTCAGTCACTTCTTTCTCCCTGTGCATCACCACAACGCAATCATAATTCTAAGGGATTTCCTTAGTATTAACCATAGGTAGCTGTGACACTGGTTTAATAACAATAGGAGCTACGGGAGCTCCTTTTATGATTAAAAGAGGCTTATTGGATATTTCAGGAATAATGAGTTTCGGCTTTATTTGACTTGACCCAATATTTTTTGAAATATCTTTCCCCATCACCAAGGGATCATTCGATGATTTGGGTTTTGCTATCACCACCTCCGCTTCTGCAGGCTTTTCTTTCGTCAAATCCACAGCATTTGCTGATTTTTCTGAATCAGTTTTAATTAATGATCGGCTTAAAGGAAATCATAGCATCTTCACCACTGAGTATCACTTCGAGCATGTTTGTTTCATTATGATCTGGCAGCGAATTTTGATTGACATTTGGAGCGCCTGGACTTTCTACCATAATCTGTTGGGTATTAATCAACTCTTGAGTGGCTCTTTTCAGATACCAACACTTCTCTGTGTCGTGCCCTGGCGCATCAGAACAGTATTCACATCTTCTAGAATAGTCCAAATTCTTCGGAGAAGGATTCGGGATCCTTCTCTCAATTGGGTTTAGAACATTCATTTTTCTCAGCCTATGAAATAAACTGGTGTAAGATATTCCAATGGGAGTGAAATTATACTTTACCATGTTATCCCTTTTGAATTCTGCTCTAGGACAAAAATTAGACCTCGGAGGGCCTCTTTGAACTTGTGGGGCCATTGGATGATTTTGGATTGCTGGTGCACGCCACTGCGGGTAAGAAGGAGCCCGAGTATATGGTTATGTATTGTAAATAAGATATTGGGGGGATGGAACAAAATATAATGGATTTTGTGCGTATGGTTGACGTGTACCTCTCCAATTTTGTCGTGGACCTGCCACGACAGTTGGTACATCCTCTTTTCTTTTTTTCCCCCGAAACTTCCTGCACCACTTTGAATTGCCCGTGTTGTTGCTTTCAAAGCGGCCTGGCTGATGATCTTTCCTGATTTGATTTTGTTTTCTACCATCTCTCCAACTTTGATAACTTCGACAAATGTGCTTCCGATAGTAGAGAGAAAATAATGGAAATAATCAGGTTCTGATGCTTGCAAAAAAATATCAATCATTTCAGATTCTTTTATTGATGGTCTGACTCTTGAAGCCTGCTCTCTCCATCTGACGGCATATTCTCAAAAACTTTGGATCATCTTTTTTCTCATGTTGGCAGACGTAGTGTGATCTGGCACTATCTCAATGTTATACTGAAATTATTGAACGAAATCTCGAGCCATGTCATCCCATACGTGCCAAAGGGAAATGTTTTGGTAAATGAACTATTCAGAAGTTATCCCTGTAAGGCTTTCCCCAAAGTAAGCCATCAATAATTCTTCTTTTTCTCCTGCTCCCTTTAATTGATTGCAAAACTTTTTCAAATGAGCTACAGGATCGCCGTGTCCTTCATATTTGTCAAATTTTAGCATTTTGAACCCTATCGGCAAATGGACATCAGGAAACATACATAAATCCTTGTATGAAACACTTTTTGGTCCACTTAACCCTTGCATATTTCTCATACTCTACTCTAGACTTCTAACTTTTCTAGTCATCTCCTCCTGTTCCTCATTCTTGGCAATCTTTTCAATCACAATAGGTGTATCGTGTTGATGAACATGATAAGGTGGATTTTGGGATTTGAAAGTCATTTCAGGAGGATCTAACATATCATGATTTGGTTTTCCCATATTCTTCGGTACTGTCGGTTGAGTACCCGCAGTAGCTGGCGCTACAGAAGTAAAAAGTGGGTTATTTGCGACAGATGGATTTGGTGGGTGCATGGTAGAAGTACCAACAACTCCAGACATATTAACAAATAGTCCAAATCCTGGTGGGTAAAATGGATCACTAGTTTGAGCTGGGTCAGAATTTGGATCATTTGAAGTCGAAAGTCCAGGGATTGAAGAAGGCGGAGCTTGTCCATTCAACCAAGATTGGTACATCTCTGCCATCTGTTGTTTCAATGACTTTATTTCTTCCATTGATGCTACTTCCTGCGAAATCAACTGATTTTGCTCTTCTTCACTGTCAGACCCTATACCTTCTCTGCGGGTCATTCTTTTTTTACCCTTGTATCTGGTGTTATACGGATGTGATGTCAGTTTAAACCACAAACCAACCACCAATTACTTTATCTTTCTGTAACCAACTAGCAAACGGGTGAGTGTTATATTTTTAACACATTACAATGCCAAGTTATATGCCATGCCTCTATATGCATTTTCCAACCTATCATGGAAGTCTTTGTGTTTCATCCCGGCTTTTCTAGGCATATTTTTTCAAAATTTATGATCGAACCCTTTAGAGGATTGCCTACGTATCATGCCAGAACATGAATCAGATCTTGCGTAGTTCGGGAGGAATTTAGCAAAATTGTTTTGTCTTTTTTTTATTAAATAAAATATTTAAAGTAAGTGAAGTAAAACATATGTAATATATATAGAAATAAATAGTCAACTTCATTACATTCTATAATATAAATACGACAAAATAACTGACCCAACTCCTAAAATAAAACCTACTAACTGACATCTAAAAACTAAAAGACATAATATATAAACAAGAAGTTTTAAAACTAAAAAAATGAAAAATTATGACAAAGAAAACAACTATCCCTTCAAGGAGACTTCGGTTTAATATGTCCTCCCAAACTCAAATATATGTCCTCCAATGAAGTAGTGAGACGCTATGCGAAAGCTGGTACTTGTGCCAAAAAGTCTTCACGATCCAACTGCCTAGCTGACGTAGAACCCTCAATGGAACATACGGTTGAACACCTCTAATACCCATTAATAACAAGAACGGACGAATGACAGAACTATGTATGACTTGTCTTCAAGGGAACCAATAGAGATTCCAAGTGATTTCATCTGCTGTCAAAGAACGAAAAAGCTTAACCCAATCTCCAATTTCTTTTGGACATTTATATTTCTCCATCCCTTCCTCATAATCGTTGATGCGATTAATCGCTCAGGATCGAACCTTGTCAATGTAGGACGTTGATAAAGATGCTCCACAATCCACATCCGTAACAAGATATTACATCCCTCGAAAAAACTCTTTCCCTTCTGACAAACAGTCAGAGCACGGTAAATATCAGCTAGGATCATTGGTACCATAGTGTAATCTTTCTTAATCAGTATCTGTACCACTCCCGCTAAACGAATATTATTTTTTTCTTCTCTTCTCGGGAAAACCATAGTGCCTAAAAAGGCTACCATAAATGCCAATCGTCTGTGAATTTTCCAAGCCTCAAAACTCCCCTTATTACAAAGTTGTTTACCGTACTTTTCAAACCTTTCTTGCCTTCCATATCTGTCATACAAAAATTGCAAGGAAACCCAACCTTTTTTCATTGATTCTTCTTTCGTATTCCGTATGTTCATGAGCTTGCAAAATCTGTTTATTGAAATAAGTCTTGGGGCTATAAGTTTCTTCCGATGCATATCCCCATATCCAACATAGCCCACTATCTCTTTTAAAGTAGGTGTCAACTCAAAATCTGAAAAGCGGAATACATTATTCTTCGGGTCCCAGAAATTCAGTAATGCAACAATCACTTCCCTATTAGGGTTGATTCTCATGATACTCGTCAAAAAAATAAATACTTATGTATCTCGCCATAATCGAATGTATCCATTGCATTCCACCATAACCAAAGCTGCAGAGGGATTTCATCAACAACCTGAAGTGGTACAGTCCCATTTCTCTTTCTTTTTTGATGTTTTCCACGAACTGGAGGAGACATTTTATACCTATTGATAAGGATGTGAGATTAATAAATGTCTAGACTTAGGCAGAACTTGATTTATTAATTTTGAAAGAATTTAATCTTGACTCGTGAGACCTAATGCGACCATTATTGGGACTTAGTTGTAAGGAACAATTTTATCAAAGTGAGAGAAATATGACTGATAATATTTTTAGAAAAATCATTTATTTAAATTGACTCTTTTAAAATTTTTGTAATAACAGACCTCTAGACAGATTTAAACTATATGTTTGAAGACAATACTCCTAAATATACTTAAAAGAATAAAAATAAAATAAAATGACTTAGAAATAAAGAAAAAGAAGAATGATTATTTTATGCATGAAGTTGTATAAAAATTTCAGCCTCACGACCCCTAAAGGTTCAGGACTGTTAAAATATATGTTTACATAATTTATTACTTTGCAAAAATTCAGCTCACGACCCCTAAAGGTTCAGGCTATTATGATTTTTATGTTAAAATTAATTTTAAAAATAAGAATAAAAAGTAAAATAAAGATAATAATATTCATGAAAACAATCATTTTTCTTCTTATTATTATTATTATTTTTATTATTTTTATTATTTTTTCTAAAAATATCCTTCGATAAATCTGTGAATAAATATATTATTATTATTTTTCAAATAAATGGTCGTATCCTGGGTAGGACTTCCTACGTATCTCACAAAAAGTGAGAATCAGACCCTCTAGTTCACGAAGATTGTAAAAATTATGTTGCTGTATAATTAAAAAATTTCTTTGTTTTAAAAATAAAATTTTTCTTTCAAAAATGATTAACTAAATTTGAGAATAAATTAATCTCTCTATTTTAAAATTGCCTAAAGCCGGTCAACAAATAAATAGTCTTCCAAGCAAATGTCAAATAGCACGTAGGATGCACATGTTGGTCTTTATAAATTAGGTCACCTGTCCTAGACAGACCCGGCCCCTGTGCCGAGTCCCGCTAAGTCAAATGCATATGATGCAAATAAAGCGGTACCTAATAGGGATAACCAGATTCTGAGTTTTCAGTTTTTCTAAGTTTAAACCTAATAGAGATAGGTGTCTAGACTGGTTTACTCGAGCCGGGGAGGGAAAACTTGGTCGGTAGCAGGGCAACACCTCCTTCGTTGTCGATCCGAACCCCGCCTAACATGTGTGACTATATTCTTCACCAGGTGCCTTGACACTCCGGCTATCTCAAAAACAAGGTGGGATGCATATGCTGCATTCCCTCTATCCTATTTCAGAGACTCAGAGGGGGTACGCGAGAGAAGACAATATATAATACAGTTCAAATAATATCAAAGCAGTAAATAAGCGACAAATAGCACATAAGGCCAGCAAACACAATATCAAAATAATTAAAGCAAGTAAAAGCCAATATCCAAAGCTCAAATTCTAGTTAGTCCCCAGCAGAGTCGCCAGAGATGTCACACCCCTTTTTTCATCTGAAGGAATCGAATCGAAGGGTTTTTCCAATTAAAGTGACGGTTTTGAATAGGGATTAATTTATTAACAGAGTCTCCACATGGAATTGAGTTATGATGTTCCAAGTCACCTTTTTGAATCCCTAATCAAAAGGAAATGACTCTTTTTATTGGTCTGCGAAAACAGAAGATCGGGTAAGAAATTCTGTTAACTGAGGGGAAGGTGTGAGGCACCCCTCGAGTCTCGTGGTTCTAGCACGGTCTCTTTTATTGACTTATACTTAACTAAAACTATTTTGATAAATTGTGTTAAAGCCTAAAATCGCTCATTTTTTTATTATTATTCTAAAAACTTGTCTATTATCTTATATTAAATAAATGGATAAAAACTAATTTTTAATAAAATATTTATCAAGGTGCATTATTACATCCGTGAATTTTTAAAATGTCTCAAAAAGATACGTACGTCGTATTCTTAATTGAGACGAACATTAAAATGCCTAAAATTTGTTTGACGTTTAAATTTTGATAAACCTAAAGTTCTCTAAACCTTAAAACTAAAGCAATTTTAAAAATAATGAATTAATTTAATAAATAATTATTAATTTCTATTAATGACAATGAATAAAACATAACGAAATGATAGAATAAATAAATTATACATATCTATCCATATTATGATAACTTTATTATGAATCCTTACAAAAATGTATAATAAAATCATATGTATTAGCTACTTGTTCTTAATATATATATATATATATATATATATATCAAATAAATAGTTGACAAATATTATTATAATGAAAACTTAGTCAATACTACTTTCTTCTTTGTTATTATGTTTATGATAAAAAATACATGGTGGTCCATATATAATAATAATAATAATAATAATAATAATAATAATAATAATAATAATAATAATAATAATAATAATAATAATAATAATAACTTAAGAGAAAAGAACAAAAAAAAATAAAAATCTAACCGATTATGATTGAAGTTTTAAAAAGGTAGCACGTCCCTACTTTTCTTACTTTTCCTTATTTACTTTTCTAGGAGTTCGTCTTCTCGAAACTCCGGACGAGGAGCTTATTGTGCATAATGCCGCGGAATCCTCATTAGTAGCTGAGGTGAAAGAGAAGCAAGATGCAAATCCTATTTTATTACAGCTTAAGGAGAACGTTCAGAGTGGTGCGACCAAGGCATTTGAGCTTACGCGAGAAGGAGTACTTCAGTGCCAAAACCGATTGTGTGTGCCAGATGTAGACGGGCTAAGAAAGAAGATTATGACAGAGGCACATTTTTCAAGGTATTCCATTCATCCAGGATCAACCAAAATGTATCAAGATTTGAAAGATATGTATTGGTGGAATGACATAAAAAGGAACATCGCAGAATTTGTAGCTGAATGTCCAAATTGCCAACGAGTTAAAGTGGAACATCAAAAGCCCGGAGGCTATATGCAATGCATATATCTTCCAATTTGGAAGTGGGACATGATCAACATGGATTTTGTTACAGGTTTGCCTCGTACAGCTCGGAAATTTGATTCTATATGAGTGATTGTGGATAGGCTTACTAAATCTGCACATTTCTTACCCGTTAAGACCACTTACACAGTTGAAGAATATTCGAAGCTGTATGTTAAAGAAATAGTCCGATTACATGGGGTGCCAACTTCTATTATATCGGATCGGGGAACTCAATTTACCGCAAACTTTTGGAAGTCTTTCCAACGGAGTTTGGGAACACAAGTGAATCTGAGTACAACTTTTCACCCTCAGACGGATGGAGAGGCAGAGCGCACCATTCAAACACTTGAAGATATGCTACGAGCATGTGTTATAGATTTTAAAGGAAGCTGGGATGATCATTTACCTCTTATTGAGTTTGCCTACAATAATAGCTATCATTCAAGTATCAAAATGGCACCATATGAAGATTTATATGGGAGGAAGTGAAGATCACCAATAGGATGGTTCGAAGCGGGTGAAACTCTTATGTTTGGACCGAATCTTGTGTATCAAGCCATAGAAAAAGTCAAGGTGATTCAGCAACGGTTGAAAACAGCCCAAAGTAGACACAAGTCATATACGGATAGTAGAAGAAGAGGGCTAGAGTTTTCGTTAGGCGATTGGGTATTTTTGAAGGTATCGCCAATGAAAAGGGTGATGAGATTTGGCAAGAACGGAAAGTTGAGTCCACGATATATAGGCCCGTATAAGATTATTCGAAGATGTGGGCAAGTTGCTTATGAATTAGAGCTACCCCAGGAACTCTCATCAGTGCATCCAGTATTTCATGTATCGATGCTTCGATAGTGCATCGGAGATCCGTCCCTTATTACTTCTACTGAAGATGTGCAAGTAACAGAAGATCTTACCTATGAGGATATGCCTATTGCTATATTCGATCGTCAAGTTAAGAAGATGAGAAACAAAGAAGTAGCATCGGTGAAAGTACTTTGGAGAAATCAACAAAGGGAAGAGATTACATGGGAAGCGGAGGAAGCAATGAAATCGAAATACCCTTATTTGTTCAAAGGTGAAAAAAAAGTGCAAGGAGTGGAACTGGGACGCTAACAAGTAAGTTTTTACATATGCATAATATCTATATGATGACGTGAATATCAATTATGAATTCGAACTTGTTTCGGCTAAATAACTACATTCACATTCAAGGACGAATGTCCTTAAGGGGGGAAGGATGTAACACCCCGTACTTAATTACGTGCATTAGCCATGGTTATATGTGTTGGAGTATATGTATTGATCATAAGTTAGGTATATATGAGTTTAAGTATGAGTATTGATTATTTTGAGATGGTTTCAAGTGTATAGTTTGATTATATGTGTATGAGAATCGACTTTATTTATATCGGAATTTGCTCGTCGAAGTTTCTATGCGAAGTTTATCGAGTTAGCTTTCCAACGATATAAAGATTTCTGGAAACAGATGAGTATCGGATATAAGCGAGCATGTTCGAAACTTGAAAACGGTGGACGCAATGAACAGTAAATGTGCAGAAATTTTCTGCACACAAAAGTACTGCAGCCAAACAGATTTTTGGGTCGACTTTAAATGATCATAACTCCTTGTACAAAATGAACTGTGTGAGCCTCTATATATCGATGAGAATCCCCAAGAGTCTTCTTTCTAATGCAATTGGTTTCATCCAAATCCAACGTCTGAGTAAGGAGTTATACTCGTTTTACTTCAGCCTCTCAAAATAGATTTTTAGGGTAAACTTCAAACGATCATAATTCCTTGTACAAGACGAATTGGGTGTCCTACTTTATATGAAATGAAATACCTTTGAATTATCTATCCAACGATACCAATTTCACCCAAATCCGATATCGGAGCAAAGAGTTATGGTCGATTTACTTTAGCCTATCAAAACAGTCCACCATGGACAGATTCGAATTTACTTAAATTTTTAAGGTCAATATGGTCATTTTCTATCACCTCATGGACGAAAATTGGTCATTATATACATATACTTAGCCTCATATCCATCATGTTATCATCCAAATTATTGAAGAATAAGAAACCCTAGTCTAAGTTCAACTCCAATTATCTTGTGATTCAACCGTAGAAAGTCCAAATTGATTCCGTAGTTGTGTTCACCGTTTCGAGGGCTTTGAGAAGCACCCCTTATTTGTGCCAACAGGACTTCGAAATCAAAAGGGCCATTTTATTATAAGGATGTAAATTATGTTGGTGTTATTTATATGGGTATGTATATATATATGCATGTGAGCATAAAAAGTATGTTATTTGATTGTTGTTGAAAGATGATTGAAAAATGATGTTGGATTATGTTGAATTGTGAAGGGATTTGGTGTGATTATGTGGTATTGATGATTATATATATATATACACATAAACCTATTGTTCATGTTGGTTTTTGGAATGTTTTGCAAATATTGGTTGTATGGAATTATGGAAGAGAATTGTGGTGTTGGGTTGCTAATACTAGATGCCAAACATTTCATTGTAGATAAGTGATTTGTAAAGGCGGGAAGTTGTGTTGAATTGGTATCCGAATCTACAACGAGGTATGTAAAGCATACTCTAACGATGTTCTTTGGCATGAAAACACCAATGTTCCATCAAGTAAGATTTCGAGGTTGTCCAAAAACATGTATTGTTCTACATTACCAACGAAGTTGTTTCCATTCTATAAAGTGTCAAAATGTTTCATTGATATACCAAAAGGCTCCTATTTCATTTTTGTGATATTGATGATTCTGAAACACATTGTTAATGTACCAATGAGTCTTTATTACGTCGTTATTGTATAGGAGGTCTATTACTTGGTTCTTATTGATGTATCGTTGTTTCAAAGTATCAAAAATGTGGTGGCGACCGAAATAACAATCTCAAAGATTAATTGAACTAAGTGATGAAAGTTCTCTCTTATCGGGTGGTATCCCAGGGGCATAAGCCTAGCATGGGTCGATCCCTATTTACGTGTTTATGGGTGGTATCCCAGGGGCATAAGCCTAGCATGGGTTGATCCCAGTTGATATGTATTGGAGGCAGCCTAATGGTCACAGTACAGTACAGTAATGATTACAAAGATGTTAAGAACGAAGGTAAAGTGATTGAATAAATTCAATGTACAGGTTGTCACAAGTTCTAGTAAGTGTGGTCCACTCCTATTACGATTTATTCACTTGTTTCGAATTTCTATTGAGCTCCTATATCATATGTGATTATCTAAAGCTTTACATACTCAGTACATATTTCGTACTGACGTCCCCCACGGGGACCTGCATTTCATGCTACAGGCACAGGTACCTCAGCTCATTCACAACATAGATAGGAGCCAGGTCATACAACTATTGTTGGTGAGCTCCAGTTTGCTTCGGAGTTTTCCGAGTCGGTTCCTTATGTTTTGTTATTGTACAGGAGTCATGTGTGGGCGGGGGTTTGTCCCGACCCTAGTTATGTCATGTATATCCTAGAGTCTTTGTAGACATAAGGAAGGGTAAAGTCATGGAAGTTTATATAGTGATGTTATATTTGTATATGTGGTGGCCCCGACGGCCAAGTATTATATATATATATATTTGTGCGTGTTGTGCTAATATAGGTAATTAGATCCTTCTATATACAACGAAGTGCTGTCCAAATTTTTGGTGACATGAAAGGGAAAGTACAGGTATTTGAACGGGTTCTCCCGGGCCTTCTCGGCTTCGGGTGCCAGTCCGGCCCGATGGGATTTTGGGGCGTGACAAAAGTGGTATCAGAGAGGTTCGTCCTAGTGAGTCTACAAAGCCGTGTCTACGTAGAGTCTTGTTTATCGGTGTGTTGTGCACCACATCTATAAACAGGAGGCTATGGACATTTAGGAATTGTTTCTTTTCTTCATGTCTTATAGCGTGCGATAGAGCTTCTATTGTATATGAAGTCATAGTTGACCACTGAATCAGTTTGTTTCTCTTATTATAGTAATGATGCCGGTTACCAGAAGCAAGAATACCGGTAAGCAAGTAGATGTGGCTGCCGGAGAGGGGACTAGTAAGTCACCCACTATACCAGCTAATCAAAGTGAGGCTCCAGCTGAGCATGCATCAGAAACTTCCCCCAGTCCGGAAGAAATAAGGGGGAGGAGAACTATATCCCCAGAGCCACCTATTAATGCTGCTGATCAAGATCTTAGAAATGCAGTGCAACTTTTGACTCGTACAGTTGCTGGGCGAGCCATTCCTACTGCAGGTCCTAGTGGTATAGATAGGGCGGCTAGTCTTTGAACACAGGATTTTCTTAAGATGGATCCGCCTACTTTTATCGGATCCGATCTTAACGAAGATCCGCAGGACTTTATTGATCAGATCCAAAGGGCCCTAGAGGTGATGCATGTATCGGGCAGAGAGACAGTGGAGTTAGCCGCGTATAGATTCAAAGGTGAGGCTATATATTGGTATGAAGACTGGAAATGGTCAAGGGGCATTGATGCACCCCCAGCTACTTGGAAAGAGTTCAAAGAGGCATTTATTGATCATTATCTTCCATATGAGACTCGTCAGGCCCGTGCGGATCAGTTCTTAAATCTTCGACAGGGTAATACAAGTGTGAGGGAGTATAGTCTTCGATTTAATTCTTTGTCTAGATATGCTCCTAATGTTATAGCTACTATGGATGACAAAGTTCATCGGTATATGGATGGATTGGATCCGTATTTGGTTAGGGATTGTACTATTGCCGCTTTGAACAAAGATATGGACATAGCGAGGATCCAAGCTTTTGCACAGAAAATGGAAGATCAGAGGCAGAGGAGAAGAACACAGGAATCAGAAAGAGGATATTCCAAGAGGGCCAGATCTACAGGGCAGTTCATGGCATCTCAAGGAGGGTTCAGACCACAGTTTTCTGCTAGACCACCTAGGACATTATCTTCTTATTCTGCAGCTAGTGCCCCACCACAGCTCCAAGGGTCCAGAGGAAATCAATTTGGGCATAGAAGTGAGAGTCAGAGTTCGCGGATAGTGGGGTACCAAGGGCAAGGGAATATGAGCCAATCGAGACCTCCTCGAGAGCCATGCAATAAATGTGGAAGGTATCATTTGGGCGCATGTCGGCTGGGGACCAATGTTTGCTTTTGGTGCGGTATGTCGGGGCATATGATGAGGGAATGCCCACGAAGGGACATAGGGGGTATGGCACGACCTACGGGGTCATTTGTTGCATCACCATCATCGATGCCTTATTCAGGAAGGGGTGCACAACCAATGGGTCGTGTTAGAGGTGATAGAGGAGCCACGGGTTCTAGCGGGGCTCAAAATCATACGTATGCTCTAGCGGATCGACAGAATTTAGAGGCTTCCCCAGATGTGGTTACGGGTACGTTGTCTATCTTTTCATTCGATTTATATGCCTTAATTGATCCCGGTTCCACATTATCTTATGTTACTCCATTGGTTGCTGGAAAGTTCGAAAGAATACCCGAACTATTAGTTAAGCCATTTGAAGTATCCACACCGGTTGGGGAATCTATTATAGCTAGAAGGGTTTATCAAAACTGCATAGTAACTGTTTGTGGTCGTGATAAGATGGCTGATCTTGTAGAGTTAGAAATGGTAGATTTTGATGTTATAATGGGTATGGACTGGTTGGCGTCTTGTTATGCCACAATTGATTGCTGCACGAAAAAGGTATATTTCCATTTTCCAAATGAATCAGTCCTTGAATGGAAAGGTGAAATTAGCGCGCCAAGAGGTAGATTTATTTCTTATTTTAAGGAAAGAAGAATGATTTCCAAGGGATACATATATCATTTAGTTAGAGTAAGGGATACAGAAGCAGAGCCACCAACTCTTCACGCTGTTCCGGTGGTAAATGAATTTCCTGATGTATTTCCTGAAGATCTTCCAGGTTTGCCTCCTGAACGAGAAGTAGAGTTTGGTATTGATGTAATACCAGGCACCCAACTAATCTCCATTCCGCCGTATAGAATGGCCCCAGCAGAATTACGAGAATTGAAAGAGCAATTGAAAGATTTGCTAGAGAAGGGATTCATAAGGCCTAGTATGTCCCCCTGGGGAGCACCAGTGTTATTTGTGCGCAAAAAGGATGGCTCGCTGAGGATGTGTATTGATTATCGGCAATTGAATAAGGTGACTATTAAGAATAAATATCCTCTCCCAAGAATTGATGATTTATTTGATCAGTTACAGGGCGCCAAGTGTTTTTCTAAGATTGATTTGAGGTCAGGTTACCACCAAGTGAGGGTCAAAGAGAAGGATATACCCAAGACAGCTTTCCGAACACGGTATGGTCATTATGAGTTTCTAGTTATGTCATTTGGGCTAACAAATGCACCTGCATCTTTTATGGATTTGATGAATAGGGTGTTTAAGCCATTCCTGGATGTATTTGTGATAGTTTTTATAGATGATATTCTAGTTTATTCTAGATCAAAAGAGGACCATGCCAATCACTTACGACAGGCATTGCAGACTCTTCGTGATTGTAAGTTTTATGCAAAGTTCTCTAAATGTGAGTTTTGGTTAAAGTCGGTGGTATTTTTGGGTCATATTGTATCTAGTGAAGGGATAAAGGTTGATGCTCAAAAGATAGAAGCTGTGAAGAACTGGCCAAGGCCCACAACGCCTACGGAGATTCGTAGTTTTTTCGGGTTGGCCGGTTATTATAGAAGGTTTGTTAAAGACTTTTCTTCCATTTCAGCACCCTTAACCAAGCTAACGCATAAAGCATCCAAGTTCCAATGGAATGATGCGTGTGAGGAGAGTTTCCAAGAATTGAAGAATAAGTTGACTTCTACACCTGTGTTGGTACTTCCAGAAGGTACAAAAGGGTATACAGTGTATTGTGATGCTTCGAGAATTGGTTTAGGATGTGTATTAATGCAGCATGATAAGGTGATAGCATATGCCTCAAGGCAATTGAGGCCACATAAGAAAAATTACCCCACACAGGATCTTGAGCTGGTAGCGGTTATCTTTGCTTTAAAAATATGGCGCCACTATTTATATGGGGTTCATGTTGATATATATACTGATCACAAGAGCTTACAATATATTTTCAGTCAGAAGGATCTAAATCTGAGGCAGCGAAGGTGGATGGAACTATTAAAAGATTATGATGTTGATATTTTGTATCACCCAGGGAAAGCGAATATAGTAGCTGATGCGTTGAGTCGTAAGGCTATGATGGCACCTATAGAAAGGCAAGGGATGATTAAAGATCTTCATCAATTAGCTAGTCCAGGAGTTCGTCTTCTCGAAACTCCGGGCGAGGAGCTTATTGTGCATAATGCCGCGAAATCCTCATTAGTAGCTGAGGTGAAAGAGAAGCAAGATGCAGATCCTATTTTATTACAGCTTAAGGAGAACGTTCAGAGTGGTGCGACCAAGGCATTTGAGCTTACGCGAGAAGGAGTACTTCAGTGCCAAAACCGATTGTGTGTGCCAGATATAGACGGGCTAAGAAAGAAGATTATGACAGAGGCACATTTTTCAAGGTATTCCATTCATCCAGGATCAACCAAAATGTATCAAGATTTGAAAGATATGTATTGGTGGAATGACATGAAAAGGAACATCGCAGAATTTGTAGCTGAATGTCCAAATTGCCAACGAGTTAAAGTGGAACATCAAAAGCCCGGAGGCTATATGCAATGCATAGATCTTCCAATTTGGAAGTGGGACATTATCAACATGGATTTTGTTACAGGTTTGCCTCGTACAGCTCGAAAATTTGATTCTATATGGGTGATTGTGGATAGGCTTACTAAATCCGCACATTTCTTACCCGTTAAGACCACTTACACAGTTGAAGAATATTCGAAGCTGTATGTTAAAGAAATAGTATGATTACATGGGGTGCCAACTTCTATTATATCGGATCGGGGAACTCAATTTACCGCAAACTTTTGGAAGTCTTTCCAACGGAGTTTGGGAACACAAGTGAATCTGAGTACAGCTTTTCATCCTCAGACGGATGGACAAGCAGAGCTGTAACACCCTGTAAAAGTCGTGCATGGATTAGCCTTTAATAGAGTGCCCTTAGACTTAAAAACTTGAAATTTTTTCTAAGTGTAATGAGGACTTAGAGTCATTTTAGCTGGCAATCTTCGGGATACAACTTTTCAACCTTTCCGATATCCGCTTTTAGATTTTCAAGTTGCGTTATGATCGGGAAATCTCATAGTACATCTCGGATAAGTTTCGGAATTTTTCGGAACGGATAAGGCTGCGTTTGGATTTAAAAACAGTAGCAAAACGCATAGACTATTGCCCAGTTTTCAGCATTTCAGGGTCAATTTCAAACGATCATAACTCCCTGTATATAATGAAATGTGTGAGCTATAATATATCAAACAACAGCTATTCGAGTCCTCTTTCAATTGCAGTTGGTTTCATCCAATTTGAGTATATGAGTAAAAAGTTATAATCGATTTACTCCAGTCTACCAAACTGTCAACTGAGGGACAAATTTGAACTTAATTATTCCTTAGGGGTATTTTGGTAATCCTCCACCCCTATATATACCACCAACATGGGATTTAATCCCTCAAACACCATAATACACATACTTTTCCCAAAATTGCTCAAGAACTCTCCCTAGGGTTTCAACATTAAAACCCAAGCAACTCAAGATTCAACCGCGGGTTCGTGAAACAAATTACAGATTTGGAATCCTCTCGACGTAGGCTTCGATAGACACCCAAAATTCGTGGAGAACAAGGTACGCGGGGTTTTCCTAAATTCTCATGGGCATAGAAAAATCATGTTTTAGAATGGGGTTTTAAATTATGTATATATATTTATGTATAAGATGTTTTAACATCATTGTTTTGGTCTTTTGACCATCTCCAAAGCGATTTGACAGTTTATATACATATATGAATGAATGTGTTTCAATTTTGAATACATGAACTTGCTAAAGACATTTGACCACCAGGTGTTTGATGAAATTTCTGCATGAATTGAACTTTAAGTTTCGGAATATGAAATCCTTTACATCAGTTACATGTTTTGGTGGTCTAAACTATGTTTTGAATGAAAGCTCTTGCTTAATACATTATGGCTCAGAAAAATCATGACTTGCAAGTCTTGGTATGACGATACCAACTCAGACTAATGCCATATCAGACTCAGACTAACAGACATTTCAGACTTTCATGATTTTAGACATTCAGATTGTTGCATGTACAGAAAAAGTTAAAAATGGGCATACAGAGATGTTAGGTGATTCCCCGAAGAGGGCTTGAGTTCAAGTGACTCATTGCCTAAAACCGTGGTTTGCCGACCCGGGTATACTATTATGCGCTGACTTAAATGTCCTGTGGCATATCAGACTCAGACACTCCAACCCTTGCGGCACACTTGGGTTGGGGGCTTCCCCGCCGAGTCAATGGCGGATTCCATACAGCCCGTGGAATATCAGACTTGTAGGGGAATACCACCTAACTCAGAAGTAAAACACAGATCATGATTTGAAATGAACAGACAGGTTACATGTTTTCAGAAAGTGCCCATGTATTTTTCAGAAACAGTTTTATACATGATGTCTTGAAGAAAAATTTCTTTCACTTAATATGTATATATATATATATGTATGTATGTTCCATTATACTATTTTTTGGATTGCTTCGCGTGCCAGTACTTTTGTGCTGACCCCCCCTCCTTCCAGGTTCTGAGGCACAGTCTAGGGATCCAGCTACTCAGTAGACATTCTCGAATTTGCAGACTTGATCTCACAGTGGTGAGCCTTCTATTATTCGGAAGGCCTAATTATGTCAGACATTATCTTATTTATTATGTTTTTGGTTTACTGGGGGCCTTGTCCCAGTTTCTTTTCAGACAAATGTTTATGTTCTTAGTAGAGATTTCGCAGACTGATGTCAGATAGTATTATTCAGAAATGTTGCAGAACTTGACCATGTTTTCCGTACTTAGTTTCAATTCCGTATTTTATTATGATTATGAATGTTGTGCATGATAACCAGATAGAGAATGGGTTTTCCGGGCCTTCATGGTTCGGGATGCTCGTCACGGCTAGGGCCTAGGCTCGGGTCGTGACAAACTTGGTATCAAAGCACGGTTCATGGTCCCAGGGTGTCTGCGAAATCGCGTCGAGTAGAGTTCTGTTTATGGGTGTGTAGCGCGCCACACTTATAAACAGGAGGCTACTAGGCGTTTAGGAATGTTTCCCTTCTTTGTGATTTAGTTCGTGCTTCAGAGTCTAAAATGTCCCATTATTGGGTTGATTCAAGTGAAAAATGTTTAGAGTATACATGATATAGTCCTTTTCGATTACGTTCTATAAGATTTTAAAAATTATGGAAAAACTCGATAGGAGTCTGTTAGTGCATCAATATATGTTGATTCTGATGTAAATATTGATCCTGATGGAATCGTGCATTCCAGCTTAAGGTATTAAGTGTATATTGTCCCTCTCAAAATCTTGTTACAGTTGTGGACAATGTATAACAGAATGTTGGAACTCTATTTCTACCCAAATAGTAGCATAAGTTAAAGTGTTGTTGTCATGACCTATTGGTAGTGATATTGGACCAAGAAGTTGGTGATGTAAAGTCACAAAGTTAGAAGTCAGAGTGAGGGTGATTTTGTGTAAATGAATATTTCAGTTGAATAATCGATGTTTGAGGATGATTTACCCCTTTATAGTGATAAACTAATGTGGTAGCTAGCAGCATGTGTGGATTGTATGGTAGTCCATGGAGGAAGTGTTTTACTCAGATTTTTATTTATACAGAATAATATGTATATTCTTAGACCATTAAATATTAGGTGTTAATTTTCTATCCCTTGTAATATGTAATCTTGTTATCATGATGTTTTTGAAAAAAATAATTTAAAGTCTAGTGAAGCCGTGTGGGGATCTTTCGATTCACTAGCATAGTTGCCTTGTCATCCATATCATTTTCTTGTTCAAAATACAAAACCAAAGTCTAGTGAAGCCGTGTGAGGCCTGTTTCGATTCACTAGCAACTTGTTGTCCAACTTGTGTTCTTTCATTGGTTTAATATATGTATGGCTGAATCTGTTTGCATGAGATAGAGTTGGTAATGAAGTGATTCATCCTTGTGTGTTATTAGTTGAAGGTAGAGAAGGAGTTGTTGGTCAGGGTGATTTGTTGATTGCTTGAATGTGGAAATGGCTATATTAGCGAGTAAGTTATGATTATAGACTCATGGTTGTTTGAGAAATTTGAAGGCAGTCTAAATGTATGAATGAGTGAGTAAGTATGAGGTGAGAAATCCGTATAAGTAGATACAATTGTACGGGGTTATAATATAAGATTAAGGTTGACCATGTCTATTATGAGGCTTTAACCCCCTTGACCCTCTTTTCATTGGTAGTTGTAAACTAGTGCTACTTGTGAGAAGGTATGTAGTAGATTTTTGAGATATTTGGGTAGAATATCCTAATTTGATGGATTAGTGTATTTATATTATGTTGTATTCTTCATTGGTGGTAGATGATTGATACTAAACTATAGGCTTGAATTTAAATGGTGTGGTGGTAAATAGTGGCAAGAGTTTGTTGATGCATATTTTGTGGGATTAATTTAGTAGGCTTGAGGTGCTGAAATAGTACATGCTAATGGAATGATGATAAGGTAAACCGTTAGGTCATGATCGATTATTGTGGTTATGAAGTTCTAGTGCACTAGTGTTTCGTGATGTTTACTTATAGTTTCCAAGTAAAAATTTTGTGTAAGGTTGGGTTGTAAGTCATGCATAGCACTAGATATTAAGTTTGAATAGTTGAAGTTCATAAAGGTGGATGTGATGATTTCTTGATCAATGATGTTAGTTATATGAAAATGATCTAATAGGCTTGAACGGTGTGTGAAATGGCTTAAGTTTAAATTGATTCGTAATGAAGTATAATGTTGTGGGTATGGTGTGTAAGTATGCCCAAGGCGATATGGAGTTGTGGCATTTCTCTAAGGCTATTACATGTTGTGTGTGACTAGTGGTACCATGGAGTTGCTAGTTGGAAAAAGACTAGTTAGATGATATATGGTGTTCTAGATAGCCAAGTTAAGGAGCCTTGATTGATAGTGTTGAGCCTTTTGATGTGATCTCGATTCTCATGGTAGAGAGATATAAGTTTGGAGTAGCAATATTGGTATGCTAGGACGGAAGTGGTATGGTTCATCAAAGGCTTGGTGATATCCATGTTAAGTGTTAGAATCTAAGTTTGAGTTTTGAAGGTTGAACGGATAGAAATAAGTGTGCAAGCATTATACTTTGACTATTGGTGGCTATGGAAAGATAGAGTGTATCCCAGAAGGTAGTCATTCGGGTTGAGTTCTATGATATGCATGTATTGTCAATTTTTTCAGACCCTAGAGTGCAATAAGTGTAGTTCAGTTAGAATCTGGTAAGGGATCTCCCAAACGCTAGATGATGACTTGAAGCTAAGTGGGAGATGATAGAACGAATAACCAAGTAAGGCTCTCAGATTCTAGTAGTGATGCAGTGTGATTTAGAACATCAGAAAGTAAGGGTGAATCTCAACCCATTCCTACCTCAATATTTTTTTTTGTTATCCGGATGCTTACTCATGCCTTACGATGCAGTTCCGTGATAATAGTTCATGATTCCGGTATATGATAGAGAGTCACGTACTCTTCCAATTCCAAGATAATGAGTTCTAGTTCATTCAGGTAGTCGGAATCACATTCCTTATGTTATGAACTCTAGTTGAGGTCATGCAACTCATGACGCATGTACTCACTCTTTATAGTGTGCTCAGTCCCATATAAAGATCTTTTTCACGCTTGAGGGTCTTATGTTTTAACCTTTTAGCGACCCTTCTTATGCAATGATAGTGGTGTTGATGTAAATGTTCTTGTTGATGGAAGATCATAGTATGCTTGTTTAGATAAGGCCATAAGTATGAAGTAAGATTTGGGGCCAAGTCTTTGATACATGTGATGGTTAGTGGAAAAGTTTGTGTGTGTATGTTTTTAGGATAGCGCGTGGGAGTTATATTGATAGTAGTTTAGAAACTATGTGAAGTATCTACTTATGGGTGTTTGCCTTGAAGTTAACATGTGGTTATAAATTAGGCTTGAACGACGTTTTGGGATTGTAGTGGAAGGTCGCCATATGCATTAGCGACTTCATATTAAGAGTTCAGTGTAGTCATTGAAGTGGTAAGGCATGTTATGCTTAGGATGTGATTTTTAAAAGAGGTATAGAAGGTGGCATCATATGGTTTAGAATAATAGCGTGGTGTAGCATGTTGTATTTTTGTGATTTAGAGTTAGGCTTGATCGCGGGGTAAGGATTAAGATATTTTAGACATTAGTAGTAAAAAAACATTATCAATGCTCATATGAGAATTTTAAGCTGAGTTGAATGAATATGATATTTATAGGGAATAGTATAGTTAAGGGATATTCGGGAAGTGCTCTAAGCCTTAAAGTAAGAAGTTGTATTGCCAAAGGTCTGAAAATTCTATCCTAATTTAGGAGTTATATGTCTATATTCCAGACTGCAGAGTAGTGTCAATGTTGTGATTTCCTCAGTGGGATGTTTTGTGTAATCCATACCCAAGATTCATGGTTCCCTATTACTGCTAGAGCTTCCTTAGAGAGAGTGTTGAAGAGAATACTCTAGTTAAGTATGAGGGTGTAGTATAATTCAGTCTGTATGGCCAATAAGTTAGTTTAGCAGTCAGATTCGCATGACTTGTTTTCTTGTCTTTTCACTTATTCATGCAACTCGAAATCTCAGACATGCTACTAGTCGAAGATAGAGTATACCAGTAGTTACGAGTATAGCCCAGTTCATGCATCACGCATTAAATTCAGATTCCAAATGTTCAGATCAGTGTATTTTTATTAGAGGACATGTCATGTCCGCGTTATTCCATATATTTAAGGCTTCAACAAGTTCCTACCCATCATTCGAGGACGAATGATCCCAAGGGGGAGATAATGTAACACCCTGTAAAAGTCGTGCATGGATTAGCCTTTAATAGAGTGCCCTTAGACTTAAAAACTTGAAAATTTTTCTAAGTGTAATGAGGACTTAGAGTCATTTTAGCTGGCAATCTTCGGGATACAACTTTTCAACCTTCCTGACATCCGCTTTTAGTTTTTCAAGTTGCGTTATGATCGGGAAATCTCATAGTACATCTCGGATAAGTTTCGGAATTTTTCGGAACGCATAAGGCTGCGTTTGGATTTAAAAACAGTAGCAAAACGCATAGACTATTGCCCAGTTTTCAGCATTTCAGGGTCAATTTCAAACGATCATAACTCCCTGTATATAATGAAATGTGTGAGCTATAATATATCAAACAAAAGGTCTTCGAGTACTCTTTCAATTGCAGTTGATTTCATCCAATTTGAGTATATGAGTAAAAAGTTATAATCGATTTACTCCAGTCTACCAAACTATCAACTGAGGGACATATTTGACCTTAATTGTTCCTTAGGGGTATTTTGGTAATCCTCCACCCCTATATATACCACCAACACGGGATTTAATCCCTCAAACACCATAATACACATACTTTTCCCAAAATTGCTCAAGAACTCTCCCTAGGGTTTCAACATTAAAACCCAAGCAACTCAAGATTCAACCGCGGGTTCGTGAAACAAATTACAGATTTGGAATCCTCTCGACGTAGGCTTCGATAGACACCCAAAATTCGTGGAGAACAAGGTACGCGGGGTTTTCCTAAATTCTCATGGGCATAGAAAAATCATGTTTTAGAATGGGGTTTTAAATTATGTATATATATTTATGTATAAGATGTTTTAACATCATTGTTTTGGTCTTTTGACCATCTCCAAAGCGATTTGACAGTTTATATACATATATGAATGAATGTGTTTCAATTTTGAATACATGAACTTCCTAAAGACATTTGACCACCAGGTGTTTGATGAAATTTCTGCATGAATTGAACTTTAAGTTTTGGAATATGAAATCCTTTACATCAGTTACATGTTTTGGTGGTCTAAACTATGTTTTGAATGAAAGCTCTTGCTTAATACATTATGGCTCAGAAAAATCATGACTTACAAGTCTTGGTATGACGATACCAACTCAGACTAATGTCATATCAGACTCAGACTAACAGACATTTCAGACTTTCATGATTTTAGACATTCAGAATGTTGCATGTACAGAAAAGGTTAAAAATGGGCATACAGAGATGTTAGGTGGTTCCCCGAAGAGGGCTTGAGTTCAAGCGACTCATTGCCTAAAACCGTGGTTTGCCGACCCGGGTATACTATTATGCACTGACTTAAATGTCCTGTGGCGTATCAGACTCAGACACTCCAACCCTTGCGGCACACTTGGGTTGGGGGCTTCCCCGCCGAGTCAATGGAGGATTCCATGATGCCCGTGGAATATCAGACTTGTAGGGGATTACAACCTAACTCAGAAGTAAAACACAGATCATGATTTGAAATGAACAGACAGGTTACATGTTTTCAGAAAGTGCCCATGTATTTTTCAGAAACAGTTTTATACATGATGTCTTGATGAAAAATTTCTTTCACTTAATATGTATATATATATATATGTGTGTGTGTGTGTGTATGTTCCATTATACTATTTTTTTGGATTGCTTCGCGTGCCAGTACTTTTGTGCTGACCCCCCCTCCTTCCAGGTTCTGAGGCACAGTCTAGGGGTTCAGCTACTCAGTAGACATTCTCGGATTTGCAGACTTGATCTCACAATGGTGAGCCTTCTATTATTCGGAAGGGCTAATTATGTCAGACATTATCTTATTTATTATGTTTTTGGTTTACTAGGGGCCTTGTCCCAGTTTCTTTTTAGACAGATGTTTATGTTCTTAGTAGAGATTTCACAGACTGATGTCAGATAGTATTATTCAGAAATGTTGCAGAACTTGGCCATGTTTACCGTACTCAGTTTTAATTCCGCATTTTATTATGATTATGAATGTTGTGCATGATAACCAGAAAGAGAATGGGTGTTCCGGGCCTTCATGGTTCGGGATGCTCGTCACGGCTAGGGCCTAGGCTCGGGTCGTGACAAGAGCGCACCATTCAAACACTTGAAGATATGCTACGAGCATGTGTTATAGATTTTAAAGGCAGCTGGGATGATCATTTACCTCTTATTGAGTTTGCCTACAATAATAACTATCATTCAAGTATCAAAATGGCACCATATGAAGCTTTATATGGGAGGAAGTGTAGATCACCAATAGGATGGTTCGAAGCGGGTGAAACTCTTATGTTCAGACCGGATCTTGTGTATCAAGCCATAGAAAAAGTCAAGGTGATTCAGCAACGGTTGAAAACAACCCAAAGTCGACACAAGTCATATGCGGATAGTAGAAGAAGAGGGCTAGAGTTTTCGTTAGGCGATTGGGTATTTTTGAAGGTATCGCCAATGAAAGGGGTGATGAGATTTGGCAAGAAAGAAAAGTTGAGTCCACGATATATAGGCCCGTATAAGATTATTCGAAGATGTGGGCAAGTTGCTTATGAATTAGAGCTACCCCAGGAACTCTCATCAGTGCATCCAGTATTTCATGTATCGATGCTTCGAAAGTGCATCGGAGATCCGTCCCTTATTACTTCTACTGAAGATGTGCAAGTAACAGAAGATCTTACCTATGAGGATATGCCTATTGCTATATTAGATCGTCAAGTTAAGAAGATGAGAAACAAAGAAGTAGCATCGGTGAAAGTACTTTGGAGAAATCAACAAAGGGAAGAGATTACATGGGAAGCGGAGAAAGCAATGAAATCGAAATACCCTTATTTGTTCAAAGGTGAAAAAGAAGTGCAAGGAGTGGAACTGGGACGCTAACAAGTAAGTTTTTACATATGCATAATATCTATATGATGACGTGAATATCAATTATGAATTCGAACTTGTTTCGGCTAAGTAACTACATTCACATTCGAGGACGAATGTCCTTAAGGGGGGAAGGATGTAACACCCCGTACTTAATTATGAGCATTAGCCATGGTTATATGTGTTGGAGTATATGTATTGATCATAAGTTATGTATATATGAGTTTAAGTATGAGTATTGATTATTTTGAGATAGTTTCAAGTGTATAGTTTGATTATATGTGTATGGGAATCGACTTTATTTATACCGAAATTTGCTCGTCGAAGTTTCTATGCGAAGTTTATCGAGTTAGATTTCCAACGATATAAAGATTTCTGGAAACAGATGAGTATCGGATATAAGCGAGCATGTTCGAAACTTGAAAACGGTGGACGCAATGAACAGTAAATGTGCAGAAATTTTCTGCACACAAAAGTACTGCAGCCAAACAGATTTTTGGGTCGACTTTAAATGATCATAACTCCTTGTAAAAAATGAAATGTGTGAGCTTCTATATATCGATGAGAAGCCCCGAGAGTCTTCTTTCTAATGCAATTGGTTTCATCCAAATCCAACGTCTAAGTAAGGAGTTATACTCGTTTTACTTCAGCCTCTCAAAACAGATTTTTAGGGTCAACTTCAAACGATAATAATTCCTTGTACAGGACGAACTGGGTGTCCTACTTTATATGAAATGAAATACCTTTGAATTATCTATCCAACGATACCAATTTCACCCAAATACGATATCGGAGCAAAGAGTTATGGTCGATTTACTTTAGCCTATCAAAACAGTCCACCATGGACAGATTTGGATTTACTTAAATTTTTAAGGGCAATATGGTCATTTTCCATCACCTCATGGACGAAAATTGGTCATTATATACATATACTTAGCCTCATATCCATCATGTTATCATCCAAATTATTGAAGAATAAGAAACCTTAGTCTAAGTTCAACTCCAATTATCTTGTGATTCAACCGTAGAAAGTCCAAATTGATTCCGTAGTTGTGTTCACCGTCTCGAGGGCTTCGAGAAGCACCCCTTATTTGTGCCAACAGGACTTCGAAATCAAAAGGGCCATTTTATGGTAAGGATGTAAATTATGTTGGTGTTATTTATATGGATATGTATATATATATGCATGTGAGCATAAGAAGTATGTTATTTGATTGTTGTTGAAAGATGATTGGGAAATGATGTTGGATTATGTTGAATTGTGAAGGGATTTGGTGTGATGATGTGGTATTGATGATTATATATATATATACACATAAACCTATTGTTCAAGTTGGTTTTTGGAATGTTTTGCAAATATTGGTTGTATGGAATTATGGAAGAGAATTGTGGTGTTGGGTTGCTAATACTAGATGCCAAACATTTCATTGTAGATAAGTGATTTGTAAAGGCGGGAAGTTGTGTTGAATTGGTATCTGAATCTACAACGAGGTATGTAAAGCATACTCTAACGATGTTCTTTGGCATGAAAACACCAATGTTCCATCAAGTAAGATTCTGAGGTTGTCCAAAAACATGTATTGTTCTACATTACCAACGAAGTTGTTTCCATTCTATAAAGTGTCAAAATGTTTCATTGATATACCAAAAGGCTCCTATTTCATTGTTGTGATATTGATGATTTTGAAACACATTGTTGATGTACCAATGAGTCTTTATTACGTCGTTATTGTATAGAAGGTCTATTACTTGGTTCTTATTGATGTATCGTTGTTTCAAAGTATCAAAAATGTGGTGGCGACTGAAATAACAATCTCAAAGATTAATTGAACTAAGTGATGGAAGTTCTCTCTTATCGGGTGGTATCCCAGGGGCATAAGCCTAGCATGGGTCGATCCCTATTTACGTGTTTATGGGTGGTATCCCAGGGGCATAAGCCTAGCATGGGTCGATCCCAGTTGATATGTATTGGAGGCAGCCTAATGGTCACAGTACAGTACAGTAATGATTACAAAGATGTTAAGAACGAAGGTAAAGTGATTGAATAAATTCAATGTACAGGTTGTCACAAGTTCTAGTAAGTGTGGTCCACTCCTATTACGATTTATTCACTTGTTTCGAATTTCTATTGAGCTCCTATATCATATGTGATTATCTACAGCTTTACATACTCAGTACATATTTCGTACTGACGTCCCCCACGGGGACCTGCATTTCATGCTACAGGCACAGGTACCTCAGCTCATTCACAGCATAGATAGGAGCCAGGTCATACAACTATTGTTGGTGAGCTCCAGTTTGCTTCGGAATTTTCCGAGTCGGTTCCTTATGTTTTGTTATTGTACAGGAGTCATGTGTGGGCGGGGGTTTGTCCCGACCCTAGTTATGTCATGTATATCCTAGAGGCTTTGTAGACATAAGGAAGGATAAAGTCATGGAAGTTTATATAGTGATGTTATATCTGTATATGTGGTGGCCCCGACGGCCAAGTATTATATATATATATATTTGTGCGTGTTGTGCTGATTCAGGTAATTAGATCCTTCTATATGCAACGAAGTGTTGTCCAAATTTTTGGTGACATGTAAGGGAAAGTACAGGTATTTGAACGGGTTCTCCCGGGCCTTCTCGGCTTCGGGTGCCAGTCCGGCCCGATGGGATTTTGGGGCGTGACATTCTAGGGGAAGGGAGCGGCGCTGTTGATGTTGGTTTTCGCTGTCGGAGAGTGGAAAGGAAGAAGAGGGAGTGGTCGGAGTGGGGAAAGGGAAAGAAGGGGTGATCGGAGCAGCGCCGATTCCGGCGATGGAGGGACTAATTCCGGTGGATTTCACTGATTTGAGGTTTTCTGGATAAAATGTTAGAATTGACGCGAAAAATAACTTCATTTTTTGATTTTTTCTTTCTTCTTTTCTGGATTTGTACTAATTTTTATGGGATAATACATGGATAATGTTGTCTATAGATATGGGTGTGTGTAGTGTTATATGGAATGCTTCATTGAAAATATGATCCTACAATATTCCCATATAAGTATTCTGTAATCTAAACATATTACACATAGTAACGAACAAATTCATATAATAAATACATTGAATAACACATGAAATTATTTAAACAATTTTATTCATATTTTTTACTTTTAATAAACTCATACAATGAATAATATAGGATCAAAGTGAAACCTGTATTAATTTTGAATAGAAATACGAAGTTGTTACCGGAATCTTCAAACAAAATTCTGACTTCAAATCTTTCTTTTCTCTTTTTTGTTTCTCAATTGGTGTTTTTCTCACTTTTTTTTTTATTCTGATATTTTTTTTTTGTCTGATGATTTCTTCTGATTATATTCTCCCTGTTTTTATCTGATAGTCTGATATATTGTAGAAATCTGTCTCTGATGTAGAAAGTACGTTCTTCTTCTTCTTTTTTCTGGGGTAGGAGTCCTTTTTATAGTGGGGTTCTTTGGGGGGAACGATTTTTTTTAAAATTTAGGGGGGGAGTAGTTTTTAGGCAGATAAAGGGGAGGGAGGTTTTTTTTTTTTTTTTTTAATTCAGATTTTATCATTATTATTATATATATATTTATATATATTTTTATTATATAAAATAATAATATAATAACAATTAATTAATTTTATGTTTAAGAAAAATACAATAAAATTTACAAATAGTCAAAATAAATACAATAATACAAAAATAGTTAATTTTATTAAAATTTAGAAAACAAAATATATATTTTATTTTATTACTATTTTTAATATCTCAAAATTAATATTACTTAATTATTTATTTTTAACTAAAAATTTATTAAAAAAAATTAAAATTAATAATCAAAATAATATATGATTGAATATTTAAAATCGATGGAGGATAAAAAATTACGTGTCTACATACGTATAGCATAATTTTATTCTTTTTCCCTTCCTCGGGGACCAAGAACATTGGCCTATAAATATTGGTCCTATTTCTTCATCTCAATCATCCCACATTTTGTAAGACACTCATCTTGAGTGTTTTTTTTTGGAATAGAGTGTTTTGTGTATATCTCGTGTATAGTGTGTGAAAACTTTATCTGAACCTTTTGTTTGTGAATAATAATTGTGAGGTTATTCTCTTGGATATATATACATTTTTGGATCATTAGATTTTTGTCTTTAATTTGTATACTTTCTCTTATCTTTGTTTTTGTTATTAGAGTAACTCTTCTTTCCATTTTATGGACTTAGATGACACATTGCTCAAACACGTTAAATTCGTGTCTCCGTTATTTTCTCCACTTGCCATTATTATCATCTTTTTTATTTTATTGTCACTATAATATTATTTGGTTAAATTCTACAATATCCGAGATTTCCGATCCTAACAAGTTAATTATATAAAAAAATTAATAATCTATAAAATCAAATGAGCAGAAGGAAAAGCCTTCCCGCCAAGAACCTGTGAGTGGAGATTCTTCTACTAATTCCTTGACGAAATTACCCTTGCCATATAATATATATACCCCTGCTAATGAACTCTTATGTGTATAACAGACTATAAATACAGTTCACGCTCCTCATTCTTCTTCATCATCACTTTCCCCGTTTCCATTTTCTCTCTGCACTAAAAAAGAAGTTCGTTCACAGAGATGATAATCGAGGTGATGTATGCTGTGATTTGGTACTTCAATAGGAATTGGAGAAGACAAGACCTCATGAATTCTGGAGTAATTCCCGCTCACGCTCATGCAAGCTTGGACGCGGTACATTCATCCTAAAATCTATGAATTAGTGTTCTGAATTAGTAAAAAAATGATGTAATTTAAGAAACTTTTCAAAATATGCTGTGAAAACCATGCTTCTATATTGTAGTTTTGTTTACTGATAGCTGATCAGAATATGATGCTAAATCCCCGATTCTTATATCTTCGGTAGTACTGATGAATTTCGGTTCTCGGAATATATTTAGGTATTGGTTATAATGATAGTCCGTTTGTTTTTCAACAGTAAAAAATAAGGCGATGATGAATTTTTGCTATTCTTTTGCGTGATAAAACGACTGGACTTAACATGCTGCTACTTGTATTTTAACATTTCGAATAGAGTTTGTTATTAGCCTAATTAGCTGGAAAATATGCATTCTGGAACAATTCCCCTGCACGCTTATGCAAGCTTGGAGGCGGTACATTCATCCTAAAACCTATGAATTTTGCTGTTCTAATAAAAAATGCTGTGATTTAAGAAGCTGTAATCGAGAAATCGAAAAATACTGTGAGATCGTACTTCAATATTGTAGTTTTGTTTACTGATAGCTGATCAGACTATGATGCTAAATCTCCAATTCTTATATTTCAGTATTGATGAATTTCGGTTCTCGGAATATATTTAAGCATTGCCGATAATGATAGTCGGTTTGTGTTTTTAACTGTAAAAACTAAGGCGATTATGAATTTTTGCTGTTCTTTTGCGTGATAACATTTCGAATCGAGTTTGTTATTAGCCTAATTAGCTGGAAAACATGCATTTTCGCTTCAGCTTTTTCCTGTGATTGATTAGTTTTTGCTGAATATATAGGTGTATTCTACGTTCTTCGGTGCTATGTTCTGCGCTACTATTGGATCCTACTTGCACTTATTCTGGGCAGTGGGGGGACTGTTCACAGTCCTTTCTACTGTAGCAAGTTTACTCTGTCTCTGCTTTACATCACCAGAAAGCGTGGTACGTGATCAATGACTCGTAAATTTTCTTCAAAGTTGTTGAATTACTCTTCAAGTCGCTTCTTATATCGTAAATCTTCTGTCAATGCAGAGGGTGAGGCTCTCACTATTGATGATTGCTGCCTTTTCCTTTGGTGCTTCTGTTGGCCTTTGTACCAAATATCTCTTTGAAATCGGTCAAGTGTAAGACTCGAAAGATGCTAAACATTGTTCTGATATCTTCTGTTAAAGTTTTACATGGTTGCTTTTACTGCTTTCTTGTCATGTTATATTACCTGGAACTTGATTTTTGTAGTCTTCAATTGTGTACTTAGAAAAGTTTGTTATTGATTGGTATATACTTGTGATCTCTCTATGCTTAATAATCGTTGGATCTACTTGAAATCCTAACTGGAAAAATTGGAATCCTTGTAGTCGTAGAAACTATTGTTTTCCACCTTCAATTAGAATGACAATTTGGAGTGGATGGATATTGTTATTTTGTATTATTCTTGCACTTCGTTAGCTAAAAGTGGTTTTGGACAACCTGAAATGTCTGACATTTTTTATCACTCTTACTCTGGTAACGCCCTACATTGTATGTGTAGTTGATTAAGCCTTGTTGTTCTCTGTTCTTTATTTGAAGAGTATTCTGATATTTTGAACAATATCTAACTTCAGAAAGCATTCCATGCTTGCTCTCCAGGTTTGTTCCCAACCTTTTGGCAGGTTCAACAATTGGCATTGGAGTTTTCTTGGCTGCAGCCTGGACAACAAGGGAAAGGAGTATCATCTACCTTGGTTGCATGGTTTATTCTGGTGTTATAGTGTTCTGCTACATGGTTATCAATCTTTGTTTTATCATTGACAGCCACACAGCTCATTCTATGTTTAAGGTAGGCAGTTGTATGCATTCAATGTGATCCCAGTCATTTCGAACTCGTTGACTCTAGTTCTGAACTCGCCTCTGTCTAATGAATGAATAATATGACTGACTTGATGAATACTGCTTGTGGTAGGCAATTTCTGAGCTGACATTCTTCATGGGATACCTTGTGGTATATAGCCAAGAGATACTTTACGATGCTCTCTTTGGAGAAATTGACTTTGTCAATCGCACACTCACCGTCTTCCTCAATTTACCGGCTGTAGTGGTCCATGCTGCAAGAGTACTATGCCTGCCTGAACACATTTGAGTGACGCAGACATGAAACTTCTGGGGGAGTAGAATAAATAGAGAGTAGAATGCACCTTAGCAGATGGCGAAAACTGTAAATGATGAAAAAGTATTCCTTTTGTGGATACATTGAATTTGGAATAGCCAAGTGCTTGAAGATTTTTGGACAAATTCTGATATGTGAATGTGAATTACCTTACCCCACAGAAATCTTGAATGCTAATACTGGTTGTTGATTGCCTTACACATAATTGTTCTTCCTTTTTTTTTTTCAGGACAGTGCAATAAAGACTATTTGGAGTTTGAGCTAATTAGTCATTGCTTAACACAAATTGAGCATATTTTTGGTATGCTCACTCAACAATTTTAATTTATTACACCAAAAGTTATTAAAACTAACTATTTTTGGACTTTGGTATTGTAGAAAATATCCTCTTTGTTTCCTCCTGGGCCCCTGGCACTTTCAATTTTATTTAGGCAAACCAACACGACTCTTTAGTTTAAAAGAGTAGCTTAGAGGGGTTATTAACTAAGCACAGCATTTGATAAAAACAAAAATTGTTTACAAGTTAAAATCATCTAAGAAGTCAATTTAGTCGCCCCCAACTTATAATCTTACTGTATAAGCACTTTTGATTAATCAAGACTTTTCTTATTTTATCATGAATGTCATTTGTCCTTTCCTTTTTTTAACGTAAATTTTTTTAAAAAAAAATAAGTTTTCATAAAATACTTTTAAAGACATTTTAGACATTTTAACAGAAAAAACAATTATTTGCACTTATTTTACCAAGCACACGAACAAATTGTTATCACATATTCTCTCCGTCTCATTTTATGTGTCGCAATTTCTTTTTCAGTCCATCCCAAAAAGAATGTCGCATTTCCTTATTTGGTAACTATTAAATGACATTATTCCCATAGTATCCTCAGTGGGTCCCACTTATTAAGAAAAGTCAACAAAAAAATAAATATTAAAGTAACTTTAAAAGGGGTAATTTTGTAAACTTTACAAAGCATCACTTATTTTTTAAACTCCATGGTAGATCAAATGGCGACACATAAAATAAGACGAAGATAGTAGTAATTGTCTAGGAAAATATTTCTTTATTCCAAACACAACCAAAATACATGTCGATTTTCTTGAAAATGCACTGGATTCATTATTGGATATTCTTGGGGTGCATCGATCGGTTCAGTTTGATTTTATGTATTATCGGTTCGATTTATCGATTTTTAAATATGCTAAACCAATATCCAAATCAATAAAATATTTTTATCGATTTTCGGTTTAATCGATAGGAAAATACTCATAAAATAGAAATAGTAGTAACTAACATGAAAAAAAATTGAATCGTAGTTGCAACCAAAAATCCTAAATGATGTGATTTAATTTACAAGAACCTTCAAATTTGAACTAAATGCTGTTTGGAGAAATTAAGAGTTTGTATAATTAAAATAATAAGTTTGTTAATTAGTTCAAATTAAGAGTATATATATATATATATTCTTATTGAGTTATCGATTTACCTAATAACCCAATAAAAAAAAATCGAATCTAACCAATAACCCAATAGTTTTTTTATATAAAACCATTAAAAAACCATTAACCCAATAACTAATAACAATAAACCAATAACATTTTTATCGGTTCGATTTATCAGTCGGTTCAGTTTTCGCACACCCCTAGTATATTCACGAATCGACTGTAGAAAAGACGTACAAATAAAATAAGAGAAGTACTTCCTCCCTTCCAAAATAAATAAATTGTTGAGCTATTTTTCAATGACCAAAATAAATAAATTATTTAAAAATTTCTTGAAGAGACATATTAGAAATTTATTTCAATTTTATCATTTCATTTTACGAAGTCACATTTTCTACAAAAATAATTTAAGAACGAATAATAGTCAAAATTAACCTACAATTTATGCCCGAAAGATTTTTCTTACCCAACAATTCAATTAACGAAGGGAATAATAGCGCAAGGAAAAGCTTCCCGCCAACGAGCTGAGTGGAGATTTTCCTATTATTATTCCTTGACGAAATTACCCCTGGCAACCAACTCGTGTGTGTATAACAGACTATAAATACAGTTCACGCTCTTCATTCTTCTCCATCACTGATCACTTTCCCCATTTCCGTTTTCTCTCTGCACAAAAAGAAGTTCGTTCTCAGTGATGATACTCGAAGCGATGAATGCTGTGAAATGGTACTTCAATAGGAACTGGAGAAGACGAGACCTCATGAATTCCGGAACAATTCCTGTGCCAGCTCACGAAATCTTGGAGACGGTACATTCATCCTAAAACCTGTTACTAATTAGTTTTCTGATTAAGAATAATGTTGTAATTTAAGATATTATAATCGAGAAATCGAGATTTATTTTTTCTTTATTGTAATCTGTTACTAATAGCTGATCAGAAGATGATGCCTAGTTAATCTTCAGTATTGATGTTCTCACAATATTTTTATATATTGCTGCTAATCATAGTCCGTTTGTTTTTAATTAACAGTAACAAATAAGGCGACATTCTACTTGCTTTTTCTTAATTCTTCAGGATTAATGAATTTCGACTCTCAGAAGATTTTAATGTATTGCCGGTATATTCATCCTAAAATTTAAGAATCAGAGGAGATTTTTCGGTTTTGCGGATAATCATAGCCGGTTTACTTTTAATTAACAGTAAGAAATAAGGCAGCATTCTACTTGATTTTCTTAATTCTTTGATTATCTGAATATTTTACTAGTATTGATGAATTTCAGTTCTTAGAATATTGTCGATAATCATAGTCGGTATGTTTTTGCAGTTTTACTAAGAAATAAGGCTACACTCTTACTCGATCTTCTTAATTCTTCGATTCTCTAAATATTTACAAGTATTAACGTAATCATAGTTGATTTGTTTTCACAGTAAGAAATAAAGCAACATTCTACTTGCTATTCTTAATTCTTCAGGATTAATGAATTTAGATTCTCAGAAGATTTTGAAGTATTGCCGTAATTTTTGCGGTTCTTTTGAGCATGGTTATGCTGTTGTTAGTGATAATCTGATAAAACCACTGGAGTCATTTTTCGGTTCAGTAAGAAATAAGGAGACATTCTGCTATGCATCTCTTAATTCTTCAGGATTAATGAATTTCGATTCTCAGAAGATTTTAGTGGATAGTTATGATGTTAGTGATAATCGGATAACCCTATTGGAGTAATATTCGCTTCTGCTTCCCTGTATTGGATTCCTGCGATCGAATAATTTTTGCTGATAATGTAGGTGTATCTTACTCTCTTTGGTGCCATGTTGTGCTCTACCGTTGGATCATACTTTCACTTGTTCTGGGAAGTGGGAGGGCTGTTCACAGTCCTTTGTTCTGTAGCAAGTTTACTCTGGCTTTGCTTTACATCACCACAGAGGGTGGTACGTGTGATCATGACTCGTAGATTTTCTTCAAAGTTGTTCAATTATTCTTGAAGTCGCTTCTTCTGTCGTAAACCTTCTGTCTGTGCAGGCGAGGAGGGTCTCACTCTTATTGATGGCTGCCTATTACTTCGGTGCTTCTGTTGGCCTTTTTACAAAATATCTCTTTGAAATGGATCAAGCGTAAGACTCGAAGATGCTAAACATACATTGTTCAGATATCTTCTGTTAAAGTTTCATATATGGTTGTTTGTACAGCTTTCTTATCATATCATATTACTAGGACAGTCTTCAATTGAACACAGAGAAAGCCTTGTTGCTGATTGGTATATACTTGTGATACCTGTATCCTTAATAATCACTAGATCTACTCAAAATCCTAACTAGAAAAACTGGTATCGATCTTCAATTAGATTGACAATTTGTAATAAGGACCAAGGGCATTGGAGTGGATGAATTTGACATTTTGTATCATTCTTGCATGCCGTTAGCCAAAAGTAGCTACTAGGATCACATAGGCTATGGACAACCTGGAATGTATGATCACATTCTGTTAATTCGTGCATTATATGTGTAGTCGATTGCCCTTGTTGTTCTCTGTTCCTTATTTGAAGAATATTCTGATATTTTGACCTATGTCTAACTTCAGAAAGCATTCCATACTTGCTCTCCAGCCTTGTTGCAACCTTTTTGGCAGGTACAACAATTGACGTTGCAATTTTCTATTCTAAAGCATTGATAACAAGGGAAAGGAGTGACATCTATCTCGGTTTCCTGCTTTATTCTTGTGCTCAAATCGTCTACTGCTTTCAAGTCAATGCTATTGATATCATTGACAGCCACACAGCTCATGCAATGTTTAAGGTAAGCAGTTGTATGCATACAATGTGATCACACTCATCCTATTACACAGTGCCTATGTTAAAATATCATTACTTTTGCCTCAAACTTCATATGTCTACATACATTGTGATACCTTTCATTTGAACTCATTGAGTCTAGTTCTGAACTCGCCCCTGCCGAATGAAATGAATAATATAACTGACTTGATGAATACTGCCTGTGGTAGGTAATTGTTGTGCAGATATTGTTCATGGGGTACCTTGTGGTATATAGCCAAGAGATACTGTACAATGCTCACTTGGGAGATATTGACATTGTCAACTGCACACTGACCGTCTTCTTCCATTTACCGGGTATACTGGTCCATGCTGCAAGAGTACTATGTCTGCCTGATTGAGCAACAGCCGCAGATATAAAATTTCTTGGGGAGCTGTAAATGATGAGAGAGTGTTATTTTGTGGCTACATTTTCTGATTGAATTTGGAATAGCCAAGTGCTTTGAATAATCCAGGCACATACATACTGATTGTGAATTACCTTTCCCCACATATATACTTTGGGATAAAGAAAATCCTGAATACTAATGCTAATTGTTGATTACCTTACACGTACTTGTTCTTCCATTTTTTTCAGGACAGTGCAATAAAGACTATTTGGACTTCAAGATAATCAGTTCCTTACTCAACTCAAAATTGAGCATATTGAGCTGTTGCATAGCGTTTCAAATTTTGCTACTGTTATGGTATAATAGAGAAAATATATTTCAACTATATTTAGGCAAACTAATACGATTCTTTTGTTTAAAGAAGCTTAGAGGGTGTTTCTCCAAGCACATTTTGACTTATCTATGCGTTTGATAACATTATTTTTTTTATAAGGCTAAATCAACTAAAAGGCTTAATTTAGTCACCACAACTTATAATATTAATGTATAAGCTCCTTTGGTTTACCAAGACTTTTGTGATTTTATCATCAATGTCATTTGTCCTTTTTTAAAAGGAAAAAATTATCGCTTTCATTCTAAACTATCTAAGACATACTTAAACTATTGGAGTGACCTATTATACACCTATATTATATAAAAGTGAATTTTTCTACACCCTGTAAAGCATTATACCACTTGCATGTGGTGCGGTGTTTCACACGCGCCTGCCATGTCAGCATAATACGAAAAAAATAATAAATTTATTATTTTCATAAGCTTTTCTTTTTTTCTTTTTAATTTAAATTTTTTCTTTTTCTTAATATCCAAAACCTCCATTGTTATGAGGTCAATGTCCAAAACCTCCAGTGTTATGAGGTCATGAACACCATATTCGCCACCATAAACTTTATTCCACCAACAAAATTATCATAACAATCAATTTCTTCTAACCACGTTCTTCATCCATAACCTATCGTCTTTTCTTAAAAAAAAATGAATTCTCTTCTTCTTTATTGATTTTTCAGTGAGAAAAAAATAATAATTTTTTTCTTTTAGAATGAAGGGAAAAAGGCAAGAAATCTTTTCTTTTAGAATAAAGGAAGAAATATGTGGAGTAAATTTATTAAAAATATTAAAAATTTAAAATTTGTTAGTTAGAACATTAATGGTAGTGAGTTAGATTATTAATCAATGGTATAGTGAGGAAAATTGATGGTGGTAGGTGAAATTAGCGTCGATTCGATGAAAATGGATGATGGGTTGTGAAGAAATTGCGTTATTTGGGGGTGGGATATAGAGAGAGATAATACATCAAACACTCCCTCCTCTCCGAATTTATTCCGACAACTTACTTTAACACTTAAACTTATCTTTTATTTATTTACCTCCTTAATATCTTTAAAGTGAATTAATTTAAACCCTAATAATGACGCAACATTTTTTTAAAAAGAAAAAGAAAAAAAAACGTGTGATTTATTTTTTTAAAAAAAATAATCCCACTTTTATATAATATATATATATATATATATATATATATCCAAATCACACTATTTGTTCTCCTATATATTCAAATTACATCCTTTCTTATCCAATATATTCAAATCACACCCTTTCTTCTCCAATGTCATCCACCCTTCACCCCTCACCCCCGCACCCCTTTCTTTTATTTTTACCCACCTCACCCAATCCCCTTTCTCCTTCTTCAAATTCATCATCTCCATTATTTCAGTTGGCTACTCAAAAATGAATTTAAATATTTCTACTTTCATCAACCATGAAAAAGAAAATCCCAAAAAATAAAACTGAAAGAAAAAGAGTTAATTAACCACTTTATGTTAATAGAATGAGCATAAATGTTGTAAGGGGGAAAATGAAATTAAAGATGATAGTAGTTTTACAGAAGAGAAATTAGTAATTGAACCAAGTTGCTTCAACTGTTTATTGAGCAATGTTTTTTTTTTTGCTTTTTGAATCTCATGATGTAAATCTTTTCTTTTTTCTTTCCTTTTCAGTTTGTGGATTTGATATTTATTTTTTTTTGCCTTTTTTTCTTCTTCTTCACACTATATAGCTGGGTTTTTTAATAACTTTTTAGAGAAAGGTGCAGGCTTCTTCACACTATAATGAATTCTGGGATGGGGTGTGGGCTGTCAGGAGTGGGGGGTGGGGTGGAAGTAGAAAGGGGGTGATGGGGCTTGAAGAAGAAAGGGATATGAGCGGGATGGGGGGAGGGGGAGGGGGAGGAGGGTTTTTTTCTTTTTTTTTTTAATATTGTATAATAAATAAATTTGTGGGGTCACTATTTTTAAAATAAATTTTGACGTGGTGCTGATGTGGCGCAAGTGTAATACACTCTCCATAGGGAGAGTGATGTTGTATTTTTAAGGTGGTATATAATCACTTCAAAAAGATTTAGGAGGTAAATAATTATCTGTAAAGTTTAAGTGTTAAAGTAAGTTGCCGGGACAAGTTCGGGGGAGGAGGATTTTGATGTATTATCTCATATATATATATATATGTATGTGTATATATATACATATATATGTATGTATATATATCTATATCTATCTATCTATCTATCTATACATACATACGTACCTATATATATATATCTATACATATATATCTATCTATACATACATACATATACACACATATATGTATATCTACTTTCAACTAATGGTATGCAATAGTAAATGAGGTTTAAATTTAGACCCACTTTTAAAATTAATTAACAATTGATGAATGTAAAACTAAATGAATAAAACAAACGCATTTGGCATAGTTTAATTAGATTTCATATTCTATTTTAAGAGTCCTTAGTTATATAAATTAAGTTACCTATTGAATCCTTTACTCCTTTAGAAATGATTTCAGTTGAGCACAATTGCTGACATGGCGCTGATGTGGCATAGTGCGTGCACTGCACTCAATTTAGGAGCGTGAAATATTAAATTTTAGTTGTTTTTTTTTTTTACTTAAATCTCTTCATCTTTTTATTTTTCTTAATTTCCTCCTTTCTCATGATTTTTTTATTTTTTAAAAATAATTTCTCCCCCTTTTTCTAAGATCAGTTCTACTGTTCTTCTTCTTCATTTTCCCTTTTCATCTTTCTCTCCCTTCAATTACCTTAACAGCTTAACCCGGAAAGGCAATCGATTAGACAGTGAAGCTCTAGCTTTTCTTGTTCAACAATGTGCTAATTTCGGGTAACGGGAAGAAGGAAAATGGATCCATTTACATCTCAAAACTACTGGGTGAAAACACCCAACGACTTTTTTAGCCAACCATTTGATTAATATGTATGGTGTATGTGGTGATCATATTGAAGCACGTAAGATGTTTGATAAAATGTCTATGAGAAATTTATATTCCTGGAATAATATGCTTTCTGGTATACTAAGTTAGGCATGATTAAGGCTGCTAAAAGGTTGTTTGACAAAATGCCGGAGAAAGACATTGTTTCTTGGAATACTATGGTGATTGGTCATGCTCAGGTTGGTTATTTCAATGAGGCTATTAAGTTGTATAGGGACTTTAGGAGGTTGAGTATTGGGTTTAATGAGTCTACTTTTCTGGGGTTATAACTGCTTGTGTTAAGTCCAGGGATTTTTCTCTCACAGGACAGGTTCTTTCTAGTTCAATTGTTGATGCTTATGCCAAATGTGGGGAAGATGAGCGACGCTAGGAGGTTGTTTGATGCAATGCGAGTAAAATAATTTCGACCCCCCCCCCCCCCTCTCTTTTTTTTTTTTTACACTTGTCATTGCTCAAAAATGAAGAAAGTAACGTTTGGTGCAGTTGGGTGGGGGTGCGTATTAATGGTTTTTTTCTTTTAAATTTAAATTTAATTATATTAAAAAATTATTTTTATAATTATTTTAAGTTAAAATACTATGTGTCGTTGTCTGATTTATCATTTTGCCATGTCATTGACGTGTGTAGTACACATATTTTTTTTTTGCCACATCAGCAGATTGTGCTCAATTGAAACCATTTGTGAAGGAGTAAAATGTTCAATAGGTACATGACCTAATTGAGGTGCCCATATAAAAAAAGTCGAATAGTTGAGGGGCTTGTATATGTATTCTGCCTAAGTTAGATATAGTTTCAGTCAGATGTACTATATGTCCTATTTTAATGAATTCTTAATTGTATGAATTAACTTGTATACAGGGGCGGAGCCAGCCTTCTATTCGGGGGTTCGGCCGAACCTCCTTCGACGGAAAAATATACTATTTATACATGATTAAAATTATTTTTTATGTGGTTATAGTAGGTGTTGAACCCCCTTCGACTGAGTTTTCTTTGAATATGAAACTCCCTTAGTTGAAATTCTAAGTTTTCTTTGAATATGAAATTCCCTTCGTTGAAATCTTGGCTCCACCTCTGCTTGTATATTAGATATTACGATGGAAGTGACAAATTCAAGTTGAAGTGCTATTAATTGAAATATTATAAAAATAGTTACAAATATAATAAAGATAATAATATAATAATTTTAAAAAATATCACTTTTATTTATTTAATTTTAGTGAATAACAAAAAGTTTAATTAATAGTTGAAACATATGCAATATGCACCTGAGTGCCGACCTCAATCTGATCATTCCAAAAGCTACAAAAGTAAAAAAGTAAGCTGAAGTGAAAAAAATAAATCATTGAATCATTATCAAAAATTCTTCTCTTATTAAGTTCACCCTATTTCCAAGTGAACGTTCATAAGATTCAATCTATAAAATTTCACAATTCAATCAAATTGGATAAAATTTCCTTTGAAAATAAATAACAATAATACCTAGTTCGTATTGTTGGTGGGAGTGTGAAATTAGTTAAGATGCGCACAAGCTGACAGATAATACGATTATATAAAAAAATAAAAAATAAATAAGTTTATTAAGAAAAAACACCCAGAGAAATTAAGTTTACTTGGAGAAGAATCTGGAGCCGAAATTTCAGATCTAATTCTTCGTTCAATATTTATAATCTTTCACTCTTTATGCTTTATAGAGACATGCTTGTTTCGTCCAATTTCGAGTAAATATTTTCAACTTAAAGAGAAATATGAGAATTTATCAAAAGGAGAGAATTCATTATCTAAATTTTATATAGATAATCCTAATTGAACTTTAATCTACATAGCATAATCTTAGCTTGTTTTATTTTAAAAAATAAGGTAGATTTTTTTTTTTGGTCAAAACAGTACTCCGATGCTCCTTTATGTGCCAATATAGTAGCTTGTTAGGACTCTTATGAAAGACTTTTTGCCAAAAATAATGATCGTTTTTTTTCAAAAAATATGTATTATTAATATTTATATTTATGTATATTTGAGAAAAATAGTAAGAAGATAATTTTGTCTAAAGGGAGTTTTTTAATAAAGGGCAAAAAATTCGAATCACTTTTTTACTTCACACTTTTAATATATTCTAAGGGTCTTCACACTTTTAATAGATAATAGATGATTATGTTTTTTTCACGTCAGATTTAGGAGTAAAAAAATTCATTTTTAAGTAGTTTAAGTGTGTATTAGATCATTTTAATAGTTTAGGTGTGTCTTAGACTTTTCGAGTATAATTTAAGATGAAAACGTTGACTTTTTCCTTTTTAAAATGTAAAATTACTTTTAAATTTATATTTTTTGTAAAATGCCTTTAAAGACATTTTGTTTTTTTTAACCTAAAAAACAATTATCGCACCTTTTTACCAAAATCATGAATGGATTGTTATCGTATTTATTTTCTAGGAAAATATTTTCTCCATTCCAAACACAACCAAACTACTCTTCTGATTGATAATATCAAAACTCAAAAAGGATATGTCAAAAACTGAAGGAGAATAACAATAGAATTTAAACTTACTTATATTATTATTGCTAATAAAAAAAGAAAGAGAAAAAACACTCATTATAAATGGGTCAGGAGAATATAAATGGGAAATAAGAGACAGGACTAGGAGGTGAAAAATCTAACCCTCAAAAAAAATAAAAATAAAAATAAGAGAGGTAGCATTTGATAATTTAAAAAAAGGGTGTAAATATACCCCCTTTCACCTTTGGGCTGTAAAAATAATTAGAATTTAATCCCTTCTTCTTAACAAATAAATAATTAGAATTTTAACTTAACACGTGACTTGAATTTTTATTAATAAAAGAAATTGTTTCACAAGTAGTTGAAGCGAAAATGCAGTGAGGTGGGCAACACTCATCCAGATCAGCAAAAAATTGTTGCTTCAACGAGACAATGTCAGGCGCTTCCTATTAATCAAGAAGAAGAAAGAAATGAGAAGTCTGCATCTGAGTCGGTGCGATGACATCATTTCTACTGCAACGTACGTACATTATTGTATGGTACTAATGGGAACTTGCCAATTTTTCATGACAAAGTTGACACCCGACAGGACTGGATGAAAGACTGCTTCTCAATACGACATCGGGATGCACTAAGAACAACCGGCTACCTGATTATTAATATCTCCGAAAACTCAAATTCTGGACAAAATAATGCATTTGCTCATTATGCAGCAGCACACTAACAAAAACGGTAGCTTCAACATTGGAAAGAGAGTTTACTGTAGAATGTATTTGAATCGACTAAGTGATTTAGTGTAATGCTTTTCAAAAATCCTACAAAATAAGTTAATAACCAACCTCTATGACTAGATTCACGTCGTTGAAGGTATCATAGCTCAAAACAACCTTTAAAAGAGCGCACACTTTTTCATACTGCTCTCGAGTCATCTTTCCTTCCTTTAAACGCCCTTCGAGATTGGCTGGAAAAGAAACAAACATTTTTCGAATTGGTGAACCTTGCGAACTAATTTACGAGTAATTATGGAAAAAATAAAGCTCAATAATTTTTTTTTGTGATTTGGGTTGGACGGATGGGATAGATTTTAGTGATTTGGGTTAATTTTTTTTTTTCTTTTTTACTTTTGATTAATAAAAATTCAATCAATAAGAAACTGTCACGTATTAAGTTAAAATCCTAGTTATTTATCTATTAAGAAGAAGGGTAAAATAGAGCCAAATAATGGATGGAAGAATATTTTAAAGCCCAAAAATGGGAGGAAGGTATATTTGCACCATTTTCAATAATTGAAGAACATTTCAAGCCTTTTTCGTTTAAAAAATAAATCAAATGAGGAAAATGGAAACTTTCCCGCCACTCATTCTTATTCCTTGACGAAATTACCCCTGCCATAACAGGAAGCTAAAACCGTAAATATATATTATATACATCCCCCTGGCAGTCGTTGGTAACAAACTCTTCTCTATATAAACACAGCTCATTCTTCTTCTTCATCACTTTTCCCATTTCCATTTTCTCTCTGCACCAAAAAAGAAGAAAGTTCACAGTGATAAATACCCGAGGCCATGATGAATGCTGTGAAATGGTACTTCAATAGGAACTGGAGAAGACAAGATCTCATGAATTCTGAAACAGCTCACGAAACCTTGGAGACGGTACATCACGAAACAATTCTCAGTATTTGATTCCCCTCTTTTTTTTGTGATTGATTCGTTTTTTGCTGATAATTTAGGTGTATTTTACTTTCTTCTACACCATGTTGTGCTCCACTGTTGGATCCTACTGTTATCTCATAATGTATTCGGGTGGGTACACAGAATCTGTATGTGTGCAACAACAACTTCAACTTTAGTTCAATGTTTAAAAAACAAGAACACAATGAAGTAAAAAAAATACCCTCAACCCAAGATCAAAGTGATCTTTACAAGAGGTGTATTTTATTTTCAGAAATTAAGATGAAACAGAAATGACAAGTCCTCCGAATTCACGGAGTGCCCTTAAGGAAATAATTCCCCTCACTGTATCCGAGGTTGCGGAATTTTTCTCCCAGGATAAAATGACCTTCAATCCAATTATAGCGGTACCTCAAATAATTGGATTCCACGAACGCACTCAACGATTTGAATGATCACACAGAATATTTTTAAGTGAAGAAGAGTTTTGTATTCTGAAAAACTTCCTTTTCAAAACCTGTAAATGAAAGCAGGTTTATATAGCCTATCAAATGCCTCTTCGAAAAGGTGGCATTGGTTCACTTAAATAGTGTGACTTTTTCTGGAAATTCATGTCTGTTTATCCAAAGAACGTGTCCTTCTCCGAAAAGACATACCAGTTCACGAAACAGTGTATCATTTCGTTTAACAATTACATCAGTTCGAAACAGTGCATCAGTTCAGGAAACACTGTTTCGAAAACCTGCGTGCATGCATATAAATGGAGCATTAAAAACACAAAACTGTTGTTGCATTTTTTCCTTTGACATTCGGATTAAATTTCTATCAAATAAACTTTGTCCAAAAAAATAGATCTCATCGATCGTTTTCCAAATCCAAATCCAAATCCAAAGCCGAGCCGAGCGAGCGACGACGACGACGGCGTGAGGCATTTCTTATTTCTTGCCTCACTTAGCATGTGGAGATGTATTTCACAATATAAATACTTTAAAGATTCTTGCTCCCACCAATGTGGGAGAATTTTAGTAAGCTTTCCTATTTTGAGCATACTTTCCATTTTGGGTGTAAACTCAATTTTCTCTTCCACTTAATTCCCTCCATTTTTCATTCAAACACACACATAGACACATAGAACCCAACAATCCCCCATATGAATGGGGAATGACTATTTTTTTGAAAAACTTTACGGGCAAGTATATGATCATCAAACAAAGACTGATTGCATTTGGATAAGTGGGTTTCCCTTTGAACTTTCCGTAGTGAACATGCATTGGATGCACTCGGTTAATTGGTATATTTGATATCTTTGAACCGTTGAACTTTAATGTACACCTAGACAACACATGTCACACAACCAACCTTTTACCATTTATGGTTCTCACGATTTTGTTTTTTTCAGCTATGAACACGTCCCGGTTTCATGAGAGCTTAGAGAATAGGCCTTTACTAACATTCTCCTTGAAGCAGCTTCCACTTCTCCCTCACATAGGTGATTTCTAAACGTTCAATCCTATAGATTAAACTATTTGGTCAAATCTGTCAAATTTAGATAATCATTAAAAGACTTTTCACCTTAAGTCTTATCCTAGTTTACGATCCATTGTCTACATCATGAGAATGAGTTGGGTAATTGACAATGTTGAACCTGTCAGACACAACTTTGTTTGATCTCCTTGAACCTAGCTCTTGGGATCTCCAGTCTGCTAGGTAGAGTTACCGCCATGCTGGCTTGTCCTAGGCCTTAAACCCATTCTATTGGATGTCCTTTTCACTCCTTCTCTAGATAGGCTTTTTGTAAGTGAATCCGACACATTATCCTTTGACTTTACATAGTCAACTGTGATAATTCCACTAGAGAGAAGTTCAATAACGGTATTGTGTCTTCGTCGTATGTGACGAGATTTACCGTTGTACATCATGCTCCCTACCCTACCTATTGCCGCTTGGCTATCACAGTGTATACATACTGGTGCCATTGGCTTGGGCCAATACGGAATATCTTCTAAGAAATTCCTGAGTCATTCTGCTTCTTCACCGGCTTTATCCAATGCGATAAATTCAGATTCCATTGTAGAGCGAGCAATACAAGTCTGTTTGGATGATTTCCAATAGACTGCTCCTCCACCGATAGTAAATACATATCCACTTGTGGATTTTACTTCTTTCGATCCGGTGATCCAATTTGCATCACTATATCTTTCAAGTACTGCAGGATATTTATTATAATGCAAGGCTTAGTCTTAAGTGTATTTAAGATACCCCAAAACTCTTTTCATTGCCATCCAATGAGTTTTGTTGGGATTACTCGTGTACCGACTCAATTTACTAATAACGCATGCTATGTCTGGTCGTGTACAGTTCATTATATACATTAAACATCCCAATACTCTTGCGTACTCCAATTGTGAGTCACTTTTACCTTCATTCTTTCGAAGTGCAAAGCTCACATCCAATGGAGTCTTGGCAATACTGAATTCCATATACTTGAACTTGTCAAGTACATTTTTGATATAATGAGATTGTGACAATGCCAACCCTTGTGGAGTTCAATGGATTCTTATACGTAAGATTACATCTGCAACTCCAAGGTCTTTCATATCAAACTTGCTCTCGAACATTCGTTTTGTTGCATTTATGTCAGAAATGTCTTTGCTGATGATCAACATATCATCCACATATAAACAAACAATGACTTGGTAGTGTATTTAATATAAACACATTTATCACATTCATTTATCTTGAACTCGTTTGCCAACATGGTTTGGTCAAACTTCACATGCCATTGTTTAGGTCCTTGCTTTAGTCCATACAATGACTTAATAAGTTCACACCTTATTTTCCTTTCCTGGAACTACAAAACCCTCATGCTGTTCCATGTATATTTCTTCCTCTAATTCTCCATTTAGGAAAGCGGTTTTCAAATCCATTTGATGGATTTCAAGACCATATACCACAGCCAAGTCAATTAGTATTCGAATCGATGTTATCCTTGTTACTGGCGAGTATGTATCGAAGTAATCAAGGCCTTCTTTTTGTTTGAAACCTTTTACTACAAATCTTGCCTTGTATTTGTCAATAGTACCATCCGCTTTCATCTTCCTTTTGAAGATCCATTTAGAACCTAAAGGTTTATTTCTAGGAGGAAGATCAACCAATTCCCATGTATGGTTGCTTAAAATTGAATCAATCTCACTATTGATTGCCTCTTTCCAAAAGGATGAGTCCCAAGATGCCATCGCTTCCTTAAATGTTTGAGGCTCATTTTCTAAGAGAAATATTACAAAATTCGATCCAAACGAGGTAGATGTTCTTTGACGTGTACTGCGTCTTGGATTTTCTTCATTATGTACATTCTCACTTGGTTCATCTCGAGGTCATTTAGACCCCCCAATAGACTGTTCATGTCTAGTTTTATACGGATAAATATTTTCAAAGAATTCAGCATTGTCTGATTCAATTATTGTATTTTCATTAATAATCGGGGAGTTCAGATTTATGAATGAAAAATCGACATGCTTTACTACTTTTAGCATATCCTATGAATACGCAGTCCACCGTCTTAGGTCCTATCTTAACCCTTTTAGGCATAGGAAGTTGGACCTTTGCTAGACACCTCCACACTTTGAAATATTTCAAGTTGGGTTTTCTTCTTTCCCATTTTTCATAAGGAATTGATTGTGTCTTACTATGGGGAACTCTGTTGAGTATACGATTGGCTGTAAGGATAGCCTCCCCCCATAAGGTTTGCGGTAAACCAGAACTTATAAGCAAGACATTCATCATTTCCTTCAAAGTTTGGGTTTTTCTTTACGCAATTCCGTTAGATTGAGGTGAATACGGGGCCGTAGTTTGATAGACAATTCCATTCTCTACACATATTTCGGCGAAAGGAGATTCATATTCTCCGCCCCTATCACTTCTTATCATTTTTATCTTTTTATCTAACTGATTTTCAACTTCAGTTTTCTATTGCCTAAACGCATCTATTGCTTCATCCTTACTATTTAGCAAATAGACATAACAATATCTAGCGCAATCGTCAATAAAAGTTATGAAATACTTTTTCCCACCACGTGATGGTGTTGACTTCATATCACAAATGTCAGTGTGTACTAAGTCTAAAGGATTAAAATTCCTTTCAACGGACTTATAAGGATGCTTTGCATACTTTGATTCCACACACGTTTGATACTTTGATTTATTGCATTCAAAGTTTGGCAAAACTTCTAAGTTAATCAGTTTTCGTAACGTTTTGTAATTAACATAGCCTAAACGTTCATGCCATAAATCATAAGACTCAAGCAAATAAGAAGAATTTAAACTTTTATTTATTTCAACATTCATTACATTCATCTTATAAAGGCCCTCGGTGAGATAGCCTTTTCCTACATACATTTCTCCTTTGCTAATTACAATTTTTTCAGAAACGGTTACACATTTGAATCCGTTCTTGTCTAGAAGTGAAACAGAAATTAAATTCCTACGTAACTCCGTAACATACAAGACATTGTTAAGTGTCAAGACCTTTCCTGAAGTCATTTTCAAGCATATTTTCCTGTTCCTTCTACCTTAGCAGTAGCGAAGTTAGCCATGTAGATCATTTCTTCTACTTGAGCCGGAGCGAATGACGAAAACAACTCTTTGTTGGCACATACATGGAGGGTGACACCAGAATACATCCACCATTCGCGAGGATTCCCCACCAAGTTGCATTCTGAGAACATAGCACCCAAATCATCGCATTCTTTGTTGGATTCAATCATATTTGCTTGATCCCTTTTCTTGCCTTTCTTCGAGGCACGACAATTCGTGGACTTGTGGCTAATCTTGCCATAATTGAAGCATTTTCCCTTGAATTTCTTCTTGAATTGATGGCTTCCTTGTTCAGCTTTCTTCCTTTTCTTAGAATTGTTTTGGTCATCTTCTACAATATGTGCTCCATTAATTGTAAAATTCCCTTTTGACCTTCTCTCGGCAGCCTTATTATCCTCTTCAATACGTAGTCGGACAATAAGATCTTCGACAGTCATCTCCTTGCGTTTGTGCTTCAAGTAGTTTTTGAAATCTTTCCACATAGGTGGTAGCTTCTCAATGATCGCTGCTACTTGAAATGTATCATTCACAATCAAACCTACAAAACAGTTTATGTGAGTTCTAAGAACATTTTCAATTTGTTCAACTAAGGTATTTTTCAAAAATATACCTTCTGCTAGGAGATCGTGAATGATTACTTGTAATTCCTGCGCTTGAGAGACAACTGATTTGCTATCTATCATTTTAAAGTCCAGGAACCTTGCAACAAGAAATTTCTTAATTCCCGCATCTTCTGTCTTATATTTTCGTTCAAGTGCCCCCCACAATTCCTTTGATGTCTTAGTTCCACTATAAACATTATAAAGGTCGTCTTGTAGACCACTCAGAATATAATTCCTGCAAAGAAAGTCTGAATGTTTTCAAGCCTCTACAATTACGAAATGCTCTTTGTCCGAGGTTCCCTCGAGCACCTCAGGAGCGTCTTCGCTAGTGAACCGTTGCAAACACAAAGTGGTGAGGTAAAAGAACATCTTTTGCTGCCATCGCTTAAAGTCAATGCCCGCAAATTTTCCGGGCTTCTCCGCAGGTGCCATTGGTTGCGGAGCATTTGCTCGACTTGTTGAAGCAATACTGTTTGATCCCACAGTCGTAGCCGTATCTTTCATTAGACTATCGTTAGTCATTTTTCTGTCACCACAAGACAAAAATATTTAGTATTTTCAGAATACTACTTGTAAAGTTAAGCAACTTTAAATTCTTCTTCTTGTTTCTAGTTAACAATGAAGTTTTTATGACTTTCAATTGTCAACCGAGTGAATTTTAAACTTGTGATGAAGATTTTATGTCTTCTAATCACTAGTTAAATTCAAACGGAGTAGAAAGCTTAAAGCATTAATCTCCAAAAACAAGTTATACAGATTCTGAATTATTTCCTTAAGATTGTTATCTCGTAATGTATTCGGGTACACAGAATCTGTATATGTGCAACAACAACTTCAACTTTAGTTCAATGTTTAAAAAACAAGAACACAATGAAGTACAGAAAATACCCTCAACCCAAGATCAAAGTGATCTTTACAAGAGGTGTATTTTATTTTTAGAAATTAAGATGAAACAGAAATGACCAAGTCCTCCGAATTCACGGAGTGTCCTTAAGGAAATTATTCCCCTCACTGTACCCGAGGTTGCGGAATTTTCCTCCCAGGATAAAATGACCTTCAATCCAATTATAGCGGTACCTCAAATAATTGGATTCCACGAACGCACTCAACGATTTGAATGATCACACAGAATATTTTTAAGAGAAGAAGAGTTTTGTATTCTAAAAAATTTCCTTTCAAAACCTGTGAATGAAAGCAGGTTTATATAGCCTATCAGATGCCTCTTTGAAAAGGTGGCATTGGTTCACTTAAATGATGTGACTTTTTCTGAAAATTCATGTCTGTGTATCCAAAGAACGTGTCCTTCTCTGAAAAGACATACCAGTTCACGAAACAATGTATCATTTCGTTGAACAATTGCATCAGTTCGAAGCAGTGCATCAGTTCAGGAAACGCTGTTTCGAAAACCTGCATGCATGCATATAAATGGAGGATTAAAAACACAGAACTGTTGTTGCGTTTTTTCCTTTGACATTCGGATTAAATTTCTATCAAATAAACTTTGTCCAAAAAGATAGATCTCATCGATCATTTCACGAAGCCGAAGCCGAGCGAGCGACGACGACGACGACGACGGCGCGAGGCATCTCTTATTTCTTGCCTTACTTAGCATGTGGAGATGTGTTTCACAATATAAACACTTTAAAGCTTCTATTTTAGTAAGCTTTCCTATTTTGAGCACACTTTCCATTTTGGATGTAAACTCAATTTTCTCTTCCACTTAATTCCCTCCATTTTCCATTCAAACACACACAGACACATAGAACCCAACACCTACTTGCACTTATCCTGGGAAATGGGGGGACTGTGTACAGTCCTTTTTTCTGTAGCAAGTTTACTCCGCCTTTGGTTTACATCACCACAGAGCGTTGTACGTGATCACTGACTCGTAGATTTTCTTCCAAGTTGTTTGAGTCGCTTCTTATATTGTGAATCCTCTGTGTATTCAGAAGAAGAGGGTCTCACTCTTGATGGTTGCTGCCTTTTCCTTCGGTGCTTCTGTTGGCCTTTTTACCAAATATCTCTTTGGAATCGATCAAGTGTAAGACTCGAAAGATGCTAAACATTGTTCAGACATTTTGTGTTAGTCTTATATGGTTGCTTTTACTGCTTTCTTGTCACATCATACTCCTGGAACCTCATTTTTCTAGTCTTCAATTTTAAACATACAAGGCTTGTTTCTGATTGCTATATCATTAGATCTACGCGAAATCCTAACTGGAAAAAAAGGTAACCTTGTTGAAATTATCTTTTTCCAGCTTCAATTAGAATGACATTTAGTAGTAAGGACAAGGACATTGGAGTGGATGAATTTGACTTTTTACATCAATCTTGCACACCGTTAGCTAAAAGTGGCTACTAGGATCATATTGGTTTTGGATAACCTTGAACGTCTGATCACATTTTGTATCATTCCTGCTCTGTTAATTCCTACATTATATGTGTAGTTGATTTGCCCTTCTTGTTCTATGTTCCTCGTTTGACGAATATTCTGATATTTTGAACAATATTTAACTTCAGAAAGCATTCCTTCCTTGCTTTCCAGCCTTGTTTCCAATCTTTTGGCAGTTACAACAATTGGCATTGGAATTTTCTGCTTTGGAGCATTGAAAGCTAGGGAAAGGAGTGACATCTACCCCGGTTGCCTGCTTTATTCTTGTGTTCTAGTGTTCTCCTGCTTGGCCATCAATGCTTTGTATATCATTGACAGTCACACAGCTCATTCGATGTTTCAGGTGAGCAGTCGTATGCATACAATGGGATCACACTCATCCTATAGCGCAGTTCCCGTGTTAATAAGTCATTACTTCTGCCTCGAACTTATTATGTGATCACACTCATTTTGAACTCATCGACTCTAGTTCTGAACTCGCCCCTGCCAAATGAATGAATAATATGACTGACTTGATAAATACTGCTTGTGGTATGTAATTTCTGTGCAGACATTGTTCATGGGGTACTTTGTGGTATATAGCCAAGAGATACTGTACTATGCTCACTTGGGAGATATTGACATTGTCAATTGCACACTTACCGTCTTCTTCCATTTACCGGGTATACTGGTCCATGCTGCAAGAGTATAATGCCTGCCTGAAAACATTGAGCAACACCACAGACATGGGATTTCAGGGAATGGAATAAAATAGAGAGTAGAATGCACCTTAGCAGATTGGGAAAACTGTAAATGATGAAAAAATACTCCTTTTGTTGCTACATTTTACTGATTGAATTTGGAATAGCCAAAGTGCTTTGAATATTTCTTGGCAAGTACTGATTGTTGAAATCTTGAATACTAATACTACTACTTGTTGATTACCTTACACATAATTGTTCTTCCTTTTTTCCAAGATAGTGCTATAAAGATTATTTGGACTTTAAGATAATCAGTTCATTGCTTAACTCAAATTGAGCAAATTGAACTGTCACAGTTTCAAATTTTAGGGGTCTCATTAGAACCATATATAAGAGCTATTTGGTGTAATTTCACAAAAGCTCACTCACCAATTTGCTTTTGTTATACACCATAGTTATTAAAGTATTTTCGGTATAATTGAAAATAGCTTTTTTGTTTCCACCTAGCACTTTCAATTGTATTTATAATTTATGTAGACTAATTAACACGACTCTTTAGTTTTTTTAAAAATATTTTAGAGGGGGGTGTTTGGCTAGGCACATTTTGGATTATCTATGCATTTGATAAACACAAAAATTATTTATAATTACAACCAACCAAAAGTGATAAGTTGATCATCTCCAACTTATAAGTCGATCGAAAGTCAATCAAAAATCATACGAAAAATGTTATAAATTGAGCGATCATTCTCATCTTAATATGATGAAAAAAAATAATAAATCACAGTCTGACCAAAATAAAAGTGAAGAGAGTGAGTAATACTGAAATGAGTAAAAGGAATCCACAAAGCAGGCATTTGGCCATGAAAATAAATTTTTTTGTAGTTGAGTTGGAATTGAAGTTGAAGTTGGAGTTATATTTGGCCATGTCTTTCATAAATATATTTTTTTAGATTTTTGGAAAGACTTTTTTAAATATAATTTTGTACCCTCAATTCTTAAAAACTATCAAAATCACCAACTTAACTAATTTACCTATGAGATAAACCAAATGTGAGAGGAGGCAATAATGTTGTCTTTATTGTTAGTATTGCATAGAGAGTCACAAGAATTAACGAATTAAGGTTTCATTGTATCATGAGGATATTTTGAGAAAGAAAAAATAATTGAAATTGCTTTCAATTTTGAAGTCTTTTATCGATGAAAGTAGAAAGAAGTGGGTAATATGGTAGCTAGATATTTAACTCTGGTTGTTGGTTGAAATTAATAAGGTGTTTTTGTAAAAAAAATAAATTTTTTAAAATGAGGTCATTTATAACAATAAATAAAATTGAAAAAAAAGTGAAAACAAGCCCAAATTTCGTTTTTCGTTCACATAACTTTGAAGAAGGTATAACTTTCATCCCTCTATTTCATCAAATAGCGCAATTTTTCGTTATTGTAGTTTCGTTTCGTTATTGAAGTAACTTTTATTATTCTCTTGCGGTTGTTTAATGATAATCTAATGAAACGGTTTCTCTCCTTCTATGGTAAGAATTAGTGTAAAAATGTTAAATATATGTCGAGAAAGAGTAGTTGAGAGAGTGAGAAATGGAGCTGATACTAAATACTCAATAATGATGAAATTTTGATTCTCAGAAGAATTTTACTGATTGCCGATAATGACAGTCGATTTGCATTTCAAAGTTCAGGAAAAAATAAGGCAACATTTTTTACTTGCTTTTCTTAATTCTTCGTGATCTATGAATTTCGATTCTCAGAAGAATTTTAGGGATTCCCGATACTGATAGTCAGTTCAGGGATGACTCAAGGGTGAGACTAGTAAAGCCTCGCTTTAGGCCTCCAAAATCTCAAGGCCTCAAAAAAAAAATAATAGTTAATTTTATAATTTTCTTTTCTTTTTGACAATATTGAATATAGAAAAAAAAAACTATCATCATTCAATAGAAATATTTTAAAACTTTGAATTAAACTACTCAAATCTCTATAATAATAAATAATATATTTACAATAACATCAAGGTAATGTATTTACAATAACATCAAGATAATGTATTGAAAATGCATGGCTAACGTATTATTAACTTGAATCAAACCTTACTATTATAAATAATAATAATATTATTATGTGAAATATAATACTACACTAAAAACAAAAATTATGAGGAAAAAAAACAACATTAATTTTTTATTTATTATGTAAATGTATATTTTTAATGCCTCATATTTAAATTTGACTTTAGGCCACTAATTTTATTGAGATCTTTGAGTTTTGTGCTTTACAATTCAGTAAGAAATTAGGCAACATTTTACTTGTTTTTCTTATATCTTCAATAATGATGAATTTCAGTCCTCGTAAGTTTTAGAAGTAATTTTTACCATGAGGGTTACGATGCAAATACATTTGTCCTACTGTGATTGATTAGATTTTGCTGAAAATATAGTTGTATTTACTCTCTTCTGTGCCATTTGGATCCATCTTGCACTTGATCTGGGAAGCGGGAGGGCTTTGTAGCAATTTTGCTCTGGCTTACTTTGCATCACCAGAGAGAGTGGCAATGACTTATAGATTTTCTTCAAATTTGTTAAATTATTCTTGAAGTCGCTTCTTATATCGTAAAATTTTGTCTATGCAGAAGAAGAAGGTCTTACTCTTGATGATTGTTGCCTTTACCTTCGGTGCTTCTGTAGGCATGTTTACCAAATATTTCTTCCAAACAGATCAAAAGTAAGTCTAGCAAGATGCATACATTGTGTAGATTTCTGTCGTTGATGTTCTGTATGGTTGTTTTTTACTTCTATCTTGTCAAGTCATATCATCAGAACCTGATTTTTGTAGTTTTCAATTATGTATAGAAAGAGACCTTCGGTTGATTGGATACTTTCGATCTGATTATACTTGATAATAATAATAATTGTTAGAGTTACTCTAAATCCTAAATGGAAAAATTGGTATGTCTAGCAGTTGCATTAGAAGCTAGTTGTTTCAATCTTGATCTCCTAAATGTTGACTACTCTCTCTGTGAAAATTTTGAAAGAAGGTCTCGGAGATATCTCTGCCTGAGTTCGTCTGTATTCTTCACAAGACAAAGACAAGGGAATTGGATTGTATTGTTCTTGTGCGCGGGTAGCTAAACATGGCTAGGATTTGCATAGATTGGAGAACCTGGAGTATCTGACAATTTATAATACAGATCATTACCCCAACATCTTCAAAAATCAATCTCTAGTGATATATTTAACAAGCTAATCTAATTACTTACTAATATCAATATGCAAGTAACTACTCTACCTCCTACAACAACAATATGGTATAAGCATGACTTTGACCTCTTCTTCCCGACCTATTTATTGTTCCACCTCAAGTACATGTCCCCGGTCATTTTGAACTTCTCTTGCAGGTTCATTCTAGTTTGCTGAATCAGCTTTAGGGAGCTTCCTGTCACAAGTAAGTCATCTACATATACTAGTATGATCACCAGTTCATGAACAACTTGTTGTGTGGATAAAGAATAGTCATAATGAGACTGGGCAAAACCCATGCTAATTAAGGATTCAGTTAGCTTCAAGTTCCATTGCCTGGGAGCCTGTTTTAGGCCATATAAGGACTTATGGAGTCTGCAAGCCTTCTTCTAAGTCTCCATTGGCTTGCAAAGCCCTCAGGAATAACCATATATACCTCTTCATCCAAATCACCCTGAAGAAAGGCCTTGTGAACATCCATTTGAAAGATATTCTAGTGGGAGGAAACAACAAGAGCAGCAACAGCTCTGACAGTGACCATTTTAGCCACTGGTGAGAAAGTTTCAGTTTAATCTAGCCCCTCCTGTTGAGAATATCCCTTGTCTACAAGCCTAGCCTTGTACATTTCAACCTTATTATTAGACTTGTGCTTCACCTTGAGCACCCATTTATATCCAATGGGAACATGACTAGGTGGAACATCTACTATAGACCAAGTCTTGTTCTCCTCAAGAGCAACAATTTCTGAATGCATAGCAGCAACCCACTGAGGGTCCTTGCTAGACAGTAAAAAATTGTGGGCTCAATAATAGCAGAAAAGGAAGCAAGTGAAGCTCTATAAGTAGGAGCAAGATGGTCATAACACACATAATTGGTCATAGGATAAAGACAAGGCTTCTTGGATGAGATATAGTTATTTAACCACATAGGGGGTCTGGTAGCTCTATGAGAGCGTCTCAACTCAGCAGGAAGGGGTTGAAGCGGTGATGTTGAAGTGGAAGAAACAGGTGATGGAACATGATCCATGGAAGAAGATAAAAGAGTATTAATTGGGGTAGAACAAGCAGGATCATCACTAGGCAAAGAAAGCACAGGAAAAAGAGGTAAGAGAGGTTCCTCGTGGTGCTGAAAGGGAAATATATTTTTCCTGAATTGAATATCTCTGCTGACCAGGAAGATCTTGGAGCTAAGATCATATAGTATGTATCCCTTCTGAGATGAGGAATAACCAAACATAGCAGTAGGTATGACTCTTGGACAAAGCTTTTCACTTCCTTTTACTACAGTTATAAAGCCAAGACACCCAAAAACTCTAAGATGATGCAGAGAGGGAGCTTTGTGATGCAACTTCTCAAAAGGAGATTTACCATTCAGAAGAATAGATGGTAATCTGTTGAGAATGTACACTGCAGTAGTAACACATTCACCCTAAAATTTTAAAGAAACAAAGCCTTGGAATCTCAAAGCTCTTGCCATATCTAGAATATACCTGTGTCTCCTCTCAACTATACTATTTTATTGAGGAGTATACACACAAGAACTTTGATGTAGAATACCTAAATCTCCCAGTAAGGTAGAAATATGAGTATTAAAAAACTTAGTACCATTGTCAGTTCTGAGACATTTAACTGAACATGCAAACTGATTTCTGACCATTTGTATGAAATCTTTAAGGTATAACACCACCTCAGACTAAGAATGCATCAAAAATATCCAAGCAAACTTGGTATGGTCATCTACTATAGTCATGAAGTACCTCTTACCATCATGAGTAGGAACTCTATAAGGGCCCCACACATCAACATGAACAAGAGCAAAAGCAGTAGGAACATATGAGTGACTTACAGGAAAAAAAAGTCTTATTTGTTTTGCAATAGGACAAATAGTACATACATGTTCCTTAAGATGAGAAGAGTTAAAGCCACTAACATTCTTAAGAACTTTCAAAGGTGCATGCCCTAGTCTTCTATGCCATAGTAAGGTAAAATCAGTACTAACAACATTATTGCTGATTATAGTGACATTTTGTATACTATAATCAGCTAATGCTACAGACTGCGGCTTTGAGTCTTCTCAGGTGTCTGCTTCCTTTTGGCATTGTGTTGTGGTGTGTCCCTGTAGTATGTATAATCCATCCTCCTTTTTACCAATCACTATCACCTTTCCAGTAAAGAGCTCTTGAAATATCCCAAAATTAGGATAGGAGCCAACCATACATTTGAGCTCTTTAGTGATCTTTGAGACTGAGAGAAAATTATATTTAAACTCGGGTATATGTAACACATCTTTCACTGTCAATATATTGAACACTGAAGCATTTCCTGAAGTTGTAATTCAAACTTGCTCTCTAGTAGGGAGATATACTTTATTATTAGGTAGACCAAATATGTCTTTTGACTTTGTTAGCATATACTTATTCTGAACCATGTGGTTTGTAGCACCTATGTCCACTATCCAATTATAAGCACTTAAGCAAGTCATAAGTGTAGTAATAGTACCTGAACCAGCAGAAGTGCCATCACTTGAACCAACTTGAGCAGCATTGGCCATATGTTCTGGTGCTTTATCTTTATCCAATATCTGTGCAACTTGAGAGTATTGTTAAGCTATAAATGTTGGTAATGCTACTGGATACTGAGCAGCAGGAATCTGATAGTGACACCCTTGAGTAGAGTGTGGTCCTTGAGGCAAGTTTCCATAGAACATGCCAGGATTTGAGTGTTGAGTATAAGAAAATGGAAGAGAACCCTATGAATTATTATAGCTGTGATGTGATTAAGATGAGAGTGTTGAGGTCTGACCCTCTACAGTATGAAAAAGACTACTTTTTGTTACATTGTTAGCTTGGATTCCTCCTTTCTTCTTGAACTTATAATCTGATGGATAGCCATGAAACTTATAACACATATCTTGTGTGTGACCTTTAAGATGACAATAGTCACATTTTAGCATTGATCTATCAAAAAATTCTTTGACCTGCCACTCCTAGGCATCATTCTCTTGCTCAGTAATGCAGTAGATCCACCATAACTACGTGAACTACTGCTAGTTTTCATATTGTGATTTATTCTCTGACTTTCCACATTCAAAATCATAGCATATACTTGATTAACAGTAGGTAGAGGCACAAGCATTAAGATTTGACTTTTAGCCTGAGCATAAGTTTCATTTAAACCCATCAAAAACTGCCACTGTTTCTGTTGTTGAAAGTGTTCTGCATACTGCTTAGATTCAGCACAAGCACATGTAGGAGGAGGCATTAGTGCCTCAAATTCATCTCTTAACTCCTTCAGCCTCGAGAAATATACAGAGACTGAATTTGAACCTTGAGTTAAGGTAGTTATCTCTTTATGCAGATAAAACACCCTAATGCATTCACTTTATCAAATTTCTCTTTCATATCACACCACATAGTATGAGCATTGGATCCATAGATGACAATACTAACTTGATCCTTAGAAATTGTGTTCATAATTCATGCAAGAATTCTAGCATCACATTTGTCCCAAATCTCATGCAAACTGGAGTCAAAACTCTCCTCCAAGTACAAAACCTAACTTGTTCTTGCCTCTTAGACTAGTTTCATAGACTTACTCCATAAAGCACAATTCTCAGATCCTATAAGCTGAACAGAAGTAAGGACCAAACCTTGAGTATCAGAAGGATAAATGTATAGCGGATGGTTGTGATTGATCTGATCCTCCACCTGAGTAGTTGTATGTGAAGTCGATCCTCTGACTGAGCTATTAACTGCCTCAGTAGTCATGATTTTGAGCAATTGAAGTGAATTTTGAGTAATTTTCTTGAAATTCAACCTTGCATAACCTCGAGATTCAACTGGAAATTCTTCGATGTGCTTGAATCAAAGAATCTGTTGAACAATAGCTCGAAACGTCACTGGAACACTAGTTCTTCTATTGCTTCTCCTCCAGAGCTTCGCTGATTGATACAAAGATCTTCTAGAACCTTCTTTCTGATACCATGTTGAAGAGATCAATCATTTTCTGATACCATGTTGAAGAGATCAATCATGAAGTTGTAGAGATAAGATTATTGCAAGTAAAAAGAATCTCAATTTCATATATGGACCAAGCTGTACAATGTGCTCCTTTTATAGACAGCTGAGTGTTGACAGCTCAGCATAACTAGGGGTGTTCATAGGTCGGTTTGGGTCGGTTATTGTTTCAAACCATAACCAAACCAACTTAGTCGGTTTTTAAATTTCTAAAACCAAACCAAACCAAACAAAAAAATAACCACCGGTTTGGTTCTTGTCGGTTTAGTTCGGTTTGGTTTGGTTTTTTTGGTTTATAACTTTAGCTAATGATAAAAGTTGAAAATTAAAAAAAACAAATTCAATCTAACATATGAGATGTCAACCGAGTGTTGTATCTCAACCTTGAAACTAAGATGTCAACTGAGTGTTATACTTCGGCAAAGCCATGAACAACACCATATGAACGCTTCTAAAAAAATATTTAAAAACTACATCTAACAGAATGTTATGATAAACCCCGCAAAAGATGAACACATAAACTTCTTGCTCGACAAGGTTAAAAAAGAAAGTTAAAATTTGTGATTGTCTATAGTTTAATGAATCTTAGCTGTAAATTTCAATATACAATAAGATATTATTTTCAAAACTAGTATCATTTGTCATTCAAAGGGCGAAATTCATTTAGAATCTCATAAGGTACTGTCAACTGGATGAAGACATATGACTGAATGTATTACGCCTAAAGTTAAATCATGATTAAAATATAAAATATAATAAATATTTATATATATATATATATATATATATATCGGTTTGGTTTGGTTATTTTTTCGATTATTTTAGAGTAAAACCAAACCAAACCAAATTAGTATCGGTTTTTTAAAATTCAAAACCAAACCAAACCAAACCTAACCAAATATCGGATTTTTTAATCGGTTTGGTTTGGATCGCAGTTAGGTTTGGTTTTAACCAAACCGTGAACACCCCTATATATTACATAACAACCACTAACTAACTAGAGAAAATTGAAGAATAAGTGTCTTTTAAGTCTTGAATGCAGGATTGGTGACATTGACCAATAGATAGGTCAAACATTATTAGGAAACTTGATCAAGTTAATTGTGGATTTGATTAATATTTTCAAAACATTCTAATCTTTTAAAAAATACAAATCAACCCAACCCACACCCTCTTCAATCCAAATCAACCACTCTCTTCTCTCTCTCGACAGCTTCTCTCAACTCTCTCCCAACCAACAGTTCTGCAAAATTTCTCCCTTCAACCCCCGACGATAAATAGATGGGCTTCGAGTTTCCCTCTTCAATTCAATCAACCTGTCTCTTATCCCTCTCTCGACAGCTTCTTTCAACTCTCTCCCAACCAACTATTCTGCAAATTTCTTATTTCAATCCTCGGCGACTTCAACATCCGACTACAAATAGTTTGGATTTCAGTTTATTTTTGACTTCAATCGACGTGACAGCCTTGCTCTCCGGCCACAACAGCTTCGAATTCTTCATCGGTCCTTTTCTTCTTTCACAGGTAAAAATTTATGGCCTTTTTAGTTTTGAAGAAAATGAGGAACTTGAGCCAACTTCTCTTATAGTATTAGTTAACAATTTCAATATTTATTGCACTAATTTGAAATGTGGTCTGAATAAAATCCTAATTTCTGGTATTTCTTCTTTTCTCCTCTTTTTGAAGTGAATTATGATATTTTGTTGTTTGTTGCATTTTTTTGAAGTTTGATTTTTATTGTTTGTGTTTATAAAAATAGAAGGACAATTTGGTTTGATTTGTTCTGTTCTTGTTCTTGGTAAAAATGGTGAAATTGCTGTTTTTTGTTTACCAAAATTGTGCTACTGTTTCCTCCGACAGATTACCCATCTGGTGCAACATATTAACCATTTGATGCAACAGATTCATCATATGATGCAACAGATCAACCATCTGATGCACCAAAGGAACCATCAGATTACAATTCTGATGCAACAAATTAATAATCTGATGCAACAACTTTACCATATGTTGTAATAGATTAAGCTTCGGATAAAAAATCTGATGCAACTAATTAACCATCTGGTGCAATGGAATAACCATCAGATTAATGATCTGATGCAACAGATGAACCTCCTATTGGATAAAATCCTACCAACTCTTCCCACAGGAAAAGTTCAAGACTTGATTTTTCCAACTGATCATTCATCTGTCGTGATAGATGACCCTATGTTAGAAGAAATCTAAACAATATTGACCGTTGATAACTGTTCCAACAGATCACTCATGTGTTGCAACAGATGTGTGACCTGTTGCACAGATCATTCATCTTTCTCAACAGATGAGTGATATGTTTTGTATTATCGCAACAGATTACTCAGCCGTTGCTACGGATTATTTAACTATTCCAACAGATCACTCATATGTTGCAACAGATGATGCCACAACAGTTGTGTAATCTGTTGAACAGACCATTCATCTGTCTTAAAAGATAAGTGGTATGTTTTGTGTTGTTGCAACAGATTACTCATCCGCTGCAACAGTTTGGTTATATACTGCAACAGATATATTACCTGGTGCAACAGATCGGTGATCTGTTGTAACTATTATTTTATTGTTTTGCTTGTTTGATTTACTGTTATCCCTTTTTAATGATGCATTAATCAACAATAATATATTATTTTATGTTTCTGTTAATTTTAGATAATATGGTTCCCAAAAGAACAGAAATCGAATCAAGTCCAAGTAAAGGAACAAGTGAAGCAGCTAGGCTACATCTACCACTCTATGAGCTTGCTTTACAAGCGTTATCTCAATCGGAAGCAAAATATGATGAACACGGGGAGGAGGAATATTTCAAAAGAGATGATGCGGATGCTAATAGCCCTTCCACCGAAGAGCTGGTCAAAGCCTTCAGCATTGATCGTTATCCTGTGAGAATGCAGTGCGATGGTGCCGCAGATTTAACAGGTGATTTCATGGTTAAGTCAGCCATAGGAAAATCTTTCGATGCTTTCAGAAAAATACTTCGAGAACAAAAATTGGATGCTTATTTCAGGGACAACTGCTTTGGGAAATATCTTGATTTGCCGGAGGACAACAATGCTCGTTTCCAAATGAAAATGGTATATGAACTTCTCAAGCGTAAGTTTATGTATGAAAACAAAGATAAAATGGATGAGGTGTGGATAAATTACTGTGGCATGCCTGTTTGTTTTGGTTGGAAGGAGTTTTTCATAGTTACTGGAATAAAATGTTATCCTTCTTCTCAAGTTATACCTATTCTAACCCAAAAAAAAGCACCTCGCACACCTAAAAAAGGCAAAGGCAAGTCATGTGATCGTGATAACCTGGTGTCCATTGTTGGTCCAAGATTAAAAAACAAAAATTTGATAGAAGCGTTGAAAGGTAAAGGACTTTCAAAGAAGCACAAACAGTCATTGTGCTTGGTTTGGTTTGTACATAATATTCTTTGGGCGAAAGACGTTAACAACAACATAAACCTCTGTTTAATAAAGATCTTTGAGGATCTTGAGGCGTTTAACAGCTATCCATGGGGGTATGAAAGCTTCAAAATGACTGTCAAATATTTGTTGACTCCGTTAGCGCCAAAGACAGTCAACTTATATGGCTTCCCATGGGCTTTCATGGTAAATGTTTCTTTATTATATTATGATATCATTCATTTTTTTCGCTCAATAATGTTTTGATTTATTGGCGTTATTTTATAGGCTTGGGCATTTGAAGCCATTCCTTATTTGAGACAACAAGTGAACTACCAGGAAGGAGTTTCCTGTCCAAGAATCTTGAGATGGTTGTCGGCCAAAACTCATAAAAATGCAAAATTTCTTGATCTCTTCAACCCCCCGAAGGATGCAGTAAGTATAATTATAATTATTTTTTTCTTTTAATTAATGTTTTTTTTGAATGATCTAATCATCATTCTAATATATGTAATGATTTATGTTAGAATGTGCATACGTCGCTAGTTCCGACCAATCAAGAGTTGAAGATGCCATTTTTTCTTACTTTACGATCTGTGAAAACTTTATCGGACCCTAAGGTCATCGACAGAATAAAAATGAAATTGTTTGGAGCAACAACCATTACAAGAAAAACAATTTTGGAGGGTGGGCTTGTTGTTGTTGATAGAGATTTTGATGGTGGTAGTGGTGCTAATGTTGGTGCTAATGATGCTCCTCTTACAATATTTAAAGCAAACCATTATGAGTATGATCATACTGGTTATACAAATTTTGCCTCTCCCAGCGAATGTTCTGCATGCAAATGTCAAGACTGCAGGGCAAAACATGATGTAGTGATTAATGTTATTAATGCATTAACTTCTTCTGTAAAGGAATTGACATCTAAGAGGGGTCTCATTCCATCAAAGAGGATTTTATTTTCATCTTCTCCATTAGAGATTAGGGCTAAGAGGAGAAGGAGAGTGATTTCCAGGGCATTATCAGGCATCCAAAAAAGTGTAATTGCAACTCCTCTGTCTGCGTGTTGCACTGAGCAACGTACAATGTCCAAAGAAGAGAAGCACGAGCTGAAGAAGGTGAATATATTATATGTCTTCCAACTGAAAAAACAAATAGACACATATCTATTTCAACAGATGACACATCTGCTGAAAATTATCAAACAAATATATACATCTGTTGCAACAGTTGACTAACCTGTTGCACCAGATATTTATCTAGTGCAACATATGTATCGTCTGTTTTAGAAAATCAAACAGCTCTTCGTACATCTTTTATTTGTACCAACAGAAGACCTATCTACTGCAACAGATGATTCATATGTTGCAACGGATGGTTCATCCATTGGAAATTTAAAACGGGAGGAAGACCTATTTGATTTGCTAGAAAAAATGAGTTATCCTTTTCCGTTTTGTTGTATCTCCGTGATTAGCATTGACCAATTTTGGCTTTTCAGGTGGATGTAGAAAAAGCTACTGCTAAACAACATTGATAATATGCTACTCTTTTTATGAAAATACGGAGAACAGAAAGCGCAAAAACCGTACGCAAGTGACAATGAAGATCCACGACGAGCAAAGCCGAATTCCATAGCACCGGATGAAGAACAACTTGTCCATACTGAGTAGATCTTTATAGCTTGATCCTATCAAAGCAATCCTTGGTAGTATACTTAAATTGTTATTGATGTATTTGTTGAGATCTGTACCCATAACAATTTTTTTATAGTTCATTTATTCGTTGACTTATTTCAGCTAATTTATGAATGCTTTCATTTATTTTATTTTTTCTACGAATTTATTTATTCCTTAGATTTGAACTTATTAATTGAAAAAGAATACTAGATTCAAATATTACAACAGATAATGTATCTGTTGCAACAGACGTCACATCTATTGGAAAATTCAAACAGATTTAGACATATGTTGCAATAGGTAGGTGATCTGTTGGAATTTATCAAACAGGTCTTCCCACTGTTGCAACAGATGGACTTTAGATAAAAACATCAAGATAATGCAACAGATGACACATCTATTAAAAAAAAAAGAACAGATTTAGACATATGTTGCAACAGATGGACTTTATTTGTTGCAATAGACGACACATCTATTGGAATAATGAAACAGATTTATACATATATTGCAACAGGTAGGTTATCTATTGAAATTTATCAAACATGTCTTCCCACTGTTGCAACAGATGGACTTTAGATAAAAATATCCAGATAATGCAACAGATGACCAACCTATTACAATAGATAAACTATATGTCAGAACAGGTAGAATAACTGTTACAACGGATGGAGAATCTGTTGCATTATAAAAAATCAACTTTTGTTGGACATAAAAAATTGCCACTACGTTTAAAAAGGTTAAAGTGAATTGAAATAAAAAAGGCGCAACTCATCGACGGTGTTCAGTTCAAACACCTAAAATAAAATAGGCATCAAGTAGACATGTTCATTTTAAAGACGTAAAATAAAATAGGCATCAAATGTGTTAGTGTCAGTCCTGACACATTTCGCTGACTTGCCATCACTTGGCCCCCAACGATCATTCCCCCCCCCCCATTGTCTTATATATTCATCTTCCTCCTAAAATTTAACCCTAAATTTCTAAATTTTCTTCTTCATCGTCATCTTCTTTTATCTATCCAAATTCTTCAAATTATTACTTTCATTTTTTCCAACTGACCTTGACAATGTCGAGCGCATCTTCCACTGTTTTTTGTGATAAAATTTTTTGATATTGTAAGTGCAGTCATGAAGCTCTGTTAAAGACTTCTTGGACTCAACAAAATCCGGGTCGTAGATTTTTTACTTATAAGATTTCAAAGGTAATATTTTATTTATTTAATTAATTAATTAATTATTGACTTGTAATTATTTTGTAATTGTGTTCTCTTTTTTATAGAAATTGGGTGGATGCGATTACATAATCTGGGGTTTGTTGAACAAAGTCAAGGCTTCTGAAGAGAAACAAAATTGAGCAAGAAGATACTACATTGTTGTCGTTATTGCTACTGGTTTGGTGTTGTTGGGCACATGGATATTGAAGCCTAATTGCTGAAATTTTTATGGTGGTGTGTGTATTTGTTACTGGTTTTTTGTTGACGAGCACATGGATATTCAAGCGTAACTGTTGGAAAATATCAAAAAGATTTAGGCATATGTTGTAAAATTTAGGTCATCTGTGAAAATTATCAAACAGGTCTTCCCACTGTTGCAACAGGTTAGACTTAGATTATTAGATTATTCATAGAAATTATCAAACAGGTCCTCCCACTGTTGCAACAGATTAGACTTAGATTATTAGATTATTAGATTATTAGATTATTCAAACAGGTCTTCCCACTGTTGCAACAGATTGACAATCTAATCTATTGTATTATAAAAAACTCAACTTTCATCAGAAAAAATTATTGCCACTACATGTACATGTAATAAAGTGAAGGGTGACTTGAAATTAAAAATTTCTATTTCACAGGCTCTTCTATATACACAGGCTTCAAGCGTCCAGTTAGTACCCCATAAGCCCAGACCTCTTGCAGGTTTTCCACAACGTTATCATACAGAAAAGTCATTGGCTCAGCCATTTCTGTGCTGGTCAGTAAACATTTGATGTGTGCAAGAGCGTGCGAGCCGCTCGCTTTAGCGGTATCATCTTTTGGAAGGATCATTCCCCTGTTTCGACCTTCAAAATCCCATGATTTCTTCATCAACACTTCCTTTGGCAAATGATTCATCAGTTTACTCTCCCTCAACAAGATGGGCAACAACACCATCAGTGGCTCCACGAGGAGAAAAAGATTGAAATTTTCGACAAGAGGTACGTTGGAGTCATAAACATTGATCTTTCCCTCCTCGAGTAGTATCTCAACAGCCCAATAATGCATGCCGTTCACGCTAATGACTGCAAGAATCCTTTTTGCCTCGGTCCAGCTCTTGCCGTGTGGATTTGGCCTGTCCCCTCATATCTTAACATTTCTTCTTCATCCAAGACCAACGTAGGAACTAGGAAATCAAGTCCCACGCCAAGGGCTGACGCCTCTCCATTGAGTTGATCGTACCTATCCTTGAGCTTCTTGCAGAAGTCGAGGTCCATTATCCTATCGACAGCGTCATAAGCTTCTCGGTACGTTAATTGTCTTTTCCTCATGAGGTAGAGAATTATGTCAACTGCTGTGAGATAAGAAGTCAATTTTTAAAGAAGTCAATTTTTAATTAGGTTAGTAATTGTAAAGATACAACGGATGGTCCATCTGTTGCATAGAGTTCTCTGAATCAATAATCCAACGCAACTTATGCAACATATGGATAATAAGTTGCAACAGAACCACAACCAGTTGCACCTGTATACCCAGCTGTTGCAACAGACGTGAAATCTGTTGCGTAGCTTCTTCTTCATGGGGTAGATTAGAAGGGCTAGGTTGGGAAAAGTAAAGTTGCCTTTTCCTCGTACGGCATACGCATAGCAGTCATAGTCTGGAAGTCTTGGGGGGAAAGAGAGACCTGGGGTAATCTGGTACGCCTGGCTTGGCATTCTTGGCCTGTCACAGATCTCTCTTCTCTTCGGCGCCAAGTTCCCCGTATATGTCCACCTTCTTGACTGGCCCCTGAACTTCAACAGCTTTTGAAGAGGGAGAAATTGTAATCAGTAATTGCTCTTTTCTTTCTCCTAACCAATGATGTAGGAGTGTGTGGCTCCCTCACCTTCTTGGATGGTATGACACACCTCTTGGATTTGAATTCCTCGATAGCTTTAGAGATAGCCTCTACTTTTTTAAAGAGTTTATCCTGTCTGTCCTTGCACTCATCGCATTCGCAATGAGAACACGAGGGTGAAGAGTGGTGAAAGGGACCTGTGTAAGGGCGAAAAAGGGTGTTTTCAAACATATTTATTCCTTGCTAGCAGCATCAGCATGCCTTCCACCAACACCAACAACTCCACCAGAAGAAGCACCTGAATCTGCCTTAGTAAAAGGTTGGTCATGAAGAGCCTCAACATTAGGCCGACCTTGCCTAACTGCTCTTCTTATGGCTGTTGCTCCAGCCACCGTTGGGTCTGCAATAGTATCAACATGACCAAGAGTAATATAAGAAGTTATCACCGACTCCTCCTCAGTAGGCACGATCCATGGATGCTCAACCTATAAAAAAGAAAAAAAGACAGATGCATTTAAATCATATAATATAATAATTTTCACAGTTAGGCTACATTTAAAAAAAAAACCCATCTGTTGCATAGTTTGGAGTATATGGTTAAAATCCATTTGAGTCTGGTTCAGAGAAACAGAGCAACACATGGATAATCTAATGCAAAATATCAATCATCTATTGCAATAGATGCACAAGACGGGTAATCTGTTATGTAACAGATGATCTGTACAACGCAACAGATGAACGATATGTTATCAAATTAAACATCTGTTGCATAATTTGCAGTAGATGGTTAATTTTTTAGAAGTCGGGTTCAGAGAACCAAAGCCACAGATGGGTAATCTGATGCAAGATATACCCCGTCACAATACATGTCCCATCTGGTGCATCAGATATAACATCTCATGCACCAGATATAATATATGTTCAATATCTTTCTTATCTTTGAGTAGAATTATTTTACTTGAAGAAGACGTACTGCATCATCCGAAGGGTTAAAGAGATCAGCCTCCTTAATATTGGTGTTTGTCTTTGCAGCCAACCACCTAAACATCCTTGGATGAGAAACCTCATCCGGGTAATCCATTAACTGCTTTCGGAGGGGAGGAATGGCTTCAAATGCCGAAGCCTAAAAAGTGTAAACATGAAGAAAGCAAAAAAAAATCATAATAACTATATTCAATATAAATTAATGGATGAGTAAAATTAGTGATTAATTTTACCATGAAAGTCCAAGGAAAGCCATATAATGTGGTCCTCTTTCTCTTTCTGACTCTCCAATTCCTCCTCTTTCTCACTTTCATTTTCTTCATCACTATCTACGGACCCTTGGCCACCTCCCTCAACGTTGTTTTCATATCTCTCCTCAGCTTCACTTTTCCCTGACTGAGATTGTTCAGGAAGCTCCTCCAAATCCCTCTGTACTGTAGCCATTTTTTTTGGTGGTCAGACGTTGATCCACTATCACTTTATTTTCTTTTGGGAGACATGTTTTACCTACAGAAAAAGAAAAAAAAATTACATTACAGTTGATGTATGCATAGATTTTAAAAAATACATTACAAACACCACAAATACTGACACACCAACAACCACCACCACAAACACTACCAACTAATGCTAACAAATAAACAAACACCACGAATACCGACACCACCATAAACACCACCAACCAATGCCACCATCGGTGACCACAAACACCACCACCACTACCAACACCATCCAACTATACCACGACAGTCAACGGAACACTGCGATGGAAACTAGGGATTTCTTGAGTTCTTCCAACGATTTTACCATCAAAACTCAAAATTGTAAACCCATTCTCGAAGATAATACAACCAAAAGTTTTATTTTTCATCATTAACTTAAAAGCCCTTATTTTTTTAGAAAAAAACAAATATAAAGCTCTTCTCGAACTCTATTGCCTATGAAGACAAAGAAAACGACTGATATAAGCAAGAATGATGTCGAAAATAAAACCTATGTGGTCGAAAATGAGAAGAAAAGCGATCTGTTATAGAGGGTTGAGCAAATTTGTTGAGTAGTTGTTGTCTGTACTGTATTGTTGAGTGAGAAAGAGAGAGAAAGAGCCAGACCTCAAGATTTGAAATGATGAAATGTTTTGTATGGATTGATTTGTATTTTGGAAAAGAATGACAAGTAGTTTTAAAAATGTTAATTTGGTCTGAAATGATCTTAATTATTTTTAAAATCATAAAATATATGCGTAATTTTTAAAATCATACAAAAACAATTGAAGTTGTAGTTGACCGAGTACTCTAAGAGGTGACCCTGTGAAAACTCACCCCTGGTCCTAGATTAATCAATTTAGGAGTCTAACATATGAACTCAATTGAAATTGTAAAAAATAAATGTTCAACATATTGTGTCAGATTTCTCATCTATTGTAAATTATCAATCAGATTAGGTAACAACAAATTACGAATCTGATGTAAATTATCAAACAGATTAAGTCATCTGTTGCGACAGATTACCCATCTGTTGTAAATTATCAAATGGATTGTCATATGTCGCAACAGATTACCCATATGTTGTAAATTATCAAATAGGCGCTGCCATCTGTTGTGGCTGACCCTATGAGAACTCACCCCTAGTCCTAGATTAATCGATAGTTTACCCTATGAGAACTCACCCCTAGTCCCAGATTATTCAATCAAGGTATTAGTACCCTAGTCCTAGATTAATCAATTAAGGTATTAGTCTAACATATGAGGTAGTAAGAATCGGTTCGGCTCAGAGTGATCAATCGCCGACTCTGGTCGGGAGGAATGCAGTACCATTTTATCATGCAATTGCCAAAAGACTCAATTGAAGTTGTAGTTGACCCTACGAGAACTCACATTCAATTAAGGTATTAGTCTAACATATGAACTCAATTGAATTATATATAAACAAATGCTCAACCTGTTGCAACAGATGTCTTTTTTGTTGGATCAAATCAAACAGATTATGTAATCTGTTGCAACATATTACACATGTGTTGTAAACTATCAAATAGATTAAGTCATCTGTTGCAATATATTACCCATCTGTTGTAAATTATCAAATGGATTGAGTCATATGTTGCAATAGATTACCCATCTGTTGTAAATTATCAAATAGGCGCTGTCATCTATTGTAGTTGACATTATTAGAACTCACCCCTAGTCCTAGATTAATCAATTAAGGTATTAGTTGGACATATAAGGTAGTAAGAATTGGTTCGGCTCAGAGTGATTGATCGACAACTCTTGTCGGGAGGAACGCAGTCCCGTCTCATCATGCATTTGCCAAAAGACTCAATTGAAGTTGTAGTTGACCCTATGAGAACTCACCCCTAGTCCTAGATTATTTAATTAAGGTATTAGTTAAACATACGAGGTAGTAAGAATCGGTTCGTCTTAGAGTGATCGATCGATGACTCTTGTCGGGAGGAATGCAGTACCGTCTCATCATGCAATTGCCAAAAAACTCAATTGAAGTTGTATTTGATCCTTTGTGATCATTCATCCATTCCTAATTCCACCTAGATCAATGTAGGTACTATTATTAATCTTAATATTAAGTTAATAAGAACACATTTCAACTCAGAGTGATCGATCGACGACTCGGGTTGGGATGAACGCAATACTAACACCATGCAAATGCAACGACTCAATTGGATTTGTAATTGACCCTGTGAGCTCATTCATTCATCCCTCGTTCCACCTAGATCGATGTAGGTACTATTATTAATCTTAACATTAAGTTAATGAGGAGCTCATTCTTTCATCCCTAGTTTATCCTAAATCAATTGCAATGAAATTCGTTGCAACAAACAACTGAGCTATTGGAGAATTTCAAACAGATAACAATATCTATTGCAACAGATGACATTTCTTATTTAATTATCAAATAGACATTTGCATCTGTTATGACGGATGACTGAGGTGTTGGAAATTTTCAAACAGATATTGATATCTGTTGTAACAGATGACGTTTCTGATTTAGTTATCAAATGACATTTCCATCTGTTGTCACAGATGACTGAGTTGTTGGGATTTCTCAAACATATATCTAAATATGTTGCAACAGATGACATATCTGTTTGAAAATCTTTTTGTTTTCTTTTAATTTTAAAGCAAGCTACTGTCCGAGTAGATAAAGTAGTAGTACTACTAAAGGCGGTAAAAAATATTTCTTGGATAACTCAAAAATCTCATTGAGTAGTCTTATCCTGTCTTTTCAATGTAACCCATTTTCTTCCTCGTGCCCCTTAAATTATTAGTGAATGTTAATTAATGAATATTGAAACACCTAATACTTCTTCCTTTTCATATTGAATTGGCACTCCCATCAAGAAAATATTAATTAGGGGTTTATTTTACTACCAAATTAGTCATATTAATTATGCTTTGTAAATATAAATTTGAATAAATACACTTTGTTTAGTCATTTAATATTAAGGGTAGTACATCTAAAAATTAGAATTATCTCATCTCTCCCCTCCTCTCCTTTAGCCCTAAATCTCTCATCTTTTTCTTTCTATTCTCTTTAGGGTTATCACAGACTTTTTTCTCTCTCCTCTTTCTCAAAAATTTCCGTTTGGATCTAAATCGATTGATGTCCATATCATATATTCCTCGACTGAAATTGCTGTTTTGACCCCCTTTTGACATTGTATGATATGATTCACTGTTGCTCTTTCATTCTCGTCTTCTTCTTGCAACTTTATTTACATATTTTTGTTTATTTAATTATCATTTTCCCATATCATATTTATTTAAAAAATTTGATGAAACTTTTAATTGTTGAATAAACATACCGAGAATTTTTATTATAAGATGCGAAAAAAAGTCATTTGTTGGGAGAAGTTTAAAAGTCTTGTTGGCAGTATCATTTTTTTTTAATGTATTTTGTTTGTTTCTTTATTGTTGATGCTATTATTGATGTTGTTGGTGGGGCTGGCATTGTTGAAACTTGTGGTGTGGTGTTGTTGGTGGGTTTGGCATTGTTGGAACTTGTGGTGTGGTGTGGTTTAGACGGTGGGTGCTTCTTAGCTTAAAAATAGTGGAGTTCGAACAATCAACACAAGGAGTAAGGGAGAAAAAAAATAAAAAGTTTAAAGTGAATAAGAAGAGAAGAGTTGGTTACCAAAATTTAAAAAATATGTGCTGGGTGGGAATTGAACTCAAGACCAAAATAAATAAATAGCCTTAAGCACCCATAAACAACAACTAGGCTAACCTAACAACTCTTACTATGTGTGCTCACTGATTAGATTATATACATTTTTTTCTTTATTTCCACATACATATATAAAGTTCGATACGATTTCAGTCTGTGCTCGTGCACCCGGAGGACTCCATGTGGGTCCGTCCCTTGTTGTTGATGGTGTTGGAACATAGGATGTATGCTTCTTTGTAGTTGATGGTGTTGTTGGAAGAAATGTTGTTGTTTTCTTTGTTGTTGATGTTTTTTATTTGTTGTTTGTAGTTTATGCTATTGTTGATGTTGCAACAGACGGAGAATCTAATGGAACAAATCAAACCACCAGCAAGGCTGCTATGTATTCCAACAGACTCCATATCTGTTGCATCAGACTCCATATCTGACGCACCAGACTCCACATCTGACGCAAACTATCCGGGATTTATGTGTTGTGTGTGTTACTTAAATAAAACTGGTGACTTTATTAATATGTAAATTAAAAAAAATGGATCTAAATACAATATTTTATCTTTTTGTTGTATTTTTGAAAGAAACAGATTGGTAATCTGTTGTAAAATATATTCCACCTGTCAGATAACTTACAACATATGGATAATTTGTTGCAACAGATGTATATATCAGTTTTCTTTTCCATCAGCTGTGGCGTCTGTTGCAACTTGCTAATCATCTGTTTATTCAATTTTATCGAGAGCAATAGATTTTTCTAAACACTTCTTGGCCAAACTCAATTTTTGCTCTTGGATTGCTTCTTTTTTTTTCTTTGCATCCTTCAAGCTGGCCTCCAAATTAAATATTTGCCCTCAATCCAATAGAAAAAATTTAGTTTGGTTGAAGGATGCAAAGAAAAAAGAGAAGCAATCCAAGAGCAAAAATTGAATTTGGCCAAGAAGTGTTTAGAAAAATCGATTGCTCTTGATGAAATTGAATAAATAGATGACTAGCAAGTTGCAACAGACACCACAGCTAAAGGAATAGCAAATTGATATATCCATCTGTTGCAACAGATTGTCCATATGTTGTAAGTTATCTGACAGGTGGAATATATTTTGCAACAGATTACCAATCTTTATCTTTCGGAAATACAACAAAAAGATAAAATATTGTATTTAGATTCATTTTTTTTCTAATTTACTTATTAATAAAGTCACCAGTATTATTTAAGTGACACACAACACATAAATCCCGGATAGTTTCAGCAATATTGCATTAAATCCCGGATAGTTTGCTAATTACATTTATCCCGGAATTTTGAATTGTGATACATATGTTAAGCAGTGATACATATAGCATAGTAAATATGAATCCGGGATTTTATGTAATTTTTTAAAACATTAAGGGATATTGTGTAATATGGTGTCTTAAATATGAGATTTGTGTAATTTTTCCTTTTAAGAGATATGAACAGTCGTGACTTTTTGTTTGACTAAGTCCAGTCCTTTCCAATTCTCAATCATTTTATAAATAGGTCCCTCCGGCCTCCTCACTCACTCTCGTTCATTCTACTATACTTACAATACTAATATGTCAGATCCAGATTCTTACAAGAAGGTTCATATCGAGTCCTTGCAAGAATTTCAAAGGCAGTTTGATGAACTCCATAGGGATTTGACCGACTTCCGAGCAAGGCTGAGGAGGGCCTTGCTGCTGCCGGATGAAAATTTTTAGGTTGACAATAATAATAGTAATAATAATAATAATTAGGTTATGTTTTTTCTTTCTTTTATCGTATGTATTTCCCTTTTTTATATCCGATCTACCTATAAGGGATTCAAAAAAATCCATGTATATGTTTGGTTTGGTTTGGTTTGGTTTGATCGATTTTGAATTTTTAATTCTTATTCAATAGTTAATTATCATTCTATTTATTCCCTATTCAAAACATGTCGGCGGTTGGAGTTAGGAATGCGGTCATGATGAGAAATTCTCCTAAAAATGGTTCGTTAATAAATAATAGGGAACTAAATGATATTATAATCGTAAAAGAAAGATTATTTTATTTAAAAAAAGTCACAACATTGGATTAATTTAATTAAGATATATATATGATGATATGATTTTTAAGAAAAAAGTTAATGAATAGACGTGGCTGTGACTTTTGTCTAAACACATTCAACAAACAAACAAAAATAAAAAACGCTTCTGATGCATCAAATTCCTCATTGTTGCGACTTATGAATCAGTTAGAAGAAATCAAAAAAGCTCATTAAACAGATGGTCGATTTATAGCAACAGATGGTATATCTGTTGAAACAGATGGGTTATCTGATGCAACAGATATACAATCTGTTGCCATAACTCAATTAATAAAAATGGTTATTAAAGAAATGGAAATATTAAGTCACCACCAGCTTGATTTAATTAAGTCATTTCTTTTCACAGTAAAGAATAAGAAAATAAATGATAAACACAATTTAAACCGTAAAAAACTCACCAGAAATATTCTTGTTTTTAAATTTTCTTTATTAATTTATATAATTAAAAAGTCAAAAAATTTGGATGTCATGAAGATAATTTTTTTTTAAAAAGATATATATATATTATATGTTGCAACAAATATATTATCTGATGCAACAGTTGAACTATTTGTTGCAACGGATGATATATCTATTGTAATAGATGATTTATCTGATGCAACAGATATATAATCTGTTGTGCAACTCAGTGTAAAAAATAAACGGTTGCTGGAAAGAACTAATTATTTTAATAATTATAAAGCTAAGCTTCAAGATGAAAAGTCACGACCTATCATAATATTGATTAATTTAATTAAGTCATAACTTTTTACAGTAATCAAGAATGTCATTAATAAATGGAGGTGAAAAGTTGTGCCTTTAAATCTGTTTTATTAATTTATATAATTAAAAAGTCAAAAATTTTGGATGTCATGAAGATAATATATATTTTTTTAAAATATATATATATATTATATGTTGCAACAAATATATTATCTGATGTAACAGGTTATCTATTTGTTGCAAATCATGATATATTTGTTGTAACAGATGATTTATCTGATGCAACAAATATATTATCTGTTGTCCAAAACAATGTAAAAAAAATAGTTCCTGGAAAGAACTAATTATTAATAATAATAAAGCTAAAAAGTCATGACTTATCATAATATTGATTAATTTAATTAAATCATAACTTTTTACAGTAATCAAGAATGTCATTAATAAATGCAGGTGAACAGTTGCGATTTTTTGCCTAACTCATTCAAGTTCAATCCTCTATAAATAGGTCTCTCCTTACTCAATCGTTCCTTCTACTACACACTATTTATTCCTCGCTCTTGTTACACCTTCAACTACTTTCTCTTCAAGCACTTGATAGCTTTTTTCTGTCTCTGGTAAGTTTTTTTCTTGTTTTTTGTGTAAAGATACGTTGTATTACATTACATTACATTCAAATTCTTTCTTTTCTTTACTTTTGTGTTTACGTGTGTGTTTTGTCAACTTATGCATTTTTTAGATATGGCTGATCCTGTGTGGGATGTCGCTATTTTATGAGACGCCATGAGAGAACTGCAGAAGGAGGTTCATGACCTGCATTGGGAGTTGGCCGCCGTCAGAGTAACGATGCTGCGGGAGATCCGCAGGCTGTGGAGGGCGCTGCTGCTGCCCTTTGAAGATTGGTCGGCTGGCCATACAAATAATAATGATGTTAATAATGATGATAATAATAATTAAGCTTTTTTTCTGTTATCTATGTATTTTTTTTTTGTTTTATAAAAAATTATGTTTGATGCACTTGACTTTTTATTTCTTATTTAATTTTCGTGTTGTCTATTTCTATTTCTTAACGAATGACATGTCTACAATTAAGGAATAATTTGATTCCAGTATCAATAGCAAGAACATAAGAGTTATCTGTTAGGTTTTGTGTGTGACAGGAGCTGTATTTTGTTGTTCCAAACATATTAGTAATTTGATGAAACAGATTATTTATCTGTTGAAACAGATTACTAATATGGTGCAACAGAATACCCATCTATTCGATTCATAATCATATTACGGGCACCTAAAACCCTTAAACATGTGTCCAACATGATTCTACTGTTACAACAGAACATTTATCTGGTGCCATAGATAATGGATTTGTTTAAACAAATTGCTCTTGTATTGCATTCATGTTCGCGTGCAACTATTGTTGAAAAAACAACACACTAGCAATTACCCAGATTCAACTAAAAAACATAATCTGACTTACCAAAGTCTCCTCTCAAGTAAATTCCAAAGTTGAAAGTGATTTACAAAACAAAATTTGACATAAGAATTTGGTCAAAAAGCAGCAGTTGGGGTAACAACAACAACAACAATGGTCAACAAGAAGAATATGAAGTTGATAATGAAGTATAAGATGATGATAATGAATCAGAAGATAATGAATAAAGCAGCATCAACAATGAACAACAAATATCGCAAAAAGAGAGAAAATAACAACGGATGAGGAGAGAGAAAAAGACGTTTTTCCCCTTCGTTCCCCGTTATATATAAACTAACATCTGAATAAGTGTAAATTTAAAAACTTGTGGGTTATTTTGAAATTTTCCAAACTTTCTTAAACCATAATGAAGTAATTGTCACTTCTACTCAATTATTAAGACTTGTGTCATCTACACCTCATTTTAAAACCCTTTTGTCACCTGTGGCCCAAACCCCCAAGTGACTTTCTATGTATAATATTAAGATAAAATTGGATGACATATTTTTAAAAAATTATAAAGTTGACAATTTATCACATTGAAGTACTTCAAACTTGGGGGTTTGGGCCACAGGTGACAAAAGAGTTTTAAAATGAGGTGTAGGTGACACAAGTCTTAATTATTAGTTGGAGGTGACAATTACTTTATTATGGATTAAGAAAGTTGGGGAAGTTTGAAAATAATCCACAAGTTTTTAAATTTACACTTTGATCCCAATGTATACCTAAAATAATGAAAAACGGAGGGAAAAAAAGGCATCTTTCTCTCTCTTCTCATCCATTGTTGTTTTCTCTCTCTTAGCGATTTTTGTTGTTAATTGTTTCTGTTTCTGCTGCTTTATTCATCATCTTCTGCTTCATTATCATCATCTTCTACTTCATTATCATCTTCATCTTCTTCTTTTCGACCATTTATTGTTGTTGTTGTTGTTGTTGGTACAACGCTACTGATGCGATCTAACCAATTTCTTAGGTCAAATTTTGTTTACTACATCACTTTCCACTTTGGCATTACTTCATAGGTGACTTTGGTAAGTAAAATTATGATTTTTATTCATATTTGCCATTTGGGCACACTTCTATTTTTCCAACAATGAATAGAACCCCGATCATGAATCCAACATAAGTGCCCACAATTTAAACAGATCAATCATCTGGTGCATTAGATGAGTAATCTGGTGCATCAGAAGATTTATCTGTTGCATCAGACTGTTTATCTGTTGCATCATCGTATTATCTATTGCATCAGACTAATTATCTGTTGCAATGAATGATTAATCATTTGAAACAACACAAATCAACCCCTGCCACAAACCCAACAGATAACCAATATGTTTTCAACACTTGCTATTGCTACTGAATTCAAAATTATTCCTTACGTCCAATTACCCATCCCAAATTTCCTAATTCGATTTCTCATTTTACTTGTCTTTTTCACTAATCAAGAAAAGATTAAAAAAAATCCATGTTTTACCCTTTGCATTAATAACTTTTTCTTCAAATTAAAATGGAAACATCATTTAATAGGGGGACTATATGCCGATCGACGTTAAAAGCTTTCTTCTCTTATGAAATTTTGATTGAATAACAAACAATGGTTATTTCAAATACGTCTAATGTCCCACCAACTGATCAGTGGGTTATGGTAAACTAGACATGTTATTAATTATTTTTCTTAATCAATGTGGCATCTCAATTTGGGACGGGTAATTTGAGACAGAGGGAGTACGAATTAAAACGTCAGAGCCAAGCAAAGCAACAAACTAGTCATCTGTTGAAACAGACTATTTATCCGTTGCATCAACTTCTTATCTGTTGCAACATAAGTAATTTGTTTTGAACAACACATCAACCCCTGCCACAAACCTAACAGATAAATCTTGCTATTGCTACTGGATTCTAAATTATTCCTTTTTACGTCGAATCGTCGACATGTTTGTTGAAAAGATAATAGACAGAATGAAAATTAAATATGGATTAAAACGTCAAAGATCAAACATAATTTGTTTATTAAACAAAAACAAATAAAAATACATATAATAGACTAAAAGAAAAATAATAGTCTAATTATTATTATTATTATCAGGATCATCATTGCCAGCCGGCCAATCTTCAACTGGAAGTAGCAAGGCCCTCCTCAGCCTGCATATCTCGCGGAGCATTCTTGATCTAACTCCTCTCAGTTCCCATTGCAGATCACGAACTTGATTTCGAAGTTCATTCACGGCGTCTTGCAGAAAAGCAACGTCCCACACTGGGTCAGCCATAATCTTATCTTCTAGAGTGTAATATGAAAGACGAGATGCAATAAATAAATAGAGTGTATTTGAATGAACGATTGAGTAAGGAGTGACCTATTTATAGAGGATTGAATTTGAATGAGAGACAAAAAGGCGCGACTATTCACCTCCATACATTAATTACATTTTTTATTAAATTAAGAAAATAAATATTGTGATATAAGTCATGAATTTTCATATTATTATTAATTAGTTCTTTCGAAGAATCATTTTTATTGAGTTGTGACAACAGATTCTATATTTGTTGCATCAGATAACACATCTGTGACAACAGATATATTATCTGTTGCAACAAATATAAAATATGTTGCATCAGATAACATATCTATTGCAACATATAATCTAACTGTTCACCTCCATTTATTAATTACATTTTTTATTAATGTGAAAAGTAATGAATTAATTAAATTAAGAAATATTGTGATAAGTCATGACTTTTCAGATTATTATTATTAATTAGTTCTTTCCAAGAACCGTTTTTATTGAGTTGTGACTCGATATAGGTTGCATCAGATAAATCATTTGTGACAACAGATTTATCATCTGTTGCAATCATAGTGAACCTGTTGCATCAGATAATTTAATTGTTGCAACTATAATCTACTTTTTTTTAAAAAAATAACTATCATCATATCATTAATCCAAATTTGCTTACTTTTTTATTTTATAAATAAAAAAAATACCTTGTCAAATTTCTTAATAAAATAATAATCATTTTATTATATAATAAATAATTTAAAAAATAAATTCAAAAATAAAAATGGTGAAAGTGACGATCAGTTATTAAAATTGTAGTTATAAATTATGTTTATCATTTATTTCCTTATTATTTATTTACGAAACATTTTTTTCATATTGAATAATCGGAATGAAAAGTCATGTCTTTTTCTTTTCAGCCTCTCAATAACAATAACCTTTTTTTATTAATGACCGCCAGGTGCAAAATATGATCGATCTGTCGTAGCAGATTAACCTCTAACTGTTGACACAAATTGCTGCTCAATCCCTACCACCAACCGTCGACATATTGAGAACAAGGAATAAACAGAATGATTATTATTAAATACTACATAAGAATTAAAAATTCAAAATCGACAACAAAATGAAATGAATGTTCATAGATTTTTGAATCCCTTGGGTAGATTTGTATACAAAAGGAGGAAAATAATAGCTAAAATAAAAAATATTACCTAATTATTATTACTACTATTATTATTATTGTCAATCAGACATTTTTCATCCGGCAGCCTTGCTCTGAAGTCATCCAAATCTCTCTGGAGTTCATCAAACTGCCTTTTAAGTTCATGTAAGGACTCGATATGAATATTCTTGTACGAATCTGGATCATCCATATTTATAAGGAGGGACCTATTTATAAATTATTGTATCTCGAAAAGAAAAGAAAATTTCTTTAAAATAAATCTAACAGATGGGTAATCTGTTGCAAAATATATTTTTTCTGTTAGATAACTTACAATATACTAGCAATCTTTTGCAACAGATGTATATATTTGTTTGATTTCTGCAACAGGTTGATCAACTGTCGTAACAGATGTCTCCAATTGCTTGACAATATAAACAGATGTGTCATCTGTTGCAACAAGCTACTCATCTGTTTATTCAATTTAAGCCATAGATGGGCTAGAAAGAATAAGGTGCGTTCAGATGGATCCACTATCATATGTGTGGGAGTTAAGTATGTATTACTGATAAGGTTACCGGGACAACACATACAAAGTATAATGTTTTTGTGAATGTAGTTTTTAATTGATTAGGCATTGATCATTCAAACTAGATCCTGCATTGTACCATTAAGTTTGATGGGTTCGAAATTGATAAGACTGAGGACCTCATGAAGATGGTGCAGATACCCTATTACGAATTACTGACGGTTGGTGCTCGTGTTTATGCGTGTCAAGTTTTGAGAAGGGATCAATATTTGTCGTCACTGCAGAGAACCAATAGTGATTGAACTTAACTTTAAGTGTGCATTGGACCCTTAGAGGGACCTCGAAGCCTCGCACTGCATCAAAAAAGAATGAAAAACCATATAGTTATTGCCCTGGCCAAAATTTCTATGGTTAGGTTGCTCGCTCGGGGTGATGATTATATGCTAGAAGGTGCGGTAGGAGAATGCTTTCGAGGGAAAATGGGTGGTTGATAGAAGACTATATCATGTGAGAGCTAATTGAAGAAGAGACATAGGATAGAAAGTAACTTCTAAGAATCTGGCCGATAGAATTATCTTAACAGATGCGAAATCTGAATCAAGTGCAAATATGAAAGTGTATCCGGTAATGTAATTTCATCTGTTGTATCTCTTGAAGAAAAATAATGCATCTGAGCACTTTTCTAGGGAACTGTGTGGTCGGGATTATCACGTAGGTAGAAAATAGGAGAAGACCAACAAAGCAGTCTCATGGGCATCGAGGGTAGAAATGATGTTCAGTAAGTTTAGAAAACTTACGCCAACAACAACTTCAGTTAAAATAAGGAACCTAAGTGAAGGCGCCAATTTTTGAATTTTAAATTTCATCCCATGCCTTCTTGTTTGTGTTTACGATCAGGTCCACTGCCGTTGACCTGATCGGAACCACAAACGAGATTGAAAGGCAAATAGAGTATAATTATTTCCTTAGCAATATGGATTAATTGATTGTGTTTTCTTGCCTTAGCATGCTTTCAACATTCCTTAGAGAAGATCAGATGCTTGCTGTAGTATGTGAATCCCGATAATTTTCAAGCTTGCCTCCAGCTTGTTGATTCTGTATTCAAGCTGGTCGTTGCCGTCTTCAAAGTTGGTAAGGAGTTCCTCATCTCTTGTGAGCTCGATCAGGTGCACTACCTTCAAAGTTGTGGCATTCTAGAAGCCCTTCAGAATACTTTCTTCAGAAGCCTTATTGGATACATGGAGGGTCGCTGTGTTTGTTTTAGGTCAAAATGTGTTGATGCACGTTGAAGATGTGGTCCCAAAGTTGATCAACACACTTTTATTGAGCGTTTCTCCATGGATATTGCTCAACCAATTTGATAAATTAGTAAGCATGGAGTTACGTAGCATGTGATTTAAACTGGCTCTACCAAGCCTATCAAACGTTACGTAACTCCGAGCTAGTGCACAAATCAAAAAAGCCCAATCTGTCAGCCTTTTCTGCTGATCATTCTTCTCCAATATAGATAACAAGATATCTTCTATGCAAAAGTCTACACCATCGCCAGACATGCTTGCCTGGGAGCAATTCTTCAGAAGACATCAATAGATATCTTCAGAATAATTTCTCCCAAACAAACATGTCTGGCGACGGTGTAGAATTTTGCATAACAGATATCTTGTCATCTATATTGGAGAAGAGAGATCTGCAGAAAGGCTGAGATATTGAGCTCGTTCGATTTGTGCACTAACTCGATCATATTTTTTTGATGGAGTAATGAGCTTAGAGTTACGTAACGTTTGATAGGCTTGGTAGAGCCAGTTTAGATCACATGCTACGTAACTCCATTGTCACGCCCCAAAATCCCATCGGGTCGGACTGGCACCCGAAGCCGAGGAGGCCCGGGAGAACCCATTCAAATACCTGTACTTTCACTTACATGTCACCAAAAATTTGGACAGCACTTCGTTGCATATAGAAGAATCTAATTACCCGTATCAGCACAACACGCACAAATATATATATATAACACTTGGCCGTCGGGGCCACCACATATACAAATATAACATGACTATATAAACTTCCATGACTTTACCCTTCCTTATGTCTACAAAGCCTCTAGGATATACATGACATAACTAGGGTCGGGACAAACCCCCGCCCACATATGACTCCTGTACAATAACAAAACATAAAGAGCCGACTCGGAAAGCTCCGAAGCAAACTAGAGCTCACCAACAATAGTTGTATGACCTGGCTCCTACTTGTGCGGTGTATAAGCTGAGGTACCTGTGCCTGCAACATGAAATGCAGGTCCCCCGTGGGGGACGTCAGTACGAAATATGTAAAACTATAGATAATCACATATGATATAGGAGCTCAATAGAAATCAGAAACAAGTGAATAAAGCGTAATAGGAGTGGACCATATTTACTAGAACTTGTGACAACCTGTACATTGCATTTATTCAATCACTTTACCTTCGTTCTTATCGTCTTTGTAATCATTACTGTACTGTACTGTGACCATTAGGCTGCCTCCAGTACATATCAACTGGGCTCAACCCATGCTAGGCTTATGCCCCTGGGATACCACCCATAAACACATAAATAGGGATCGACCCATGCTAGGCTTATGCCCCTGGGATACCACCCGATAAGAGAGAACTTCCATCACTTAGTTCAATTAATCTTTGAGATTGTTATTTCGGTCGCCACCACATTTTTGATACTTTGAAACAATGATACATCAATAGGAGACATATAAATAGACCATCAATGCAATAACAATGAAGTAAGAACTCATTGGCACATCAATGAAGTGTTTTGGAGTCATCAATGCCATAACAATAAAGTAGGAACTTATTGGTATATCAACAATGTGTTTCAGAATCATCAATATCACAACAATAAAATAGGAGCCTTTTGGTATATCAATGAAACATTTTGACACTTTATAGGATGGAAACAACTTCGTTGGTAACGTAGAACAATACATGTTTTTGGACAACCTCAGAATCTTACTTGATGGAACATTGGTGTTTTCATGCCAAAGAACATTGTTAGAATATGCTTTACATACCTCGTCGTAGATTCGGATACCAATTCAACACAACTTCCCGCCTTTACAAATCACTTATCTACAATGAAATGTTTGGCATCTAGTATTAGCAACCCAACACCACAATTCTCTTCCATAATTCCATACAACCAATATTTGCAAAACATTCCAAAAACCAACTTGAACAATAGGTTTATGTGTGTATATATATATATATATAATCATCATTTCAATACCACATCATCAATACCAAATCCCTTCACAATTCAACATAATCCAACCATTCACAAGAATAATCCAACATCATTTCCCAATCATCTTTCAACAACAATCAAATAACATACTTCTTATCCTCACATGCATATATATATATATACATATCCATATAAATAACACCAACATAATTTACATCCTTACCATAAAATGGCCCTTTTGGTTTCGAAGTCCTGTTGGCACAAATAAGGGGTGCTTCTCGAAGCCCTCGAGACGGTGAACACAACTACGGAATCAATTTGGACTTTCTACGGTTGAATCACAAGATAATTGGAGTTGAAATTAGGCTAGAGTTCCTTATTATTCAATAATTGGATGATGAATGATGGATACTATGCTAATTATATGTATATAATGACCAATTTTCGTCCACGAGGTGATGGAAAATGACCATATTGCCCTTAAAAATTTAAGTAAATCCGAATCTGTCCATGATGGACTGTTTTGTTAGGCTAAAGTAAATCGACCATAACTCTTTGCTCCAATATCGTATTTGGGTGAAATTGGTATAGTTGGATAGATAATTCAAAGAGATTTCATTTAATATAAAGTAGTCCACCCAGTTCGTCCTGTACAAGGAGTTATGATCGTTTGAAGTTGACCCTCAAAAACTGTTTTGATAGGCTGAAGTAAAACGAGTATAACTCCTTACTCAGATGTTGGATTTGGATGAAACTAATTGCATTGGAAAGAAGACTCAAAGATATTTCTTTTGATATGTGGTATCTCTCCCAGTTCATTATATTAAGGGAGTTATGATCGTTCAAAGTCGACCCAAAAAACTGGCAGGCCTCAGTAGTTTGTGTGCAGGAAATTTTCCTGCACATTTACTATTCACCATATCCCGGCCACCGTTTTATAGTTTCGAACGTGCTCGATTATATCCGAAACTTATCCGTTTTTGGAAATCTTTATATCGTTGGAAAGCTTATTCAATAACCTTCGTATGGAACCATCGACGGGCAAATTCCGGTATAAATAAAATAAAAAATTAATTCCATTTAAATAAGACCAATCACGTACTTGAATACGCCAATACATGTACTTAAATACGGGGTGTTACATCCTTCCCCCCTTTAGGACATTCGTCCTCGAATGTTAGCGTAGTTATTCAACCAAAACAAGTTCAAGTCCACCATTAACATTCACATCATCACATAAATACTATGCATATATAAACAAAAACTTACTTGTTAATGTTCTAACTCCGTTTCTTGAACTTCCTCTTCATCTTTGAACAAATGAGGGTACTTAGATTTCATTGCTTCCTCAGCTTCCCATGTAATCTCTTCCCTTTGTTGATTTCTCCAAAGTACTTTCACCGATGCTACTTCTTTATTTCTCATCTTCTTAACTTGACGATCTAATATAGCAATAGGCATCTCCTCATAGGTAAGATCTTCTGTTACTTGCACATCTTCGGTAAAAGTAATAAGGGACGGATCTCCGATGCACTTTCGAAGCATCGATACATGAAATACTGGATGCACTGATGAGAGTTCCTGGGGTAGCTCTAATTCATAAGCAACTTGCCCACATCTTCAAATAATCTTATACGGGCCTATATATCGTGGACTCAACTTTCCTTTCTTGCCAAATCTCATCACCCCTTTCATTGGCGATACCTTCAAAAATACCCAATCGCCTAACAAAAATTCTAGCCCTCTTCTTCTACTATCCGCATATGACTTGTGTCGACTTTGGGCTATTTTCAACCGTTGCTGAATCACCTTAACTTTTTCTATGGCTTGATACACAAGATCCGGTCCGAACATAAGAGTTTCACCCGCTTTGAACCATCCTATTGGTGATCTACACTTCCTCCCATATAAAGCTTCATATGGTGCCATTTTGATACTTGAATGATAGCTATTATTGTAGGCAAACTCAATAAGAGGTAAATGATCATCCCAGCTGCCTTTAAAATCTATAACACATGCTCGTAGCATATCTTCAAGTGTTTGAATGGTGCGCTCTGCTTGTCCATCCGTCTGACGGTGAAAAGCTGTACTCAGATTCACTTGTGTTCCCAAACTCCGTTGGAAAGACTTCCAAAAGTTTGCGGTAAATTGAGTTCCCCGATCCGATATAATAGAAGTTGGCACTCCATGTAATCGGACTATTTCCTTAACATACAGCTTCGAATATTCTTCAACTGTGTAAGTGGTCTTAACGGGTAAGAAATGTGCGGATTTAGTAAGCCTATCCACAATCACCCATATAGAATCAAATTTCCGAGCTGTACGAGGCAAACCTGTAACAAAATCCATGTTGATCATGTCCCACTTCCAAATTGGAAGATCTATGCATTGCATATAGCCTCCGGTCTTTTGATGTTCCACTTTAACTCGTTGGCAATTTGGACATTCAGCTACAAATTCTGCGATGTTCCTTTTCATGTCATTCCACCAATACATATCTTTCAAATCTTGATACATTTTGGTTGATCCTGGATGAATGGAATACCTTGAAAAATGTGCCTCTGTCATAATCTTCTTTCTTAGCCCGTCTACATCCGGCACACACAATCGGTTTTGGCACTGAAGTACTCCTTCTCGCGTAAGCTCAAATGCCTTGGTCGCACCACTCTGAACGTTCTCCTTAAGCTGTAATAAAATAGGATCTGCATATTGCTTCTCTTTCACTTCAGCTACTAATGAAGATTCCGCAGCATTATGTACGATAAGCTCTTTATTCGGAGTTTCAAGAAGGCGAACTCCCAAACTAGCTAACTGGTGAAGATCTTTAACCATCCCTTGACTTTCTATAGGCGCCATCATAGCCTTACGACTTAACGCATCAGCTACCACATTTGCATCCCTGGATGGTACAAGATATCAACATCGTAGTCCTTTAATAGTTCAAGCCATCTCCGCTGCCTTAAATTTAGATCCTTCTGATTAAAAATATATTGCACGCTCTTATGGTCAGTATATATATCAACATGAACCCCATATAAGTAGTGGCGCCATATCTTTAAAGCAAAGATAACCGCTGCCAGCTCAAGATCATGTGTGGGGTAATTTTTCTCATGTGGCCTCAATTGCCTTGAGGCATATGCTATCACCTTACCATGCTGCATTAATACACATCCTAAACCAATTCTCGAAGCATCGCAATACACTGTATACCCTTCTGTACCTTCTGGAAGTACCAACACAGGTGTAGAAGTCAACTTATTCTTCAATTCTTGGAAACTCTCCTCACACGCATCATTCCACTGGAACTTGGATGCTTTATGCGTTAGCTTGGTTAAGGGTGCTGAAATGGAAGAAAAGTCTTTAACAAACCTTCTATAATAACCGGCCAAGGCGAGAAAACTACGAATCTCCGTAGGCGTTGTGGGCCTTGGCCAGTTCTTCACAGCTTCTATCTTTTGAGCATCAACCTTTATCCCTTCACTAGATACAATATGACCCAAAAATGCCACCGACTTTAACCAAAACTCACATTTAGAGAACTTTGCATAAAGCTTACAATCACGAAGAGTCTGCAATGCCTGTCGTAAGTGATTGGCATGGTCCTCTTCTGATCTAGAATAAACTAGAATATCATCTATAAAAACTATCACAAATACATCCAGGAATGTCTTAAACACCCTATTCATCAAATCCATAAAAGCTGCAGGTGCATTAGTTAGCCCAAATGACATAACTAGAAACTCATAATGACCATACCGTGTTCGGAAAGCTGTCTTGGGTATATCCTTCTCTTTGACCCTCACTTGGTGGTAACCTGACCTCAAATCAATCTTAGAAAAACACTTGGCGCCTTGTAACTGATCAAATAAATCATCAATTCTTGGGAGAGGATATTTATTCTTAATAGTCACCTTATTCAATTGCCGATAATCAATACACATCCTCAACGAGCCATCCTTTTTGTGCACAAATAACACTGGTTCTCCCCAAGGGGAAATACTAGGCCTAATAAACCCCTTTTCTAGCAAATCTTTCAATTGCTCTTTCAATTCTCGTAATTCTGCTGGGGCCATTCTATACGGAGGAATGGAGATTGGTTGGGTGCCTGGTATTACATCAATACCAAACTCTACTTCTCGTTCAGGAGGCAAACCTGGAAGATCTTCAGGAAATACATCAGGAAATTCATTTACCACCGGAACAGCGTGAAGAGTTGGTGGCTCCGCTTCTGTATCCCTTACTCTAACTAAATGATATATGTATCCCTTGGAAATCATTCTTCTTGCCTTAAAATAAGAAATAAATCTACCTCTTGGCGCGCTAATTTCACCTTTCCATTCAAGGACTGATTCATTTGGAAAATGGAAATATACCTTTTTCGTGCAGCAATCAATTGTGGCATAACAAGACACCAACCAGTCCATACCCATTATAACATCAAAATCTACCATTTCTAACTCCACAAGATCAGCCATCGTATTACGACCACAAACAGTTACTATGCAGTTTCGATAAACCCTTCTAGCTATAATAGATTCCCCGACCGGTGTGGACACTTCAAATGGCTTAACTAACAGTTCGGGTATTCTTTCGAAATTTCCAGCAACCAATGAAGTAACATAAGATAATGTAGAACCGGGATCAATTAAGGCATATAAATCGAATGAAAATATAGACAACGTACCCGTAACCACATCTGGGGAAGCCTCTAAATTCTGTCGATCCGCTAGAGCATACGTACGATTTTGAGCCCCGCTAGAACTCGTGGCTCCTCTATCACCTCTAACACGACCCATTGGTTGTGCACCCCTTCCTGAATAAGGCATCGATGATGATTATGCAACAAATGACCCTGTAGGTCGTGACATACCCCCTATGTCCCTTCGTGGGCATTCCCTCATCATATGCCCCGACATACCGCACCAAAAGCAAACATTGGTCCCCAGCCGACATGCGCCCAAATGATACCTTCCACATTTATTGCATGGCTCTCGAGGAGGTCTCGATTGGCTCATATTCCGTTGCCCTTGGTAACCCACTGATCGCGAACTATGACCCTCACTTCTTTGCCCAAATTGACTACCTCTGAACCCCTGATGCTGTGGTAGAGCACTAGCTGCAGAATAAGAAAATAATGGCCTAGGTGGTCTAGCAAAAAATTGAGGTCTAAAACCTCCCTGTGGCGCCATAAACTGCCCTGTAGATCTGGCCCTCTTAGAAGATCCGCTTTCAAATTCCTGTGTTCTTCTTCTTTGCCTCTGATCTTCCATTTTCTGTGCAAATGCTTGGATCCTAGATATATCCATGTCTTTATTCAGTGCAACAATAGTACAATCCCTAACCAAATACGGATCCAATCCATTCACATACCGATGAACTCTGTCATCCATAGTAGCTATAACATTAGGAGCATATCTGGACAAGGAATTAAATCGAAGACTATACTCCCTCACACTTGTATTACCCTGTCGAAGATTTAAGAACTGATCCGCACGGGCCTGACGAGTCTCATATGGAAGATAATGATCAATAAATGCCTCTTTGAACTCTTTCCAAGTAGCTGGGGGTGCATCAATGCCCCTTGACCGTTTCCAGTCTTCATACCAATATATAGCCTCACCTTTGAATCTATACGCGGCTAACTCCACTGTCTCTCTGCCCGCTACATGCATCACCTCTAGGGCCCTTTGGATCTGATCAATAAAGTCCTGCGGATCTTCGTTAAGATTGGATCCGGTAAAAGTAGGCGGATCCATCTTAAGAAAATCCTGTGTTCGAAGACTAGCCGCCCTATCTATACCACTAGGACCTGCAGTAGGAATAGCTTGCCCTTGAGCTTGCCCAGCAACTATATGAGTCAAAAGTTGCACTGCATTTCTAAGATCTTGATCAACAACATTAATAGGTGGCTCTGGGGATATAGTTCTCCTCCCCCTTATTTCTTCCGGACTGGGGGAAGTTTCTGATGCATGCTCAGCTGGAGCCTCACTTTGATTAGCTGGTATAGTGGGTGACTTACTAGTCCCCTCTCCGGCAGCCACATCTACTTGCTTACCGGTATTCTTGCTTCTGGTAACCGGCATCATTACTATAATAAGAGAAACAAACTGATTCAGTGGTCAACTATGACTTCATATACAATATAAGCTCTATCGCACGATCTAAGACATGAAGAAAAGAAATAATTCCTAAATGTCCATAGCCTCCTGTTTATAGATGTGGTGCACAACACACCGATAAACAAGACTCTACGTAGACACGGCTTTGTAGACTCACTAGGACGAACCTCTCTGATACCACATTTGTCACGCCCCAAAATCCCATCGGGCCGGACTGGCACCCGAAGCCGAGAAGGCCCGGGAGAACCCGTTCAAATACCTGTACTTTCACTTACATGTCACCAAAAATTTGGACAGCACTTCGTTGCATATAGAAGAATCTACTTACCTGTATCAGCACAACACGCACAAATATATATATATAACACTTGGCCGTCGGGGCCACCACATATACAAATATAACATGACTATATAAACTTCCATGACTTTACCCTTCCTTATGTCTACAAAGCCTCTAGGATATACATGACATAACTAGGGTCGGGACAAACCCCCGCCCACATATGACTCCTGTACAATAACAAAACATAAAGAGCCGACTCGGAAAGCTCCGAAGCAAACTGGAGCTCACCAACAATAGTTGTATGACCTGGCTCCTACTTATGCGGTGTATAAGCTGAGGTACCTGTGCCTGCAGCATGAAATGCAGGTCCCCCGTGGGGGACGTCAGTACGAAATATGTACTGAGTATGTAAAACTATAGATAATCACATATGATATAGGAGCTCAATAGAAATCAGAAACAAGTAAATAAAGCGTAATAGGAGTGGACCACATTTACTAGAACTTGTGACAACCTGTACATTGCATTTATTCAATCACTTTACCTTCGTTCTTATCGTCTTTGTAATCATTACTGTACTGTACTGTGACCATTAGGCTGCCTCCAGTACATATCAACTGGGCTCGACCCATGCTAGGCTTATGCCCCTGGGATACCACCCATAAACACATAAATAGGGATCGACCCATGCTAGGCTTATGCCCTGGGATACCACCCGATAAGAGAGAACTTCCATCACTTAGTTCAATTAATCTTTGAGATTGTTATTTCGGTCGCCACCACATTTTTTATACTTTGAAACAATGATACATCAATAGGAGACATATAAATAGACCATCAATGCAATAACAATGAAGTAAGAACTCATTGGCACATCAATGAAGTGTTTTGGAGTCATCAATGCCATAACAATAAAGTAGGAACTTATTGATATATCAACAATGTGTTTCAGAATCATCAATATCACAACAATAAAATAGGAGCCTTTTGGTATATCAATGAAACATTTTGACACTTTATAGGATGGAAACAACTTCGTTGGTAACGTAGAACAATACATGTTTTTGGACAACCTCGGAATCTTACTTGATGGAACATTGGTGTTTTCATGCCAAAGAACATTGTTAGAGTATGCTTTACATACCTCGTCGTAGATTCGGATACCAATTCAACACAACTTCCCGCCTTTACAAATCACTTGTCTACAATAAAATGTTTGGCATCTAGTATTAGCAACCCAACACCACAATTCTCTTCCATAATTCCATACAACCAATATTTGCAAAACATTCCAAAAACCAACTTGAACAATAGGTTTATGTGTATATATATATATATATAATCATCATTTCAATACCACATCATCAATACCAAATCCCTTCACAATTCAACATAATCCAACCATGCACAAGAATAATCCAACATCATTTCCCAATCATCTTTCAACAACAATCAAATAACATACTTCTTATGCTCACATGCATATATATATATATACATATCCATATAAATAACACCAACATAATTTACATCCTTACCATAAAATGGCCCTTTTGGTTTCGAAGTCCTGTTGGCACAAATAAGGGGTGCTTCTCGAAGCCCTCGAGACGGTGAACACAACTACGGAATCAATTTGGACTTTCTACGGTTGAATCACAAGATAATTGGAGTTGAAATTAGGCTAGGGTTCCTTATTCTTCAATAATTGGATGATGAATGATGGATACTAGGCTAATTATATGTATATAATGACCAATTTTCGTCCATGAGGTGATGGAAAATGACCATATTGCCCTTAAAAATTTAAGTAAATCCGAATCTGTCCATGATGGACTGTTTTGCTAGGCTAAAGTAAATCGACCATAACTCTTTGCTCCAATATCGGATTTGGGTGAAATTGGTATAGTTGGATAGATAATTCAAAGAGATTTAATTTAATATAAAGTAGGCCACCCAGTTCGTCCTGTACAACGAGTTATGATCGTTTGAAGTTGACCCTCAAAAACTGTTTTGATAGGCTGAATTAAAACGAGTATAACTCCTTACTCAGATGTTGTATTTGGATGAAACTAATTGCATTGGAAAGAAGACTCAAAGATATTTCTTTTTATATGTGGTATCTCTCCCAGTTCATTATATTAAGGGAGTTATGATCGTTCAAAGTCGACCCAAAAAACTGGCAGGCCTCAGTAGTTTGTGTGCAGGAAATTTTCCTGCACATTTACTATTCACCATATCCTGGCCACCGTTTTATAGTTTCGAACGTGCTCGATTATATCCAAAACTTATCCGTTTTTGGAAATCTTTATATCGTTGGAAATCTTATTCAATAACCTTCGTATGGAACCATCGACGGGCAAATTCCGGTATAAATAAAATAAAAAATTAATTCCATTTAAATAAGACCAATCACGTACTTGAATACGCCAATACATGTACTTAAATACGGGGTGTTACATCCATGCTTACTAATTTATCAAATTGGTTAAGCAAGATGCATGGAGCAATGCTCTATAACAGTGTGTTGTTCAACTGTTGGGACCACATCTTCAACGTGCATCAACATATTTTGACCTAAAACAAACACTGAGACCCTCCATGTATCCTTTAAGGCTTTTGAAGAAAGTGTTCTGAAGGGCTTCTAGAATGCCACAACTTTTAAGTTTGTGTTCCTAATCGAGCTCACAAGAGACGAAAACTCCTTACCAACTTTGAAGACGACAACGACCAGCTTGAATACAAAATCAACAAGCTGGAGGTATGCTTGAAAATTATTGGGATTTACATACTATAGCAAGCATCTGATCTTCTCCAAGGAATGTTGAAAGCATGTCAAGGAAAGAAAACACAATCAATTATAACCGTATTGCTAAGGAAGCAATGATACTCTATTTTCCTTTCAATCTCGTTTGTGGTTCTGATCAGGTCAACGACAGTGGACCTGATCAGAAACACAAACAAGAAAGCATGGGATGAAATTTTAAATTCAGAAATTTGTCGTCTTCGCTTATATTCCTTATTTTAACTGCAGTTGCTGTTGGCATAAGTTTTCTAGACTTATTGTACATCATTTCAACCCTCGATGCCCGTGAGGCTTCTTTGTTGGTCTTCTCCTATTTTCTATCTAGGTGATAATCCCGACCACGCATCTCCCTAGCAAAGTGTTCAGATGCATTATTTTTCTTTAAGAGACACAACAGATGAAATTACATTACCGGATACACTTTCATATTTGCACTTGATTCAGATCTCGCATCTATTAAGATAATTCCACCAGCCAGATTCGTTAGAAGTTGTATCTACCTTATGTCTCTTCTTCAATTAGCTCTCAGATGATATAGTCTTCCATCAACCACCCATTTTCCTTCGAAAGCATTCTCCTACCGCACATTCTGGCATATAATCATCACCCCGAGAGAGCAACCCAACCATATAAATTTTGGCCAGGGAAATAACTATACTGGTTTTCCGTTTTTATTAGATGCAGTGCTAAGCTTCGAAGGCTCTCTAAGGGTCCAATGCACCCTAAAAGTTTGTCCAATCGCTATTGAATCTCTTTACAATGACACAAAAACTAGATCCCTTCACAATGCTTGACAAATAAACATGAGCAACAACCAACATTAAATCTTAACAGGCTATCAGAACCATATTCATGGTCCCTCAGCCTTATCAGTTCGGACCTACCAAACTTAACTGTAAAATTGCAGACATCTTGTTTGAACAATCTATGACTAATCAGTAAAAACATCATTCACAAAATCAATGCACTCTGTGTGTATTTCCACGATAACATTATCAGTAATACATACCTCCCACATATGAAGTGGTTCCTTCTGCAAACAGCTTATTCCTCCGATCCCATCTTTACTGTAGCCTCTTGTGATAGTCTGTCAAAAGTTGATCAACTGTCAGTTCCTTATATCTACAAAAAAGAGGGAAAAAATTGATGTCACAAAAAAAATATTATCCATCTGTTGCAACAGATGTGGAGTCTGTTGCAACAAATGTGGAGTCTGTTGCAACAGATATGGAGTCTGATGAAATACATCAAACCAACCTTTCTGATGGTTTGATTTGTTCCAACAATTTCTCCATCTGTTGAAACATCAACAAAAGCATAAACATCAACAAAAAATAAACAACAATATTTGTTCCAACAACATCATCAACAACAAAAAAGCAACATCCTTTGTTCCAGAACCATCAACAACACCACACCACAATTTACAACAATACCAACCCCACCAACAACATCAATAACTGCATCAACAATAATGAAACAGAAAAAATACATACAAAAAAAATGATACTACCAACAAGGCTTTTAAACTTCTAACAACAGATGATTTTTTTCTCATATTGTAATAAAAATTCTCGGATTGTTTATTCAACACTTATAAGTTCCTTAATTTTTTTTTAATAAATATGATATGGGTAAATAGTAATTAAATAAAAAACAGATGTAAATAACTTGCAAAGAAGAAGACGAGAATGAAAGAGCAATAATGAACCATACCTTAATATCAAAAAGGGGATCAAAACAGAAATTTAAGTCAAGGAAAGATATGGATGGGTTTAGATCCAAAAAGATCTTTATGAGAAGAGAAGAGAAAAGAGAGAAAAAAGGTTGTGACCCTAAAGAGGAGAGAGAAAAAAAATGAGAGTTGAATAAAATAAACTGCAGCTGAAGGAAAAGATGAGATAATTTCTATAGATGTATTGTGTACGTAGACGTGGTGATTTTCAATATTCATTAATAATTTGAGGGGCACGAGGAAGACTAAGACTACTGACATTGAAAAGACAAGACAAAACTGCTCAATGAACTCACTTTTGAGATATCCAAGAAATATTTTTAACCGTCTTTAGTAGTAAGTACTACTACTTGATATTATCTACTCGGACCAGAAGCTTCTTCCTTTAAAATTAAAAGAGAAAAAAATATTTTCAAATAAATATATCATCTGTTGCAACATATATAAATATCTGTTTAGAAATTCGAACAACTCAGTCATCTGTTACAACAGATATAAATATCTGTTTAAAAATCCCAACAGCTCAGTCATCTGTGACAACAGATAAAAATGTTCATTTGATAATTAATAAAATCAGATATGTCATCTGTTACAACAGATATAAATATCTGTTTGAAAATTTCCAACAACTCAGTCATCTGTCATAACAGATGCAAATATCTATTTGATAATTAAATCAGATATGTCATCTGTTGCAACATATATGTACCTGTTTGAAAATTTTCAACAGCTTAGTCGTTTGTTGCAACAGATTTCATTGCAATTAATTAAGGTGGAACTAGGGATGAATGAATGAGCTCGCAGGATCAACTATAAATTCAATCGAGTCTTTGCAATTGCATGGAGTTGGTATTGCGTTCATCCCGACCCGAGTCGTCGATCGATCACTCTGAGTCAAAATGAGTTCTCATAAACTCAATGTTAGGATAGTGATAGTACCTAAGTTGATTTAGGTGGAACTAGGGATGAATGAATGAGCTCGCAGGGTCAACTACAAATCCAATCAAGTCTTTGTAATTGTATGGCATTGGTATTACGTTCATACCAACCCGAGTCGTTGATCGATCACTCTGAGTTGAAATGAGTTCTCATCAACTCAATGTTAGGATAGTGATAGTACCTAAGTTGATTTAGGTGGAACTAGGGATGAATGAATGAGCTCGCAGGGTCAACTACAAATCCAATCAAGTCTTTGTAATTGTATGGCATTGGTATTACGTTCATACCAACCCGAGTCGTTGATCGATCACTCTGAGTTGAAATGAGTTCTCATCAACTCAATGTTAGGATAGTGATAGTACCTAAGTTGATTTAGGTGGAACTAGGGATGAATGAATGAGCTTGCAGGGTCAACTATAAATCCAATCGAGTCTTTGCAATTGCATGGCATTGGTATTGCGTTCATCCCGACCCGAGTCGTCGATCGATCACTCTGAGTTGAAATGAGTTCTCATCAACTGAATGTTAGGATAGTGATAGTACCTAAGTTGATTTAGGTGGAACTAGGGTTGAATGAATGAGCTCGCAGGGTCAACTACAAATCTAATTGAGTCTTTGCAATTGCATAGCGCTGGTATTGCGTTCATCCCGACCCGAGTCATCGATCGATCACTCTGAGTTGAAATGAGTTCTCATCAACTCAATCTTAGGATAGTGATAGTACCTAAGTTGATTTAGGTGGAACTAGGGATGAATGAATAAGCTTGCAGGGTCAACTACAAAACCAATCGAGTCTTTGCAATTACATAGCATTGGTATTGCATTCATACTGATCCGAGTCGTCGATCGATCACTCTGGGTTGAAATGAGTTCTCATCAACTCAATGTTTTAAAAACTATATCTTTTAAAAATTTTAAAATTAATTAAGATCAATTTGGACCAAATTAGAAATTTCAAAACTTGTCATTCTTTTTCAAAATTACAAATCAACCCATACAAATCATCCATTTGCGCGAAAAACTTTTCATTTAAGCTCTCTCTCTTCTCTCTCTCTCTCTCTCTCTCGGGGTGTCCTCTCCCTCTTAATAATACAAACAACAACTACTCAACAGATTGCTCAACCCTTCAAAACAGGTCGATTTTCTTTCCATTTACGACTACATATAGTTGTTTTTTTTACTTCATTCCCACTTGTATCTGTTGTTTTCTCTATGTTCGCATGTAACAGAGTTCGAAAAGAGTTCTACATTTGTTCTTTATTCTTAAAATAGGGCTTTTTAGTTAATGATAAAAAAGACTTTTAGTTGTATTATCTTCGAGAATGGGTTAACAATTTTGAGTTTTGATGCTAAAAAAGTAGGAAGCACCCGAGAAAACCCTAGTTTTTCTTTCAGTGTTTTGTTGACTGTCGTGGTATTGTTGGATGGTGTTTGCAGTATTGTTGGTGGTTGTTGGTGGTGGTGTTGGTATTTGTGTTTTTTGGCGGTGGTATTGGTGTTGGTATTGGTGGCATTGGTGGTGGTCTTGGTGGCATTGGATGTGGAATTGGTTGTGGTGGTGGTGGTCCATCTGTTGCAATGGGTGGAAAATCTGTTGGGAGATATTAAACAGGTCTTCAAACAGATTCCCCATCTGTTCCAACTGATGGGTTATCCATTGGAGTATTTTCTTGTAATATGGCATAGAATAATTTATTGAAATTTCTCCACCTGTTGCAACAGGTGGAATATCTGTGGGGAGATATTAAATATGTCTTCAAATAGATTCGGGTTCCCCATCTGTTCCAACTGATGGGTTGTCCATTGGAGTATTTTTTTTGGTTATGTGGTAAGAATAATTTATTGAAATTTGTCTCACCTTTTTAAAAAAAATTATGCAGACATCAAATGCAATGTATTTTTTATTTGTCTTTTGTTTGTATTTAAAAGATGTCTCCCAAAAGAAAAGAAACTGAAAGTGGAGAAAGTGGATCAACTTTCGATCACCAAAAAAAAAAAAGGCTAGAGTACAGATAGATTTGTAGGAACTTCCAGAACAATCTCAGTCAGGGCAAAATGAAGCCGAGGAAAGTGATAACTCCTCCTCACCAATGGGGCGTGAAATAATATCGAAATTCCAGCATGATTCTGTCAAAACCATTAGTATTGACAAGTTTCGAGTTGCGACACCGATGAATAACCCTAATGCAGTATTTGGTGATCTTGTACTTAAATGTCAGTTGGGGAAACCTTTTGACGAACTTAGGAGTATTATGAATAAGGAAAACATAGATGGACTTTTTAAGAAGAGCTGCTTTGCACACTTTCTTGAGCTGTCTGGGCCCCGCCCTCTCCGTTTCCTAATGATCATGGTATATGACCTTCTCAAGCGCAGGATCATGTATGCGGGGGATGATAGAGGTCCGAAGGAGGGCAAAAATAAGATAGATAAAGTCTGGATCAACTACTGTGGCATGCTGGTTTGTTTTGGATTGAAAGAGTTTGCCATTGTGACGAGCTTGAGATGTGATCGTCCAGAAGAACCTGCCATCAAGAAAACACCCCAAAAAGGGTCCAAAAAATGCAAGGTAAAAAAAGATAGGTTGTTGGGCATTGTTGGACCTAGCTACAAAGTGAAGGATTTGATAGCGGATCTCAAGAATAAAGACATACCAAAGCACTACATGGAGAAATTGTGCTTAGTTTGGTTTGTCCATTCTTTTTTATTGGCAAGAGACGTCAAGAAAGTCATAGAACGTGATTTTTTGGCGCTTAATGATGATTTTGGGAAATTCAACGATTATCCCTGGGCTACGACAACTACTACTTGACTGTCAAATATTTACTGAAAGAGCTAAATCCAAAGACGACCACATTATACGGCTTTCCTTGGGATTTCTTGGTAAAATTGATCACTATTTTTACTCATTCATTAATTTATATTGAATATACTTGTGACTTTTTTTTTTGCTTGCTTCCTGTTTACAATTTTTAGGCTTGGGCATGTGAAGCCATCTCTCCCCTCCGGAAGCATTTCACGGATTACTCGGATAAGGTTTCTTATCCAAGGATCCTTAGGTGGTTGGCTGCAGTAGAGAGCAGCAAAAAAAAATATTAACGAGGTTGATCTCTTTAACCCTCCAGATGATGCAGTACGTCTTCTTTCAACTAAAATAATTTTCCTCAAAGAAAGATATTGAAACAGATATTCCATCTATTGTAAAAAAATACCCGTCAATTGCAACTGGTGTAATAGATGGGTAATTTGTTGCAACAAACGATCCATATTTCACAACAGATTAACCATATGTTGCTCTGTTCTCTGAACCCTACTCAACAGATTGCCCATCTACTATAAATTATACAACAGATGGGTATTCTGATACAATATATTATCAATCTGTTTCAACATAAGATCAGCTGTTGCGGCACCTAGATCGTCTGTTGCATAAGTTGGTTGTGTTAACATAACCCGAGCCCCATGTAACCCAACTGACTGCAAATTATTATTATATGATTTAAATTCCTCCTATCGTTTTTTATAGGTTGTGCATCCTTGGATCGTGCCTACCATTGATGAGCTGGGGATGACTTCTTTTCTTACTCTGGGTCTTGTTGATACAAAAGAAGACCCAACGGTGGAGTTAATAAAGAAGGAATTAGATGGAGCAACATCCATAAGAAGAGCAGTTAGACAAGGTCAGTCTAATGTTGAAGCTCTTCACGACCAAACTCAAACTGCAACAGATCCGGGTGCTTCTCTTGGGAGTGTTGCTGGTGGAGTTGTTTTTTATGGTGGCAGCCATCCTGCTGCTGCTTTTACTGCCAGTCGTGATTATGAGCATGTTGGTGCTCAGCAAAAAATAAATATATTTGAAAATACCCCTTGCATAGTTCTTCCTCTCACCCCTACACAAGTCCCTCCCACCCTTACAGTGGTCCCTCTCACTATTCCTCACCCTCATGTTCTCATTACAAATGCAAAGTGTGCAAGGACAGAGAGGATAAACTCCTCGACAAGATAGAGGATATTTCTGAAGCTTCCAAGGATTTGAAATCCAGGAGGGGTTTCTGTAATACCCCGAGAAATTTTTTGTTGAAATTTTGTGCGTAAACGTGTTGGGTTCTATCTTCTAGAATGAATTATAAATTTTCCGTGTGAAATGTCTTAGATTATGACCCACCATTGCGTATAGTATCGAATAAGATTTCCAACGATATGTGGATCATCCAAAACAGACACCCGAGCGACGAGTTATGGACATTCCAATCGAACCGTGAATAGTAGTGAACAATAAAACGTGCAGGAAAAAGTACTGAGGCCTGGGGTATTTTTTCTCCAACTTTAAATGATCATAACTCCCTGTACATAATGATCCGGGTGATCTACTATATATCAACGGAAAGATATGCGAGTCCTTTTTTCAATGAAATTGGTTTCATCCAATTTGTCTATTGGAGCAAAAAGTTATGGTCGATCTACTTTAGCCTATCAAAAGTGAATTTTTGGGTCAACTTCAAATGATCATAACTCCTTGTACACAATGATCTAGGTGAGATAATATATATCAACAGAAATATATGAGAGTCCTATTTCTAATGAAATTGGTTTCATCCAATTTGGATATCGGAGTTAAACGTTATGGTTGATCTACTTCAGACTATCAAAATAGTCCACCAAAGGACAGATTCGAGAATTAGTTGATTTTTAAGGGCATTTTGGTCATTATGCCTTCACTTCGTGGATGAAAATTGTCCATTTATACCTATATTGAGCCATAAAATTTATGTTCTTCCATAAAAAACATTGAGAGAACTAAACCCTAGGTCCATTTTGAACTCCAAATATCTTCCAATTTCACCGTAGAAATTCAAATTTGATCCGATAATCGAACTCATCATCTCGAGACCTTAGAGGAGCACCCCTTATTTGTATGAATAGGATTCCATAATCAAGAGGTCAATTTCAAGGTATGTGGGATTTTTCAACAAGAGCACCTTTCGTTCTTGTGCCCAAAAGTAATTTTCTTTACGAAGACATGATTTTTACTTGATTATTATGATTTTGAAGCATGAACTCATATTCTATGATGATTATTATGAAATTTTGATGTCTATGATTTTGAAAGATGGATTTACATGAGTGGTGATATAAAGCATGAATCTTGAACGATATTTATCATGATTTTGATATTTGGGTCTTGAACCCCATTTGAAATTGTGTTTTTGAGAAAATGTGTGCTATAAGCACGTTGATGTTGAATATTTGAGATGTGTTGAATGATTTGACCTTTTGGTCTTAATGGAGTCGCTTTGAACTCGAATGTGAAAGAAATCCACAACGTGTTTGATTATGATAAATGGGTAGCATGATGGCTCCCGATGTATACTTATATATTGATGAAAGTTGTTTTGTTGCGGATTGTCTTTGAAATGATCTGGGCTAAGTCCGGGAGTACTCTTTAGCACCGAGTGAGAGGTATAAAGTGACCTTACTTCCCTAGAACTACGTTCCCCCGTAGGACGTGAGCCTGAGGATGATTTATATAGTGATCACTAGTGTTTTTGGATTGATATTGGAAGTCCTACTCCGATGGCAAGGATAGGATGGCTCTCCCCAACGTGGGTTGGACGTTGGACTTCATGTGGCTCACATGGTTTATGTCGGTTATAGGATCTCCTAGTGTGTCTGTGTTTCCTTGTGTCTATGGTGAACGGTGAAGTGATTTGAAAGTGGAATTGTGAAATTTATTCTTTCGAAAGATTTAAATGATATTTACATTATGAGAATTGATATTCTTGATGAACTGAAAGTGATTGACAAATTATATGATGACTCACATGTGTTATTATACTTATTTCATCCTCTCATGATTATGATGATTTTCTTCGGGCTATGTGAGTCTTTCATACATCCTGCATATTTCTTATAAATATTTATGATGATGATGTTTATACAACTGCATACACCCCCATATACTCGGTTCCTTTCCATGGTACTGACCCACATCTTCGAATGTGGGCTGTATTTTCTCGGAATGTAGGTTCAGGTGCTCAGTTCCAGGCTCGACAGTGATTCTTCGGGCACGCTGTTCTACATCCTCTGTTGTGGTGAGTCCTCATGTTTCGAGGAAGTGATGTCTGATGTTGGTTTCACGGAATTGTTTACATTTGATAACTGAGTATGAGTCAGTTGGGGCATGTCTCAATGGCTCGCTGGTTTTATTGATTTTCTTAGAGGCTTGTCAGACTAGTATAGATGTTGGGAGTTGACTAATAAGTCATATTTTGTTATCTTTCTGAAATTCTTTTATTCTTGGATGATGATTACTCTGTTGATATTTGAGGGTTATTTATGGAAACCCCGTTGATTTGTATTGAACTAAATAAAAATGGCTCAAAGGGTTAGCTTAGGGCTACTCATAGTCTCAAGCACCGTGTGACGCTTCGGGACCCATTTTTGGGGCATTACAGTTTCATACCATCCAACGAGGTAAGGGAACCATGCGCTCCAACAGTGAAGGTTAGGAGGAAGAGAAGAAAAATTAGACAAATTCTCTCTGTTCTGAAATCAGCAAAAATTGCAACCCCCCCCCCCCTCGCTCCAATAGTTGTTGAAGTTCAGGGGCCGCCGAAGAAGGTGGACATATTTACGGTGCTTGGCAAGGAGAAGAAGAAGGAACTGGAAGAATTCATCAAGATGAAGGTTCAAAAAGAATACACCATGCATTCATTTACCGCCAAAGACTTCTCGAATATGACAAATATATGCATGTGGTATGAGGACAAGGTAAGTTTACTTTTGCTAAACTACCCTTCCAATATACTCCATGAAGAAGAATCTACGCAGCAGATGTGTAATCTGTTGCGAAAACTTGGTATTCTGTTGCAACATAATACACATCTGTTACATAAGTTGCGTTGGCTGGGTAATCTGTGAACTGATTCAGAGAACCCTCTGCATCGTATTCTTTCAACTGTGTTTTTATTCTTTACAATTACTAACCTATTTAAAAATTGTCTTCTTATACCACAGTATGTTGATGAAATTCTCTGCCTTATGAGGGGCAGGCAATTAGCGTACCCGGATGCTTATGATGTTGTCGATAGGATAATGGACCTCAACTTCTACCATAATTTCAAGGATAGGTATGCTAAACTCTGTAAGATAGATAATTCTGGTGGCCTGGGATTTGATCAGTTAGTTTCTACGTTCCAATCGGATGAAGAAGCGATTAAATATGTTAGAGGGAAGAGGTCATATCCACACGGCAAGAGCTGGACCAAGGCAAAGAGAATCCTTGCAGTCATGAACGTGGATGTCACCCATTTTCTCACTGTTGAGATACTACTATATGAGAGAAATATTAAGGTTTATGACTGCAACTTACCTGTTTTCAGCGAGAAGACGTTTTTAACCCACATGCAGCCAGTCTTGAAGTTGTTGCCTAAGTTGTTGACACAGAGTAAGCTGATGGATCATTTGCCGGCTGAAGTCTTGGCGAAGGAATCATGGGTTTTTGAAGGTCAAAATAAGAACATGCAACTCCCAAAAAATACAACCGGTGCAGCGTGCGGGCCGTACTCGCTTGCATACATTGAGTGTTTGCTGACCGGCACACAAATGACTGGTGTGTGCGACACCGTTGTGGGAAATATGCAATGGGTCTGGGCATATGGGGTACTAACTAAATGGTTGGAGCCCGTGTATAAAAAAAATATGTACAAAGACAGAGACGAACACAATAACAAATTTTCATTTTAAGCCAATTCACTATGCATGTAGGGGCAATAATTTTTATGTCTGGCAAAGTTGAATTTTTATAATGCAACAGATTTTATATCTGTCGTAACAGATATAGTACCTGTTGTGATAGATTGATTATCTGTTGAAATAGGTTGGTCATCTGTTGCGTTATGCAGATGTTCCCCATCTGTCTGTCTCAACAGATTTATGATCTGTTGCAACATATAACTTATCAGTTGCAACTGATCGGTAATTTGTTAGAGAAAATAAAAAAAGTAGGAAGACCTTTTATATAATTTCCAATAGATGACCTACGTGTTGCATCTCATGTTGCAATATATGTCTAAATCTATCTGATAAAATATGTCGTCTGTTGCAGCAGATGTATTATCTGTTGCGATATTTGAATCTAGTACTTCATTTCAATTAACATGTTCAAAACTTAGAATTAATTATATTCATAGACAGAATAAAATAAATCGAAGCCTTCAGAAATTACATGAAATAACTCAACAAATAAATGAAATATAAAAAAAATCATTATGGGTACAAATGATCTACTCTACAAATAAATCAACAAGTTAAACCAAGGAGGATAGGTTATTACATTGACGGACTCAAGCTATAAAGATCTAATCAATATGGACAAGTTGTTCTTCATCCAGTGTTATGGAATTCGGCTTTGGTCATCGTGGATCTTTAACGTCGGTTGCGTACGGCTTCTGAGCTTTCGCTTCTCCATATTTTCATAAAAGGGCAGCATATCTTTTGCGGAGTAATCCGGCATCAAGTCCATCATTTGGTACTTGTAATCCATCGCTCAAATACTCGGCATAGGCGGCAACAAAAGGACCGCAATCCCTGCGTTATAAAAAAACAGATAATCCATATCTTGCAGTTCATGGAAGCGTTGTGAAATTTGTGAAATGAAACTAAATCATGACACTTAAACTTACAGGATACCAATGGTTTGTTGAGCAATTCCGTCAACATATTGTACATCAAATGGATTAGTCATTTTATCCTGGTATGCTTCAATCGTCGACCAATCAGTACGAACCTTTTGATCCAAAAATCCACTCATATCAAGGTAAGTAGGCAATATTTTGGCCAGCTTTTGTATCTCAGACGACGGCCCGGAACGTCTCCTTTGCGATATCGAGTCATAAAATTGGATGCGCCTCTCTTTTAGAACGACGACAGCTAACACCCAATGGAATTCATCACCGCAATTGATTGGGATGTACACTTTGTCGACCAAATGCCAAGGTAAGCCAGCCGAAATGCTAAAACCTTTGATGATGTTGATTAAGCATTCCTCGTTTCGGGAAACTTTCGGCTGCTGTTGACAATACCTATCATAGGCATTATTGATGTAAACTTTGTACAAACAATTGTCTGTTATGTATCTGTATTGTTCTTGTGTTTGCAACTTGGCCTTCTTTCGGAGATAGTAAAAAATGACATCGATGTGTTGCATATATTATCAAATATTTCGGATTACATGACAAAAAAATCAATACGCAAATGCAATTAAATAAAGTATTAATTAATAGTAATATGTATGGCATTTAAACCTCATCATTCCAGCAAGTTTGGGGTTGTGACATCAAATAGAACCAATTCTTCGTTCCGGGATGTGCAAGACTCGATTCGCTTACTTTGTAGCGCTCGTCATTTTATTTTCTACATGATGATTTATATGTGTTAATTTCAGGTTATTACAACAAGAATTGTATAAACCAATATCCATAAAATTGATTTATGTACCTATCGGCATGATGCTTTAACAGCCCATCGACAATCCATTCTGAATAGTTGTTGATCAACTATGTTAGTTTTTTTGGAGCCTAGTCCGAAATGTTGAACCCTTCAAATGGGTAATTCTTCCGTTCTCCCAAACTGACAGGCTCCACTTTTTCTTCATCTTTGGAAGCAAATGATGGATTATCAACTATCATATTATGCTCTTCGGCAGTAGCTGTGACATCCACCTGGAAAGCCAGAATTATCAAAGCTAAGTAGAGATATACAACAAATTTTCCATCTGTTGCAATAGATGAGTCTTATGTTGCATCAGATGGATTATCTGTTGGGACAAATTCAAACAGGTAAATCAAAGCAGTACGATAATTTCGAACAGATGACCCATTTGTTGCAACATAAGACTCATCTGTTGAAACAGATCACGAATTTGATGCAACAGGTTAGACAACAGTTGCAACAGATGTATATATCTATTTGATAATTTTCAGCAGATGTATCATCTGTTGAAACAGATATGTGCCTATTTGTTTTTTGGAACAGATGATTACATTCACCTTCTTCAGCTCATGCTGCTCTTCTGTGGCCCTTGCACACTAAACATCGGTGAAAGACAAAGACAGAGGTGTTGCAATCTTGCCTTTTTTTATGATTGATGATGCGTTGGAAGTGTTTTTCCTTCTCCTCTTATCCGTCTTGATCTCTAGTGGAGTGTCTGGATATGAAATCCTCTTTGATGGAATGACACCCCTCTTAGATGTCATTTCCTTTATAGAAGCAGTTAGTGCATTAATAGCATTAATCACTCCATCATGTTTCGCCTTACAGTCTTGACATTTGCATGAAGAAGATTCGCTCGATGCAGCAAAATCTGAAGAAAAATCTGCACAACGATTATGATCATAATCAGCTTGTTGTTTCAAAAACTGTAAGAGGAGCATCATTAGCCCCACCTTCCAAAATTATTTTTATTTTGATGGTTGTTGCTTCAAACAATTCTATTTTTATTCTATGAACGACCTTAGGATCCGATAAAGTTTGCACAGATCGTAAAGTAAGAAAAAATGGCATCTTCAACTCTCGGTTGGTCGGAACAAGCCACGGATAGACAATCTAAAATAAATCGGTACATATATTAAGAATGATGATGAAATCATTTAATCATTAATTAAAATAAAAAATTGATTAGAATTGGACTTACTGTTTCCTTAGGGGGATTGAAAAGATCAAGAAATTTTGCATTTTATCGGTTTTGGCCGACAACCATCTCAGAATTCTTGGACAGGAAACTTCTTTTTGGTAGTTCACTTGTTGTCTCAAATAAGGAATGGCCTCAAATGCCCAAGCCTATAGCACAACGCCAATAAATCAAAAGCATTATTGAATAAAAAAATGATGAATCATATCATGCTAAAAGAAATATTTACCATGAAGGCCCATGGAAAACCATATAAGTTGACTATTTTTGGCGTTAACAGAGTCAACAAATATTTAACAGTCATTTTGAAGCTTTCATAACCCCAAGGATAGCTGTTAAATGCCTCAAGATCCTCGAAGAGATTTATTAAACCGAGGCTTATGTTGTTGTTAATGTCTCTCGCCCAAAGAACATTATGTACAAACCAAACCAAGAGCAATGATTGCTTGTGCTTCTTTGAAAGTCCTTTACCTTTCAACGCTTCAATCACATTTTTGTTTTTGAAGCTTGGACCAACAATGGACACCAGGTCATCACGATCACTCGACTTGCCTTTTCCTTTTCTGGGTATGCGGGGTGCTTTTTTTTGGGTCAGAGTAGGTATAACTTGAGAAGGAGAAAGAGGATAACATTTTAGTCCGGTAACTATGGCAAACTCCTCCCAACCAAAACAAACAAGCATGCCACAGTAATTTATCCACACCTCATCCATCTTATCTTTGTTTTCATACATAAACCTGCGCTTGAGAAGATCATATACCATTTTCATCTGAAAACGAGCATTGTTGTCCTCCGACAAATCAAGATATTGCCTAAAGCAGCTTTCCCTGAAATAAGAATCTAATTTTTGTTCTCGAAGTATTTTTCTGAAGGCGTCGAAAGATTTTCCCATGACTGACTTAACCACGAGATCACCCGTTAAATTTGTGGCACCATCGCACTGCATTCTCACAAGATAACAATCAATGCTGAAGGTTTTGACCAACTCTTCGGCGGAAGGACTATTAGCATTTGGATCATCTTTTTTGAAAGATTCCTCATCCCCGTGTTCATTATCTTCTGCTCCTGATTGAGATAACGTTTGTAAATCAAGCTCATAGAGTGGTGGATGTAGCTGAGCTGCTGCACTTGTTCCTTTACTTGGACTTGATTCAATTTCTTTTCTTTTGGGAGCCATGTTATCTTAAATTAACAGGAATATAACATAGATTATAATTGATTAATGCATAACAGTAATATAACAGTTCCAATAGACAACTAATCTGTTGCACCAGGTATGTTATCTGTTGCAACATATAACCGACCTGTTGCAACAGATGAGTAATCTGTGGGAACCATAAAAATAGCACTATCTGTTGCACCTGGTATTTTATCTGATGCAACACATAACTGACCCATTGCAATGGATGAGTAATCTGTTGGAAACCATAAAAACAGATCACTAATCTGTTGCACCAGGTAATTTATCTGTTGCAACATATAACCGACCTGTTGTAACGGATGAGTAAACCGTTGGAAAGAATAAAAATAGATCACTAATCTGTTGCACCAGGTATGTTATCTGTTGCAACAGATAACCGACCTGTTGCAACGGATGAGTAAACCATTGGAAAGAATAAAAACAGTCCTAATCTGTTGCAAAATGCAGAGTAAACCGTTGGAAAGAATAAAAATAGATCACTAATCAGTTATCTGTTGGATCAATATTGTTTAGATTTCTTCCAAACAGAAGAGTCGTCTGTCGCAACAAATGAATGATCTGTTAGATTGTTCACCTGTTGCATCAGATTTTCATAGTTGCATCAGATTTTTTATTTGTTGCATCAGATTTTCATCTGTTGCATCAGATTTTCATCTGTTGCATCATGGGTTTCATCTATTACATCATATGTTTTAACTGTTGCAATACCATTTCTACCAAGACAAACAACAAATCAACCCAACAACACATCACACACACACTAAGAACATCAACTGTGACCAAAAATCACCAACAAATTTGAATCAACAGTACGACAACAAGAAGAAGAAATGCAGAAATGCCAGAAATTAGAGTTTTATTTAGTCCACATTTCAATACCATAAGAGTAGTTGGCTCAAGTTCCTCTGTTTCTTCATAATTTTTTACCTGTGAAAAAAGAAATGGGAGGACGAAAAACTCGAAGTTGTTGTCGCCGGAGAAGTATTAATGTCGATTGAAGGTTGAAAGTCGAAAAAGAACTCGCCCGACTATTTATCGCTGGAGGTTGAAGGGAGAAATTTTGCAGAACTATTGGTTGGGAGAGAGTTGAGAGAAACTGGAGAGAGAGGAGAGTGGTTGATTTGGATTGAAGAGGGGTGTGAGTTGGGTTGATTTGTATTTTTGAAAAGATTAGAAAGTTTTGAAAATATTAATCAAGTCCACAATTAACTTAATCAAGTCTAATGATGTTTGACCCTATCTGTTGGTCAATGTCATCAATCCTTCATTCAAAACTTAAAAGACACCTTTCCTTCAATTTTCTCTTCAAACTTTGCAAGCATTAAGAAGAACCAAATGAGATAAATAGAGGATACAAAAATTCGAAGCAAATTTCATAACTACCGAAACAACTCCCGTTCCCGCCAACATTTTTTTTTGTTATTTTGTTCTATTTTCTCTTCATTTTTATAAATTATAGTTTCATAAAAATATCAATCAATTATTTTTTGAAAATAGTCTCCACTAAATAGCCTAATCTATTAAGAAATTAGAATTATTCTGTTATATAATCCATAAGAGAAATTGAGTTGGGCACATATAAAATGGGTCAAAATATGGATAACATATTATATTCTCTTAAATTAAAATTAAGAATTAATTAGGGTTGCCACATCATTTTTCCAATGGAATTATTTTAAAACCCGGTCGTAGTGACTTTTGTGATGGCTGGAGCAAAGTAAAATGATTTTTGTGTAATGAATGAAAGAAAAATGAATTTTGTGTAATAGATTAAATATTCCCAACTAACTGTGTAGTATAACAAGCTACAAACACAGCTCATTCTTCTTATCACTTTTTCATTTCCATTTTCATTTTGTCTGTCTCTACAAAGAAAGAATGAAGTTCTCTCAGACGGCGATGAATGTTGTGAAAGCTTACTTCAAACGAAATTGGAAAAGAGAAGATCTAACGAATAAAGGGAAAATTCCCTTAGACGCTCACATATGCTTGAAGAAAGTACATTAATTCTTGGAGATTAGCAAGTAAAGATTTTTCATTATTGATAGTTGATAGTCGTTTTTAAGTTAAATTACTCTCTGCTGATGAGTTAGCTGATGCAAATGTAGGATATTAATCTAACTTGTATATTATCCGGAAAAAGAATATGAAAGTAATAGTTGGAATAGTTTGATTTAAAAAAAAGGGGGGACATTGAAGATTAAAATTTGGATAGTTTAACGAATTTGAGTTCTTGAAAGCTTGAAGGTAGTATAACGAAAAAAATGAATGATGCCAATACAGGTAGTTTTTAACATCTCGAAATAGAAGTGTATCATATAAATTGGGACGATATATGTCTAATCTTTGCTTTCTTTGTGAACTTAATTGGATTGGAAACATGTGATTTGATTAGCTTTTGATGAGAAGACACATTGATCCATCAAATCATCCAGCGTATCACAACTTATTCTGATTGATCCTTCAAATTATTCAGCTTATCACAACTTATTCTGATTGATCCATCAAATCATTTAGCTTATCACAAATATTGTGATAACGTTGCTTGTGATTGACCAAAAATATGTCATTTGGAACACTTGACTGTTGAACTTGACTTGACTTGCCATATTCTTTGAACGTGTGGGCATAAGTTTGGGCTTCCAAGTGAAATGGACTTTGATGGGGACTTTAATAAAAGGGTAACTTACATAAATCCCTGAATCTTTAAGTGATATTACATAAAATTCCGACTATTTTATTAATTACATTTTATCCTGGTTTTTTTTAAATGGTGATATATATGTTATATGGTGATATATATAAAAAAGTGATACATTTGAAATTAACAAGATTTTTATTTAAGAAAATAATAGATTCTCTTTTATTCATGGTATTCTTTTATTTAAGGAAGGATATCTAATTTTTCTCTTTTTTTATATTTAATTTAGGTGTTTTAATTATGTTTCTCTTTTTTCGTCTTTAATTATGAAAGATATGTTTTTTTTGGTCTTTTTTCTTTTTTTTCGTCTTTAATTTCATCTTTAATTTTAGTCTGTTTTTTTTAGATTTAATTTTAATTATGTTTCAATTCTGCTTTTAGTCTTTTTTAAAAAAATATTATTACTTTTGTTTCCTACACTGACTACACCATTACCTTTCATTAATAACATATGAATCACCCAATAATTGAAATAAATAATTGTATCTACCATACGAATCGCTATAATATCATATATATATATATATATATATATATATATATATATATCACCCATTAATATCATATGAATCACCCAATAATTGAAATAAATAATTGTAGGAGATAATACATAAATATGACCCTAAACTTGACACCAAATTATAACTTTGACCTTAAACTTTGATAGTGCACAAATAGGACCTTTAACTATTCAAAACCTAAACAAATATGACCTCCGATTTTGCAACCCATGCGTGAGTTTCACTCGCGCCTACGTGGAAAGGTAATCCAATCACACGGTGCTAGTGGCGGAGCCAGGATATTCACTAAGGGGGTTCATAAGTGAACAAACGAATTAATCGAAGGGGGTTCAACATCTATTATATATACATAAAATATAATTTTAACCATGTATATATAGCATAATTTTTCACCGAAGGGGGTTCGGATGAACCCCCTCGGCAAAGGGTAAATCCTCCACTGCACGGTGCCACGTCGTTAAAAGGGCTGACTTGGAGGGAGGTCATATTTGTGCAGTTTTGAATAGTTAAAGGTCATATTTGTGCACTATCAAAATTTTATTTTTTGTGTTAAAACGACGTCGTTTTTATTATTATTATTATTATTATTATTATTATATTATTATTATTATTATTATTATTATTATTATTATTATTTTATTTATTTCTATAACAGCAACACCTAGCTTTTTTTTAATTAAAAAATCGAACTCGCGCAATAGGCTGAAGGAAGCGCCCAAGAAGAGCAAATAACACCACTGGGCTATCTAAGTGCCTTGTTTCATGTGGTTCAACATTAATATACGTACATAAATATAGATTTTCTACCTTATATATATAACGTAATTTTTTTACCGAGGGGTTCGGGTGAACCCCATGACAACCACGTAGGTCCACCCCTGCGTTAATTTAATAACGTTTTAATAATGTTAATTTAATAACATTGTAATAACGTTAATTTGATAACGCTAATTTAATATACTACTACTACTAACCTTAATAACGTTAATTTAATAACGTTTTATTAAAACTATATTTTTTTTTTAGAGATAATACATAAATATGACTCTAAACTTGACATCAAATTATAACTTTGACTGTGCACAAATATGACCTTTAACTATTCAAAACTACACAAATATGACCTCCGATCCTACGTGGCAAAACGCGTGTTCAACATGCAAAACTAGGCACGTCCAGCTTAAAATCTAAGGGCATAATACATAAATATGACCCTAAACTTGACACCAAATTATAACTTTGACCTTAAACTTTGATAGTGCACAAATATGACCTTTAACTATTCAAAACTGCACAAATATGACCTTTAAATGACTTTTCACTATTATTTTTTTATTATTTTCGGCTCAAAGATGAAAATAGCATCTAAGTTCTTTTGTCATTGCAAAAAAAAAAAGAGCAATATTGAAGATTTATTAATTAGGTGGGTCAGTCTCATATGAAAAAATCGCGCAGGTATGCATAAATATTATAAAGGAGAGGGCGAATTTAAGTTATATAATATATCTAAATATAATTTATTTAAATATTAAATTAAATATGAAACTATACTAATAATAAAAAAATTATAGTTTCAATAAAACGTTATTAAATTAACATTATTAAGGATAGTAGTAGTAGTATATTAAATTAACGTTATTAAAATGTTATTAAATTAACGTTACTAAAACGTTATTAAATTAATGCAGGGGCGGACCTACGTGGTTGCCATGGGGTTCACTGAACCCCCTCAGTAAAAAAATTACGTTGTATATATAAGGTAGAAAATCTATATTTATGTACGTATATTAATGTTGAACCATATGAAACAAGACACTTAGATAGCCCAGTAGTGTTAATTGCTCTTTTTGGGCGCTTCCTTCATCCTACTGCGCGGGTTCAATCCCTGCTAGTGGCTGCTATAGAAATAAATAAATAAATAAATTATAATAATAATAATAAAAACGACGTCGTTTTAACACAAAAAGCAAAACTTTGACAGTGCACAAATATGATCTTTAACTATTCAAAACTGCACAAATATGACCTCCTTCCAAGTCAGCCCTTTTAACGACATGTCCCTGTGTGATTGGATTACCTTTCCACGTAGGCACGAGTGAAACTCACGCATGGGATTGCAAAATCGGAGGTCATATTTGTTCAGGTTTTGAATAGTTAAAGGTCTTATTTGTGCACTATCAAAGTTTAAGGTCAAAGTTATAATTTGGTGTCAAGTTTAGGGTCATATTTATGTATTATCTCTTTTTTTTATTATTAGTATAGTTTCATCTTTAATTTAATATTTAAATAAATTTTATTTAGATATATTATATAACTTAAATTTGCCCTCCGCTTTATAATATATATACATACCCGCGCGATTTTTTCGTATGAGGCTGACCCACCTAATTAATAAATCGTCAATATTGCTCTTTTTCCGCAATGACAAAAAAAATTAGATGTCATTTTCATCTTTGAGCCGAAAATAATGAAAAAATAATAGTGAAAAGTCATTTAAAGGTCATATTTGCGCAGTTTTGAATAGTTAAAGGTCATATTTGTGCACTGTCAAAGTTTAAGATCATATTTATGTATTATGCCCTTAGATTTCAAGCCGGACGCACTCAGTTTTGCGTGTTGAACACGCGTTTTGCCACGTAGGATCGGAGGTCATATTTGTGCAGTTTTGAATAGTTACAGGTCATATTTGTGCACTGTCAAAGTTTAAGGTCAAAATTATAATTTGGTGTCAAGTTTAGGGTCATATTTATGTATTATCTCTAATTGTATCTACCATATGAATCACCATAATATCATATATATCACCCATTAATATCATATGAATCACTCAATAATTGAAATAAATAACTGTATCTACCATATGAATCACCATAATACAATATGTATCACCCATTAATATCATATATATCACCCGTTAAAATCATACAAAATGTATTTATCGTATGAATCACCATAATACTCATATAATGATATCATATTTATCATTCATACGAATCACCATTAAAAGAATAAACATGTATGAATAACTAAATAAATTTATATATGTATCAATAGAATTTGAAAAAAAAAATGGGAGAGATTTTAGGAGAGAGAAAAAAAAGTTGCATGCATTAATGGAGGAGAAAAAATTAGGAAGGAAGATGATTTAAGCATTAATGGAAGAGAAAAAATCAGAAAGGAAGATGATTTAGTTATTGATAATTAGAGAGAGATTTTAGGGAAGGAAATCTTGAATGAGTTAATGATGGAGTAAAAATAGGATGTGGGGTTTTCTTGATATGTATCGAGAGTAAAATTGAAAAATGGGATTTTATGTAAGTTTTAAAAAAGTAAGGGATATTAGGTGATATAGTCTCTTTTAAGTATGAGATTTGTGTAATTTATCCTTAATAAAATGAATTTGTTATTTTTTAAAGTCCAAAATAATTTTAGACCCAAGCAAATATGGTCAAATTCAAATTTTGTATGATTTTGATCCGATAAAGTTAAATGTGTCTACAATATATACAATCTAGACACAAACTGCTTAAAAGCTATTTAGACATCTCTTTCAAAATTGAAAGGAAAATAGCAAGAATTATATTCAGCAATACCATATGATCTTTATACATGTCATAACATTGGACAACAATGTACTGTTCTTAGGCAAAATACATACCAGTTACGTCTCAGCCTAACTCGTTCACCAGCAATGCAATATCTCTCTCTAGTTTACAAAGTTATTGTCAAGAAAATAAAACGAAACGACAATGTTAAGCTGATGATGGAAGAAAAGAATGCTAAATTAAATCAAATTTGACCCCCGCTATCTAAAATTTCTACTAGACAATCTACATACAACAGAATGAATTGTACGTTCAGATGATAAATAATTTACATATAAAAAAAAAAATGTCACAGATTTAATACATGTTGATTGACACAAGAATCTTGATACAGCAAAAAAGTATCACTTATTATGAAAATTTCCTCGAATAGGAAAAAATCCCTGTAAATTTTACAAACTCTATGCTCGTTACATCACAGAGAAGTCAATATGCCTCGAAAATGCTATGATGTCTGATAAAATGCAGCTTTGCTTATGGTATCAACCGAAAATGAAATGACACTGCAATTTTTTCAATCTTCAGTTACCTCTGAGAAGCTACTGGTTATCATTTATGTTTCAAGGGGCTCTGTCAAAGGGCTTAGTATCATTGTAACAAACATCCCAAACAGCTTCCATGGCATCCTTACTGGCTGACTCCGAACAATATGGATTACCCGCCATTGATTTCATCACTCTTCGCCTTACACATTCCTTCAAGCGCCAAGTGAAGAAGAGAAAAAGTTAGAAACTAATCAACTATTAAGCAACTTCGTGTCATACATGCACGGAAAGATCAATACAAAGTTATATACAGATAGTCCATGTATTGAAGGATCAATATGAAGTTGGCCAAACCCATCGATAGGACTTCAAACTTGTCTTGAAAATTCACTTAAACCCCTCAACTAAGGCTTGTACCTATCAAGCACCTCAAGTGCTAAAATTGGTACCTATCAGGCACAAAATGATGATTTACACTCTCCTTGGGCGCGTGAACAGTAAATTAAATAATATTTTTCTTTTTTTATTAAAAAATTTATATTTAAATTATTTTATTAATATAATTTTTAATTATTCTAATATTTTAATTTTTTTTTTGAAAAAAGAAAAGCTTCCCCCCACACCCCCACAATCATCATCTTCTTCAGAAACACCTACTCCTCCCCTCCCCCCACAATAATTATCAGTGAACAAGATTTGAAGAATTGAAGCTTCATTAAGCACAACAACAAAATCCTTGTCAATCTTCATGATTTTGAGACAACAAAATCCATCAAATCAGTTGAAAATTAACAACTCCATGAACAACAAAAAAATCATTAATCAATCTTCACCATTAAAGACAGCATCAAAATATGGAGAAACTCCATTAAGCACACAATGAGTAACCATTTTTCATCATTATCAACAACATCAAAGATTTGAAAAAAAAAATTCATTCTTTTTTGGAGTTGATTTTCGGGCGAGTCTCGCCGAAAAATATTGACTGTGTTGCTGCTCTCGTGTGTGTGAACTGTGTGTGTGAGTGAACTGTGTGTGTGAGAGTGAATGTGTGTTTGTGTGTGATTTTGGAGTTGATTTTCCGACGAATCTCGCCGGAAAAGAGAGAACTGTGAAACGCCGGGAGAGGGGTGGTGTGAAGATGACGGGTGGGGGGTGAGAGTGAAGACGATTGGGGGTGGGGTGGGGGAGGGGGGTGGTAAAGATGATGTATGTGTGTGTGAGGAAAGACGACGGAGGGGGGTGGGGTGGGGTGAAGAAGAAGATGATTGGGGAGTGGGGTGGGGTGAAGAAGATGATGATTGGGGGGTGGGGGTGCTTTTTTTCTTTTTTTTTTAATTTAAAAATTATTATTAAATATAAATAGAAAAATAAAAAAATCAGCAATTTTACATATATATTTTTTGCCACGTGTTTTTTTTTATTGGCATTTTTGCCACGTCACTCTCTCTATATACATTTTGCTGATTAGGCAAAAAATGCCCAATTGAAACAAAATTCGGGGAGTTTAGGGGTTTGATAGTACATGCCTTAATTTAGGGTCCTAAGTGAATTTTCGGGACAAGTTTAAGGTCTCATCGATAGGTTTGGTCATATGAAGTTATACATGGAGGCAAATCCAGGAGGATCTATGTCGAAGGGTGAGGGTGCAATGTCATCAGGGCACTTAGCTAAAATTTTCATAGATGCATAAGCATTTTAGTGAGAAATGCTAAATAGAAAAGGATAACACCTGTAGTATCACAATCATTGTTCTTCTGTTTGTCAATGGCTAGGGTGCCGGTGTTAGGCGAGGGATCGAATCCCCCCTATAGGCATGCCTGTTTATTTTTTTCCCTTCACAAATCACTACCAGTTTACAAAAGCATTTTCTTGTTTCCATTTTTGCCTTCACTTTTCTTCTTTTCCTATTTTCCTATATATGCTTCATTTTTGTTTAATTATATCTTTGCTTCTTTTTCTTGTTCAAGATCTCAAAAAAATTTAATTGAACGTGATTTTAATCTTTTTCCCCTTTTATCCTTCCCAGCAACATTTTATTTGTTGATTTCTAATTTTTCAACAAAGGCAACAGGAAAAAGGGCCAATTTGTGCTACTTCATTGACTTAACTTTTACACCCTGTTAAGAGTTCTTGTTTTTTTTCGGGAATTAAATTATTTATTAATGTTTGTAAAGATAATCTGTGAATTTTTGTAATGAAAGTATTTCACTTTACGTATAAGTTGATGGGACGGGTATTGTCCCTTATAAAAGTTGTTTGGCTCTTGTTTTCTAATAGAACTCATCATATTTTATACTTTGCTAGTTAACATGATTACGTACATTATGAACTCATTCACATTGCCGGTCCCAAGCCCGGATAAAGGAGGAGAGTTGTCGAGGATCAATCAGAAATAGATTATCTACCTCATAAAGGTAGGGGCAAGGTTGCATACATCTTACCCTCCCCAAACTCCGCTCATGGGATAACACTGAGTTTGTTGTTGCTCAATGTCCTTCACTAGTGATAAATCATGGCACCCCCAACCTTCAAATTCTAGATCTGCCTACGGTCAAACCTAACAATCCATCTTTTCCGATTCATTATTATCTTCCAATGAAGCTCATGAATAGCTTTAGCGTTCACACAACTGTCAAGTCCTTAAGGTACATTGGGCCAAAGGCTGAGGTACTATCTCCTGCATCATGAATCTTTTCTAAAGATGAATCCAATACAAATACTGCAATATATGGTACCTCAGTAAAAGGGTCCTGGGAATTGGTTTTTCGGAAACTTTTGTGTTAAGAAATCCAACTTTTGGATAAATATCAATGTAGCCTTAAAAGAATTTAGATGCTTTTATATGCTTAAAATTTATTAGAAAAATCGACTAGAATATTTTTTCCTGATACTAAATTTATTTAGGAACCGACAAGCGGGGGAAAAAACAAAAAAAAATAACTTGGTCCTGTCAAACAAAACTAATTGGTTAGGAAAAGGGGGAGAGGGGATGTCTGATTGTAAAGCACAAAACACAAAATAGAAGAAAAATCAATGTAGATGCTCGGACACCTAACCTGGTGGGTAGTAAACATACACTCAACCTGACTCAAAACAGGAGCTAACTCACAAGGTAAGACTTTTCCAAAACCATATAAAGAGACCACAGCGCTACCTTCAACCAATGTTGGACGCTAACACCACTACCTTCAACCAATGTGGGACTTTAACACTGCTACTTTCAACCAATATGGGACTCTTAACACCCCAGGATTGTCTATAACCACCATATAAAGAGACTATAGCCCATGATTTTTTACAAATGTGGGACTCTTTTAACAGTTGGGAAAAGAGCGACTGGGGTTGGGGGTGGTTTCCAAGCTATTGCTTTGGGCCCTAAGAAAGAAATAACATTTTGAGAAAGGCCGAGATGCAATGTAGGTCAAAACAGTAAAGATAAGGGGAGAACTTAGTAAAAGTGCACTCAATGATGTGATAGATTCAGCAATTAAAGACAGAGAAGTAACTTTAAGGCATGCATGAAAAGAATGACGAGTTGGATCACTGAGAAAAGAACTTGAGACTTGAAATAGGAGTTGTCAAGTGACCATGATGGTAAAAATCAGCCCAGATCCATGAACTATTTCGAGAGACTACTGTTAACACGTGTGGTGTAGACATAAAGTTGAAAAAAGCAATGACATTAGTACCATAGCGGCAACAAAAAATGGAGATACTATAAAATTATTCAAATAAGACCAAAAAGGAACACATCAATCAATGTCACTGGCAAAATTTACAATTCAAAGAGACGTATCTTTCATTTCTATTGGTGGGAATATTTATCCCCTTGTATATAGCTGACCATCCATAGAAGACATGTAACTCAGAATAATGTCAAGTAGCTAAATAGAACTGCCCAATTCAGGCTAAATCGTAACCCCCCACCCCACCCCCACCCCACCCAACCCCCAACCCTGCGAACCTCTAACCCTTGGAAAAGGAACTAGGTATAAGTAAATACAAAATCATGATTGAGAAAACATAACAGCAGCAAAAGTCAACACTACAACGCAGCAGGTTATCAGCTAGCATCATTCATTTGCTAATTGAAAACCATTGGTCCAAATACCAGGTAGCTCGAAAGCTTGCAAGACACAATGTTCCAGAAAGACTATAGGTGGCAAATTAAAAGAGTATTGCTTATATTAAAAGCTTGTCATGAACATGGAGCTTCGATTAAATAATTAGATATTCCACCATGCAAAGTTTTTAATATTAGCAATTTAAGTCGGACACATTCCTTCTAAGTCCTAAATTTGACATGTCAATAAGAAAGACGAAACTACTTTCATATCAAGCTTATGCACACAATGAAGGAGACAAGTTCAAAGCTGCTACATATTCGCTTCAGCACACTAAACATTAAACTGGGGCAGAGGTGTTTTGGATGGGATGAACTCCTGGTTCAAACTCACCAACCGAACTTTTTTCCCCTCCACGATAATTATTCTGATATCAATATAAAATCAGCTGAACTGGTGCTACTATGTTATTTCCTTCTATTTATAACCAAATAGTATACATGCTGTCCGCAATGTACACAATACAGCTAGGACAGGAAAGAAAGACACCATAACTGAGGTGAAGTAAAATACAACTCTACACAGATAATTGCAGAAGCAAACACTTTATCAAAAAAAAATTATAGGAGCAAACACGAATGATCATAAAACTCACTTGTTCATGGCCGCGTATCTTAAGGTAACCTCTCAGTAATTCCCGTTTGTAATGGCAATCACCGCTAAGATGGCCAGCTCTAATCTGTAAACACAGTTACAAAGAATTCATGTTCAATAGTCGAAGATAACACGAAAGTACAAGAATCCTCATCTTGAATGTTCATGTAATTACTGCAAACAATTATCTTAATAGCCAAAGAAAAACAAGGTGAGTTAATACTTGAGGATGACAGACAACCAACACAATACAAAAACAGAAGATAACCACAGACACATAAACGCTTAACAAAAACAGAAAGAAAGAAAGAAAGAAATCATATTAGGGATCACATCTTGTTAGATCGTTTGATTTTTTTCGTCATTGTAAATTCTGAACTATCGAAATACTTAAAATGTAATTATATATTAGAAGTAACAATTGACTACAATATGTGACTAACTTAGTTGATAACAAGATATCATATTAGGGATCACATCTTGTTAGATCGTTTGATTCTTCTTCTCAGTGTAAGTTCTGAACTATCAAAATACTTGAAGTGTAATTATATATTAGAAGTAACAATTAACAACTAATTCAACGATTGACTTTAGAATTGATATGATTTTGAAATTTAAGTTTATGATCAAAATTAAATTAATTGACTCTCAAAATTAAAATTGTGCAACATAAATCAAAATAAAAAATATATTCTTACTAAAACATGATAAAATTTTCAAATTAAAATATTCGAAAGAGAAAATGGTTGATTTTGTCGGAATTCATGAAATGACAAATTCAAAATTGAATAAGCTTTGTATGGATGAATCAGACCCAATGGTCAATGCTGTTGTGAGATGCAAACATGGTATTTTGCTTGACTTGGAAACTTCATGGTCGAAGTAAAATCCGGGAAGAAGATTTTGATCTTGCCCCTACTATGGTGTATGTATTTTGCGTTGTATTTTGCTGTCAATTTATATTCAAATTATGATTATGAACTGATTTCTAATAAAAAATTTCAGTCTAAAAAATGTAATTTTTTTCTATGGAGGGACGAAGAAAAAGTGGATCCAAGATCAAATTTTATCATTCCAAGATTGGTGAACAAAATCAATGAGTTGGGAGAAGACTTATGGCTTAAACAGGTCCAAATTGATAACTTGACGCGGGAGAAGAAGCTCAATGAAAGATGGAGATGGTGTAGGTTCAATAGAAAGATATTTTTATGTATTTTGATTTGTGTTGCTGTTATGTTCATCAGCAACAAATGAACTGAAAGTAGTTGCTAGATCTGGTCTACTATGGTGTAAATTTTGTATACCTCTCTCTAAATATATCAGACTATGTTTTGTTATGGTGTCTTTTGCCTAGTCGTACTTCAGATGTTTGTTGTGTTGCTGCTATGTTATATTGTTTGCACTTGTGCTGCTGCTATGTTATTGTTTGCACTTTCAAAATTGTGTTGTGTTCAGGCTACGTTGTTGTTTACTCTAACAAAATTATGTCGTGTATTGTTGTTATGTTATTGTTTACATTTGTTGTGACTTGTGCTGTTGCTATGTTATTATTTACACTTGCAAAGTTGTGTCTTGTTAGGCAAAGCACCGTGCTGCTGCTATGTGTTTACACTTAAATTGTGTAATGACAATGTTGTGTTGACATTATATCAACTTTACCACCATTTAACACAACAATAATACCTAATGACAACATTCATCAACAAAACATTCCAACTTCACACAACATCATCATTCATACCAACCATTAGGCACAACATCATCATTCATACCAACCATTAGGCACAGCATCATCATTCATACCAACAATTAGGCACAACATCATCATTCATACCAACCATTAGGCACAACAGCATCATTCATACCAACCATTAGGCAACATTCATCAATAAAATATATATACAGTGCTTAAATTGTTTTCCAACACCAAAATAAAATTATTTTCATGTCAACTGATCTAACTTAAAACAGTGCTTAAAATAATCAACATCACTACAATTTTCAGGGCATCTTGGACTTTAAAGAAGTGTTTTTTTTACTTGAATTATTTGAACTGCTTCCCACATTATTCTTTCTTTTCTTCTCTTTAATCTCTTGTAGTTTTTTTGTTGATATTGCTGCTTTGCCATTCCATTTCAGCTTACTGGTAGTACTTAGTGTATAACCAATGTTACCAGTTATATCAGCTGATCTTGTTATCCTTGCTTGACCAGTAGAGAAGATCTTACTGCTAGGCATGCCAGGCTACAGTGAAGGATAAAAATTATTCAAAGACTCATACATTAAAGACTCATATATACACAAGATACAACAAAGCTAGATACTTACATTTAGGACTTTGAATTCATTTTCAGCTTGGAACACACCCATTTCCATTACTTTTGACCTTTTCAATGGAGTTGTTTTTTCCCTATCATTACCCCTTTCTTTTTTAGTAGTACCAGCCATTTAAGATGATGCACAATAATCAGAAGGTGTATAACAGAATGCTGGAAAAATAGTAGGTACAGAAGGTGTTTTAGGTAGAGGAGGTGCACTAGGTGCTGCTGGTGTTGCCTTTTTTGGTCTCCCTCTTTCTTTTTTTTGTTGTTGACATACACTAATAATTTCTGATGTAGTTTTCTATACATATAAAAAGAAAAGAGTTATATAAAAGTTATTGAGCTAATTAATACATGTGTAATATTACCTTTGGTCGGCCTCTTCCCTTGCCTGAACCAACACTGACTTGAGGAGTTGCATTTGGTGTTTCTGGTGTAGTTTTCTACATATTAAAATAATGTTAAGAAATTTGAGACGTAAGATAAGTAATATACTAAATTAAGTGTTAAACTTACCTTTGGTATGCCTCTTTCAATGCATGAACCAATAGGTGTTACTGATGGTGCAACACTTGGTTCTGTTGATTGTCCTCTTAGAGGGCACCTTCTTTTATTATGGCCTTTAACATGACACAAAATACATGTCATTGCTAGTCCAGTTCTAGGCAATTTTTCAGATTTCTTTGTTTCTCCATCTTTCTTTTTCCTAGACTTAGATGGTCTGCCAGGCAAGGTACTAATTTCAGGTGGTGCAATAGTAATGTTTGATGAAACATGCCACATTTTCATGTTTGTTAATGGTTCAATCACATTGTCATAAGTCCTCAAGTATGTTTCCTTACTGTAGCAGCTGTCAATATAGTCATACAAGGGGTATTTCTTGAACAATAGTGCAGCCACACCATATGCATATAGTATGCTCTTTAACTGCCACAACCTACAATTACATGTCCTCTTGAAAATATCCACTGTGTGTTGACAAAGCTCTTTTTTCACTTCAAAATCAGTTACTCTATTAAACTCAATGGTACAATCCATAGCCCTGTTGATGTCTCCTCTAAAATCTTCAAACACATTGGTGAGTAATTACTACACCAGGGATTTGAAAACTCCCTTAGAGTGCTTATTCTTGTCATCATCTTCTCTCTTATTTCTTCAAGCATGGAAATGATGGTTTTGTGACTAACTGCCAAGATCCATGCATTAAAACACTCACTCATGTTGTTATCCACTGAATCACACTTTAGTTTTGTGTTGAAGTAAAGTTTGCACCAGTAATTAATGTTGTAGTACATTAAGTCTTGCATCATTTTTTCAGCACCAAGCAACTTCATCTTCTGTATGATTTTCCTCAATTGAGACTCAAATGTATTTTTTTCTATTTTTCAAAACTGTTATCTTCTTTGAAGACCTCTCCAGTCCTTAACCCAATTAGCTAAGATGTGTCTTGCACATCTTCTATGTTCATATTGAGGTAACACCTCCTCAATTACTGCAAATAGTCCCTTCAGTAAACATACATAACAAAAAAAAGGGTGAAGTTAGGGCATAATTACATATACTAAGTTAAAGTAAAAATAAAGAGGTTAAACATAAAATACTGTACATATCTTTTGTATATCTGTAATCAGGGTGAGACCTTCACCTTCTCCAAGTCTCAGGTCATCCCCAATGCACCTAACAAACCATGTTTAGGTGTTTGTGTTCTCTTTTTCAACTACTACCCAAGCAAGTGGCAGCATCTGGTTGTTTCCATCCTTGGCCACAGCAACTAACAATTGGCCTTTACAAATACCCTTAAGAAAACAACCATCTAAACCTATGCACTTCCTACAATGTACCCATGTCTTTTCTAAAGCATCAAAGCAGATGTAAAAAGTCTGAAATTTTGGTTTACCTGCTTCATCAGCCTCACCAAGTTTGACAACACAACTGGTCCTCAGGTTTGTCCTCAACAGTCCATCTTTGTAGTCAAGGATTCTTCCAAATTCTACAACATGATCATCCATTATCTCTTTTAAGACTTTAGACCTTGTTGTTCTCACAGTGGTGTTACCAACATAAAGTTTAAACTTTTTTCTAATCAAATCTTGCAACTTGAATACTCTTATATTAGGTTGCTCAACTATTCTTTCTCTGAAGGTTTCAGCTAAGAACTTTGCATTTCACAAGTAATTTCTGATTGTCTTGTTGCAAGTATGCTTTGGAATGTAAGTTTTATCATGAAATCATTTGTTGTCTTGTCAAGACCTGCATATAAAAGCCATGGACAGCCATCATTGCACCTAACTCTAATCTTTTTGGGCTCATTAACCCACTTTTCCATAGGAACCCTTTTTCTTACTGCATATTTAGTCACTTCTCTTCTAAATTTACTCACATCTTTAAACACTATACCCAACTGCCAAACAACTTCCTTTGCAGTTGGGTCATGAATGATTTTTTGATTTATTGTTCTCTTTTTTGACAACTTCACAGTTCTTGCTCTACCAGAATCAACCACTTCATGTTCATCATCACCACAACAATCATCTTCATCTAATACAAAACTATCATCATCAGAACTTGCAAAGTAAGGCTCATCACCTCCAAGCCTTCCTTCATGACTTACTCTACCTGTTTCAGTTTCATTAAAACCTAGATCTGGTCTTGCTTCACCTACTGGTACCTCTGCATTGTCAACTAGTACTCTCTCACTTTTTTTCCTCCTTTGAAACTTTCTCTTTTTAGCTCTCAACTCCCAAACCTCCTCATGTACATCACTATCATACTCCTCTTCATCATCATCTCCAACTAATTCTCCTTTTGAATCAACACTATCCTCAGTAGAATAATCAGAAGCCTCTACTTCTCTTCTAAAAAATCAGATCCAGCAGGACCAACATCTATATCATCAACTGCAGCATCACTTGTTGCAACATCACTTGATGCAGCAGCACTTGGTATAGCAGCACTTGGTGTAGCAGCCCTTGGTGCAGCAACACTTGATGCAGTAGTGAAAATAGGTGTTGTATTGAAAGGAGATGTGGTTGAGAAAAAAATAAGAAGTAGGGTCCTCCATATTTAAATGGTCATCACCTACCCTAAAGTTAGGCCTAGCATTAAAAGATGCACCAGATTTCCATGACAAACATTTTCTAAAAATAAAGATTAGGGGAGAGGGGGGCCACAACATCTGGCTCATCAACTAAATGGTTGAAAAATACCTCCACTTCATCCCCATCTTCCAAGGAACACATCATCTCAAAAATATCCATATCATTATCAATATCTACCAAAATGCCATAGTTAGGTGCTTTAATACTAAAAGTGTAAGTTGTGCTATATCCTAATTTTCTAATATAGTCTTTCAACTCAAAATATGACATCTTATCTACATCAACATCCAAAAATTCTGTTACTAACCCCCCTTATAAACTGATTTCCCCTACCTCACCATGGTACTGTCACACCCCTTTTTTACGTATTCCAAACGATTTATATAAAAGGGTTTTTATTATTAAAGTGACAAAGATGAAAATTTGTTTCGAAAAAGGACTATTTATATTTTTTATTTCAGAGTCGCCACTTGGCATAATCCGGTATGCCAAGTCACCATTGGAAAATCCTTTTTCAAAAAACCATTTGACTCTTTAAACTGGTTTGCGAACAGAGACTTCGGCTAAGGAATTCTGTTGACCGAGTGGAAGGTGTTAGGCACCCCTCGATCCCGTGGTTCAACCACGGTCGCTTGGTAGAGTGTATCAACTATTTTGACACTACGAAATGTACAAACCACACAAAAGCACGCCAAACAATCAAACAATAAACAAAACAAAACAATCTAAAATGTAATGTCCAGTCCAATTATACAGTTTAGAGTATATAAAAAATGCAAAAATATAAACCTACGCTAAATTAATTCTAAACTAATGTTCTACCCGACGCCTCGGGCCTTCATCACGAACGTCCTCCGGGTACATGATACCTCGGGGCATTCCCCGATGAATAAATGTGTACAGATACTTCGGGGCATTCCCCGGCCAAATTATACAGTTGAATTAAATGCGACAAAACAAAACCATTCCAACACATATTTCAACATTCACTGCATTGAATCAACACCTCACTCCTAACTATTGCCTACCCGCACTACGTTTGCCAACGTTTTTGCCGGTCTTATCATGATACTACCGCACTTCAACCATATTTATATTCGAACCAAATTAAACCAAAAGTCTTTAATCAATCCAAATTCACCATTTTATCAAATTCTCAATTCCGCCCCAATTTTCATTTTTTATACTAAATTTTCACAATTCACCATTTCTATTTCAACGACCCACAATCACTTTTCAACGAAATTAAACAACGAGTCAATATCAAAATAACAACCTATCACAAATCAAGACAACATGCATTCATCACCAACAAGTATCAAACAAACACCCGAAGCTTAATCCAAATACAAAAGCATAGTAAACAATAAAATAGAAGAGGAAAAGGGTAGAATTGGACCTCTCGATAATTGATTTATTCTGAAAAATTAGCGATGGATCGGAACTTATGAACCAACGAACCTCGACCGTCCTCAATCCGAATCAACCCAGCCTCGATATTTCACTATTTTTGTCAAACCAGTACCAGAATCACGAATGGGGAAAGCCCGTACCCATTTTTCGCATCGTTTTCCGGCGGGTCTTGTCGAAGAAATAGAACGGGGGTCGGTTTTTGAACTGGAATCACGGTTTTGGTTTCGCCGGAGCTCCGGCGAGCTTGGCAGTCCCAAATGTCGGAGAATTCAAACTGAATTCACGGTGACAGTGGATTTTCGATCAATATCCGGTGGATTTCCCCCTTTTTTCTCAATTTCCTTCTCTGCGATTCACTTCTCTCTTTCCCCGATCAACTCTCCTCTTCTCACTATTTCTCTCTCTCTCTCGGTGTGTGTATTCCATCGAGTGGGTGTATAAAGTATGTGTGTGCATTTTTTTACTGTGTGGTGTTGTTGTTGTGTGAGTGATGGAGGAGTGTGATTGTGAGATTATTGTATGTGTTATGTATTTGTGTGTAGAGTGTGTGAGTGTGCGTATGGAGAGAAAAAAATGGTGAGCCGAGTGTGGTTGATGGGAATTTCAGTGAATTGTGAATTGATTGTTGGTCCCCTATTGTTCTGTGAAGAAGGTGTATATATTGGTATTGTGAGTGAATGTGGTGTCGTGTATATCTATATATAATCCCAAAAAGGAAGATGATGGAATCCCCCCACAATGGAGCCGTCTCTATTCTATGAGAGTATGTGTGTATATATTGAGGTGAGGGTGGGGTAGTGGTGAGGTAGGTGGGGTTACGTGGGGTAGGGTGTAGGGTGTGAGGTGTTTCTTTTTGGTTGGATGGGATAAGGATTAGGTGTTGTTTTTTTATTGGGTGGGTTGTTAGAATATTAGGATAAAACAAAATTAGTTAGGGGTTGTTATTTTTGTCATTTTGTGGAGGGATTATCACACGGGTGAGGGTATACGGTAGCATAGGATAAACAATAGGTAAAAACAATATCGGGGAGGGACGAAATTAGGTGTCTACATCATGCCCCCTTTGAATGTAAACACGAAGTGTTTTCAGGCAAAGAAGTAGACAGCGAGACCAAATTTTGACCCGACCATTATTCAAAGAAAGAAACAGAAGGAAGAAGGACAACCGAGTCTTGACTTAAGACATCCTTCCTACCCAAATTACGAGAGAATCATGTCATGGGTATTTCAAAGGATTGGAAGAGGTGGACTATACCGAGTTGGAGAGTCGAGTGAGGTTCCGTCGAGGTTCCGATCTGCGGCTCTGTTATTACATCAAAATGAAAATTACAAGTTAAAACATAAATGAAATTACAAAAATTCTATCTATACAGCTTCTGTTGGTTCTTGACTCGACTTTCATCACCCTATTCTTCAGGCGGGCTCCTGACTTGCAATTTCTTTCAACTTGTTGCTTGGCTTTCAATTGCTTCGCTTTGTTGCTTGACTTTTCGTTTCTTCACCCTATTCTCCAGGCGGGCTCCTGACTTGCTATTTCAATACCCTATTCTTCAGGCGGGCTCCTGACTTGCTATTTCATCACCCTGTTCTTCAGGCGGGCTCCTGGCTTGCTAGTTCATGACCCTGTTCTTCAGGCGGGCTCCTGAAATCCAAAATTAAAACTAGAACGAAAATTATCCTAAACAAAGATTATAGTAAAGTAGTATTTCATTTTAGAAAGTGTTGTCCCATTTTCCAGGAGGGTCCTGAACAGAAAGTAAAATCCTATTTCTCAGGAGGGTCCTGAGCATAAAGTAAAATCCCATTTTTCAGGAGGGTCCTGAACATAAAGTAAAATATCATTTTTCAGGAGGTCCTGAACATAAAGTAAAATCCCATTTTTCAGGAGGGTCCTGAACATAAAGTAAAAGCCCATTTTTCAAGAGGGTCCTGAACAAAAGTAAAATCCCATTTTTCAGGAGGGTCCTGAACATAAAGTGAAATCCCATTTTTCAGGAGGGTCCTGAACATAAAGTAAAATCCCATTTTTCAGGAAGGTCCTAAACATAAAGTAAAATCCCATTTTGCAGTAGGGTCCTGAACATAAAGTAAAATCCCATTTTGCCGGAGGTCCTGAACAGAAAGTAAAATCCCATTTTTTAGGAGGGTCCTGAACAGAAAATAAAATCTCATTTTGCAGGAGGGTCCTGAACATAAAGTAAAATCCCATTTTGCAGGAGGGTCCTGAACAGAAAGTAAAATCCCATTTTTCAGGAGGGTCCTGAACAGAAAGTAAAATCCCATTTTTCAGGAGGGTCCTGAACATAAAGTAAAATCACATTTTTCAGGAGGGTCCTGAATTGAAAGTAAAATCCCATTTTTCAGGAGGGTCCTGAACTGAAAGTAAATTCTCATTCTTCAGGAGGGTCCTGAACTGAAAGTAAATTCCCATTCTTCAGGAGGGTCCTGAACAGAAAGTAAAATCCCATTCTTCAGGAGGGTCCTGAACAGAAAGTAAAATTCTATTTTTCAGGAAGGTCCTGAACAGAAAGTAAAATCCCATTTTTCAGGAGGGTCCTGGACTGAAGATAAAGTCCCATTTTTCAGGAGGGTCCTGAATTGAAAGTAAATTCCCATTCTTCAGGAGGGTCCTGAATAGAAAGTAAAATCCCATTTTTCAGGAGGGTCCTGAACAGAAAATAAAATCTCATTTTTCAGGAGGGTCCTGAATAGAAAGTAAAATCCCATTTTTCAGGAGGGTCCTGAACATAAAGTAAAATCCCATTTTTCAGGAGGGTCCTGAACATAAAGTAAAGTCCCATTTTTCAGGAGGGTCCTGACAGAAAGTAAAATCCCATTTTTCAGGAGGGTCCTGAACAGAAAGTAAAATCCCATTTTTCAGGAGGGTCCTGAATATAAGGTAAAATCCCATTTTCCAGGAGGGTCCTGAACATAAAGTAAAATCCCATTTTTTCAGGAGGGTCCTGAACATAAAGTAAACTCCCATTTTTCAGGAGGGTCCTGAACAGAAAGTAAAATCTCATTTTTCAGGAGGGTCCTGAACAGAAAGTAAAATCCCATTTTTCAGGAGGGTCCTGAACAGAAAGTAAAATCCCATTTTTCAGGAGGGTCTTGAACATAAAGTAAAATTCCATTTTTCAGAAGGGTCCTGAACAGAAAGTAAAATCCCATTTTTCAGGAGGGTCCAGAATATAAGGTAAAATCCCATTTTCCAGGAGGGTCCTGAACATAAAGTAAACCCATTTTTCAGGAGGGTCCTGAACATAAAGTAAATTCCCATTTTTTCAGGAGGGTCCTGAACAGAAGGTAAAATCTCATTTTCCAGGAGGGTCCTGAACATAAAGTAAAATCCCATTTTTCAGGAAGGTCCTGAACATAAAGTAAATTCCCATTTTTTTAGGAGGGTCCTGAACAGAAGATAAAATTCTATTTTCCAGGAGGGTCCTGAACATAAAGTAAAATCCCATTCTTCAGGAGGGTCCTGAACAGAAAGTAAAATCCCATTTTTCAGGAGGGTCCTGAACAGAAGGTAAAGTCCCATTTTTTAGGATGATCCTGAACTGAAAGAAAATTCCCATTCTTCAGGAGGGTCCTGAACAGAAAGTAAAATCCCATTTTTCAGGAGGGTCCTGAACAGAAAGTAAATTCCCATTTTTCAGGAGGGTTCTGAACAGAAAGTAAAATCCCATTTTTCAGGAGGGTCCTGAACTGAAGGTAAAGTTCCATTTTTCAGGAGGGTCCTGAATTAAAATTAAATTCCCATTCTTCAGGAGGGTCCTGAACAGAAAGTAAAATCCCATTCTTCAGGAGGGTCCTGAACAGAATGTAAAATCCCATTTTTCAGCAGGGTCCTGAATAAAAGATAAAGTCCCATTTTTCAGGATGGTCCTGAACTGAAAGTAAATTCTCATTCTTCAGGAGGGTCCTGAACAGAAAGTAAAATCTCATTTTTCAGGAGGGTCCTGAACAGAAAGTAAATTCCTATTTTTCAGGAAGGTCCTGAACAGAAAGTAAAATCCCATTTTTCAGGAGGGTCCTGAACTGAAGGTAAAGTCCCATTTTTCAAGAGGGTCCTGAATTGAAAGTAAATTCCCATTCTTCAGGAGGGTCCTGAACAGAAAGTAAAATCCCATTCTTCAGGAGGGTCCTGAACAGAAGGTAAAGTCCCATTTTTCAGGAGGGTCCTGAACTGAAAGTAAATTCTCATTCTTCAGGATGGTCCTGAACAGAAAGTAAAATTCCATTTTTCAGGAGGGTCCTGAACTAAAGGTAAATTCCCATTCTTCAGGAGGGTCCTGAACAGAAAGTAAAATCCCATTTTTTAGGAGGGTCCTGAACTGAAGGTAAAATTTCCACGGATGTGCATTTCCAATGGTAGCTGAATTAAGTGAAACGAATTTTCCCTGTTTCATCAAAGAAAATTTATCATTTAAAAACTTAGTGATGGCTTGCGTCACTTGTCTGTCCCGACACCTGCTTCAGTGTTCATTTCCTTCATTTTGTTTCAGATTGTTGGCACTTGCCCCTGCTTTGTCGTTTCATTGACCCAAACTCGGATTATTAAGAGTGACTTTGAAATAAACACAGCATCTCTGCTTTGCCATGCTTCATGAATAAACCCTTTATACCTTGGTATTTTCATGAGTTTCCAGACTTGTCTATTGGCAAAACTTTCTGCACACCCCTTTTTTTTGGCTCACAATCATGTTTCTTTCATGCGCTGGCCTTTTTGTTTTGCTTTTTGCAATTGAAGAAGTTGGTAGCCAGTTTTGAAATCTTTTCTCGCTTGTTTTGACATGAACTTGACTCAAAAACAAGAGAAAAATGACAACAACTTTTGTTTTATTTGGATAACTGACTCAAGAAAATTAAAATAAAGATAAAGAGAAGAAAGAAAAGACAATGAATGTCCCCATTTGAAACAAAGAAATGAAAATTTTATCTTAAATGACAATCAACTCTAATGATTATGCCATGCATTTTGGATTAAACCGCCTGATCTTTCCATCCAAACTCTCACAAATTGTTGTTGAGTTAATGACCCGAAAGTGAGTTGCTTTCTTTGGACAATTGCATTTAAGACCTCATTCGGCTAGTGGCGCCTTGAAGGATTTTTGCCAACAAGCCTCTCTCATTTTTTAGATCACCATTTCCTTATGGTGTCCGCGAGGGTTTTTTCACCAATGAAACTCTCTTATTTTCATTTGTCTCAACTCGCTATCGTCTTACAGTGCCCGTGAGGGTTTTCACCGATAAGACTCTCTCATTGTTATCTCTCTCGGCTTACCATCGTCTTACGGTGTCCGTGAGGGTTTTCACCAATAAGACTCTCTCATTTTTATTTCTATCAACTTACCATCGCCTTATGGTGCCCATGAGGTTTTTTTATCGATAAGATTCTCACATTTTTATTTCTCTCTTGATTCCTTGTGCAGAGGAAGACAAGTAGTTCCCAAATACATCCTCATATCCTTTACATGCTTTGCCTTAACATCCTCAAAGATTGATCTGAAGGTCTTTCTTTGGTTGTAACTTGACTTTTGGATAGGATTAGAAAGAAAAACATGATGGCATGAGGCCCAAACAACACTTGAGGTGAGGGTGGGACTTACAACTTTTGAAATCGACTCAAATAATGAGGATTAAATCATGCCCCAGTTTCGTTTGACTGGGTGACGCTAAATTGTTTATTTGGTTGGACCGAGCCCTTAGAAGGGCAGCCTACGTATCTCACCCCCGAGAGAGGAGAATCAGGTCACGCGTAGTTCTGGCAGCTTGTTCTTTTGCTTTGATCTGATTTTTTTTCTTTTATTCGCTCTTTTCACTTTACGATTCTTTTTTTTCTAACTCTATTTTTCTTGACACTCTTTTTTTTCTGGAAACATTTTTGTCTCTTTTTTGTAACTTTTTGACTTTATCTTTTTACTCGACACTATTCTTTGAACTTTGCTTACTCTATCTTGATTCCAAAAGAGGGGTATGAAAGAAAATAACACTGAGGCTCAAATGGGGTAAACAAAGGATGACACAATGTTTGGATAGCAGAATGAAATGCCTTCATCATATCAATCCTTGAGAATGCAAGTACATAACATGCAATTGGAAGTGAGAGATGAAGATCATTTGCGACATCTTTTTAAGCAGATTGAGTCTGTGCGTCACTACTTCTTCTGTAAACTCCACCTTTGTTGTACATTCCTCACATCAAATGACTCATGCTTTCGTGGAGCTGCTTATCTTCTTGTTTCTCTTGATATAGAGATCGCACGTCCACTATTTAACCTAATTGGGACTTGCCTTTCGATCGATGACCAAGGTGTTCTTGTGATTCTCAAAATAATTGCTTTAATTTTCAAAGAAGGCCTCACTTGATCACCAAATGCCCCAGCACTCTATATATTTCCTCAGACGCTCTCTTTTCTAGCTTTAACCCTCTGATTCAATGTTCATGCTTAAACTGGACTTTAAGATCTGGCTGAAAATTCCGCAAGCATGTCATATCACTAGAGTCAACATAAAATATACTATGTAAAGAAAACAAACAAACAACACAAATTTAAAACATAAATGAAAAGGGGGCACTCCATTTAATAAAAATGAAAGATAGAAGGGTTTGAACATAAACGACAAAGGGATAAAATAAGATAGATCCCAAACTACAACCCTGAAATAATTTGAAAAACAGCAAAGAAGACAAAACAAACTACCAGACCTCTTCCTAGTAGGGGGAGGGGTGAATTCTCAATTGCTCAGCTTGACATCTTAGCCACTGGTTTGCATATCATCATGACTAGAGCTTTCCTCACTGTCAATGTTCTGCACCATGATTGATTTATCTTGAATCATCTTTTCAATTTCTCTTTTCAAAGCTCGACAATCTTCAAAACTATGACCCTGAGCCTCAGAATGATACGCACATCGTGCGTTAGGATCAAAATTTCTTGAACGCCGATTAAGGGTGTGCCCAAGGAGAGGAGTGATCATTCCCTCCTATACCAATCTCTGAAATAAATTGGCATATGACTCTTCAATTGGTGTGAAGCTATCTCTCGACTTTTGCCTCATTTCATCGTTTGGCTTGAATCGAAAATCAGGCTTAGAAGGGTTTTGGTATATTTGTGGAGTTAGAGGACGACTCTGAGGAGTTGGTGTGTTCCACTGTGGGTAAGATGGGGGTTGAACATATGGTTGTGCACAATATACTAGATATAGAGGTGGGGAAAAGAGTATAAAGGATTTTGGGAGTGATTATGTGGAGCTTGGGCATAAACTTGAGCTTGCGCCTGAGACCGACGACGACATGGTCTTCTTGACCTTTCCTGTTGTCCAACTACAATAGCAAATGCATCTTTCTCATTCTTCTTCCCTCCAGGTTCCCTTAATTGATTGCAATATTGTCCCAAAGGTTTCACGAATTCCTCATGCCCATCTTGCTCCTCAAATTTCGATATCACAAAGATTGGAGAAAGATTAGCATTTGAAGGCATGCCCCAGTCTTTGTATGAAACCTTTTCTTTACCCGCAGGTCCTAGAAATTTTTTCATAGCATTTTTTGTACTCTTCATTTTTCCAACCATTTTCTTCGACTCTTCTGGCACACTGGACTTCTTGTTCAAAAACTTTGGTGTTCCAGTTAACTTAAAAGCAGGCTCAAGAGTATAACAATGATCACCAAGAGTATTGAATATAGGTTCACTAGCAGCATGGGGACGCACAACCATTGGGCGAGCCGGTGTGGAAGTCCCAGTAAAGGATTGAGCAACAAGATCACAAACAACATGTGGTGTTGTGAATGTAGCAGGCTTATGCTAAGGAAGTAGAGGCAAAGTGGTGGAAGTATTGAGATGCTTTTGGATTAGAATGAATTTTGAGTCATGTTGCGGTGCATCAACAACAGTAGAAAATTGACTTTGAGATTTTGGTGGAAAACACGAGGTATTTGTAGGATCAATAAAGGGAAATGGAGGAGGAGGCAACCCACTGGCCCAAGCTCGATGCATTTCTGTCATTTGTTGTCTTAGCCTCCTGACCTCTTGCTTTAAACTCTCATTTTCCTGATTCTTTGTTTGATCCATGATGTCACTCTATATATCTTTGTTGAACACAACTAACCCTTTGGATTTGGTGTGATGTGAAGGACCAGACAGAATGCCACAAACCAATCACCTTAAACTGACTCAACATAAAACAACAAATGTGTTAGAGTTCAACACTTTTTCAAAACCTCTTTTTTTTTTCTTTTTCTTTTTTTTCTTAAAGATCACCGAACCCAAGAAGGGCGCCTACGTATCTCACCCCCGAGAGAGGAGAATTAGGTGTGTGTAGTTCGTGAAGTCTTGCCAAAATGGCCGATTGAACTCTTTTTTTTTAAAACTTTAAGAAGAAAAGAAAATAACAAATTGTCAAAAGAATTGACGAAAATCTTTTTTTTTGCATTTTTTAGGCTTAACATCCTTATACAAAATGAAACCTATGATTACCAAAGAAAAATCTTTTGGGGTTTTTTATTTTGAATTTCATAGGAAAATGAAACTTGAAATTCTTAAAGAAAAATCTTTTTGTAGTTTTCTTTTAGAGATGTATATGAAACACCTACTCTGAGTGAAAAGTGAAGAAAATCTTTTTGAATTTTTCAGATTTCTGTACAAAATGAAATCTATGATTCCCGAAAAATATTTTTGGATTTTTGATTTTGAATTTCATGCGAAAAATGAAACCTGAACCTATTAAAGGGAAATATTTTTTTTGTTGTTGTTTTCTTTTAAAGATGTACATGAAACACATACTCTAAATGAAGAGTGAAGAAAATCTTTTTTTTTGTGGATTTTTGAAATCAGATCCTCGAACCCACAATAGGTTGCCTACGTATCTCACTCCCGAGAGAGGAGAATCAGGGGTGCGTAGTTCGTCCAGATTGGACAATTAACGATTAACTAATAAATTGACGCTAACTTAAGAGACAACCAAAAACAAACGAATGAAAACTTTTTGGATTTTCAACTAGACATTTCAACTAAGACTGACACCACCAATTACGAAAAAAAAATCTTTTTGGTATTTTGTTTTTGACAAAAGTAGAAAAGGCAAACAAAACCCTTTTTTTTTCATCATTTTTTGTTGAACTTACGGTACTTTGAGAAGATGCATGCAAAACGTAAAAAAAATCTTTTTGAGTTTTTGGATCGTGAAGAACAAAAGTCATAAAGAACTCTAAAATAAACTACGACACTCCTTTTGATTCATTCTTTTCGACTCACTTTTTTTTTTTATAAATATATATATTTTTAATTTTTTTTCACTTTACTTCTAACACAAGTTTTCCTCAAATCAGTCTGTCAAATAACCACGTTACCCTCAGAAATGCAACATTTAGCACATAGGAATGCTTTAGAGGTGAGTCTCTCACAAAGGACCAAGTGGGCCCCGCTAAGTCTCAATATGATGCACATAAGCATGACCTAAAGGCTGACCTACGTTGGGGTTCACTAACAAGGCTGTTCGGGGGAGCGTATGGTCGATAGTGGTTGCTTTGCTTTCCACCTACTCCATAACACCGACGGCTCCCCCCCTAAAATAAGGGTGACTCAACTAGAGGTCGTGTACAACACGTGTACTACGGATTTGTTGCAGAAAGAAGGCCTGGGGGTAGACTCATGATGCCAGATATAAAGCGGTAACACATAAGATAAATACTGTAAACAAAAAGCACGAAATCACACAAAAGTGATAACAATAACACAAACAAAAATCACAAATAATGCTTATACACTCGTAATGCCAAACAAAGCCGATACGACTCCAAAATAAGCTCGAATTCTGAAAGATCCCCAGCAGAGTCGCCAGAGCTGTCACACCCCTTTTTTACGTATTCCAAACGATTTATATAAAAGGGTTTTTATTATTAAAGTGACAAATATGAAAAAAAAATTCGAAAAAGGACTATTTATATTTTTTATTTTAGAGTCGCCACTTGGCATAATCCAGTGTGCCAAGTCACCATTGGAAAATTCTTTTTCAAAAAATCATTTGACTCTTTAAACTGGTTTGCGAACAGAGACTCCGGCTAAGGAATTCTGTTGACCGAGGGGAAGGTGTTAGGCACCCCTCGATCCCGTGGTTCAACCACGTTCGCTTGGTAGAGTGTATCGACTATTTTGACACTACGAAATGTACAAACCACACAAAAGCACGCCAAACAATCAAACAATAAACAAAACAAAATAATCTAAAATGTAATGTCCAGTCCAATTATACAGTTCGGAGTATATAAAAAATGCAAAAATATAAACCTGCGCTAAATTAATTCTAAACTAATGTTCTACCCGACGCCTCGGGCCTTCATCACGAACGTCCTCCGGGTACATGATACCTCGGGGCATTCCCCGATGAATAAATGTGTACAGATACTTCAGGGCATTCCCCGGTCAAATTATACAGTTGAATTAAATGCGACAAAACAAAACCATTCCAACACATATTTCAACATTCACTGCATTGAATCAACACCTCACTCCTAACTTTTGCCTACCCGCACTACGTTTGCCTACGCTTTTGCCGGTCTTATCATGATACTACCGCACTTCAACCATATTTGTATTCGAACCAAATTAAACCAAAAGTCTTTAATCAATCCAAATTCACCATTTTATCAAATTCTCAATTCCGCCCCAATTTTCATTTTTTATACTAAATTTTCACAATTCACCATTTCTATTTCAACGACCCACAATCACTTTTCAACGAAATTAAATGAGTCAATATCAAAATAACAACCTATCACCAATCAAGACAACATGCATTCATCACCAACAAGTATCAAACAAACACCTGAAGCTTAATCCAAATACAAAAGCATAGTAAACAATAAAATAGAAGAGGAAAAGGGTAGAATTGGACCTCTCGATAATTGATTTATTATGAACAATTAGCGATGGATCACAACTCATGAACCAACGAACCTCGACCGTCCTCAATCCGAATTAACCCAGCCTCGATATTTCACTATTTTTGCCAAACCAGTACCAAAATCACGAATGGGGAAAGCCCGTACCCATTTTTCGCATCGTTTTCCGGCAGGTCTTGTCAAAGAAATAGAACGGGGGTCATTTTTTGAACTGGAATCACGGTTTTGGTTTCGCCGGAGCTCCGGCGAGCTTGGCAGTCCCAAATGTCGGAGAATTCAAACCGAATTCACGGTGACAGTGGATTTTCGATCAATATCTGGTGGATTTCCCCCCCTTTTTCTCAATTTCCTTCTCTGCGATTCACTTCTCTCTTTCCCGGATCAACTCTCCTTTTCTCACTATTTCTCTCTCTCTCTTGGTGTGTGTATTCCGTCGAGTGGGTGTATCAAGTGTGTGTGTGCATTTTTTTACTGTGTGGTGTTGCTGTTGTGTGAGTGATGGAGGAGTGTGATTGTGAGATTATTGTGTGTGTTGTGTATTTGTATGTAGAGTGTGTGAGTGTGCGTATGGAGAAAAGAAAAAAAATGGTGAGCTGAGTGTGGTTGATGGGAATTTCAGTGAATTGTGAATTGATTGTTGGTCCCCTATTGTTCTGTGAAGAAGGTGTATATATTGGTATTATGAGTGAATGTGGTGTTGTGTATATCTATATCTAATCCCAAAAAGGAAGATGATGGAATCCCCCCACAATGGAGCCGTCTCTATTCTATGAGAGTATGTGTGTATATATTGAGGTGAGGGTGGGGTAGTGGTGAGGTAGGTGGGGTTACGTGGGGTAGGGGGTAGGGTGTGAGGTGTTTCTTTTTTGTTGGATGGGATAAGGATTAAGTGTTGTTTTTTTATTGGGTGGGTTGTTAGAATATTAGGATAAAACAAAATTAGTTAAGGGTTGTTATTTTTGTCATTTTGTGGAGGGATTATCACACGGGTGAGGGTACACGATAGGATAGGGTAAATAATAGGTAAAAACAATATTGGGGAGGGATGAAATTATGTATCTACAGGTACCATCTTAGAGTTATCAACGTAAAATCATTCATGTCTTACCTGAAGACACTAAAGAATCAAATAAGACATAGTAGCATAGCCGAAATATTATGAAAAAAGAAAAAAAAATCATGAACACGCTACAAAATTAAACACCAGAATAACAAGATATTAACATGCACATGCTATTAAACACGATTGATTTTTAATTTTGTCACGTTAACAACAAATCAGAGAAAAGCCCTAATTTCTAATAAACCAACTTAAACAATCAACAAAAATTAAACAATCAACAAAAATCCTAATTTGATGTAATTAGGAACGTAATACGTTGTTAATCAAACACGTAGACAACATAATAGCAAAAACCACAACTTAATATCTCTCAATTAATTTTTAATTTTAGTGTTTAGCATAAAACCCTAATTAATTTTAACTCAGTTTTAGGAAAAATCACTCATATTAACAACAAATCGGAGAAAAGCCCTAATTTCTAATAAACCCACTTAGTCAATCAACAAAACATGTACTTACGAATGGATTATGTTGTTAATCGAACACTTAGACAACGTCATAACAGAAAGAACCAGTTAATTTCACTCAATTAATTTTTAAATTTAGAGGTTAGCTAAAAATCCTAATTCAATTTTTTTCAGTTTACGAAAAAAAAACACCTTGTGACAGCAACAAGATGATTCTTTGAAAATCCACAATCAAAATATTTTGATTAAAACAAAAATCCCGCCCCGCCCCCCCAGTAGATGAAATCGCGATTTAGAGAGAAGATAGAGGAGAGATGAAGATGAAAGGTTTAGAGAGAAGAGACAGGAGAGAGGAAATTGAAAATGAAATTGTGAAAAAGATATTTTATTTTATTTAGGCGTGGGCCAGGCACGTGAAATGTATGAATGTCTTATTACTTGATTTATGTTGACAGGTCAGCATTTGGGGGGTAACAAATATAGAAAAAATAGATTAAGGAGGTAATAGGTCACCTTTTAAAGTTGAGTGTGTAGTTGGGATTTTGACTAAAGGTTTGGGGGGGAGTAATAGACCATTTTCTCTATCCAAAAGTAAAAAGGTCAAATCTCATTAACTGAGATTTGTACTATTTTAAATAAAATAACCTTCAAAATACACTTTTTAATAATAGAAAAAGTCAAATATCATCAAAATGTCACATTCTTGCAGATGTACTACTATTTCTAATTCTTGAAAACTTCATTTTTTCACCTACTTTTCAGCTTTTCCTCTCAAAGACATCTAAGGTGATTCTTGCTCTAAAAGAAACTGTAACACAACAAAGTGCAAACTGAAAAGCTCTAAAATTGCCAACAAGTTGTACTAACAAAAATCTTCTTCTATAGCTAAGAAATTTTAAAAGCTCTCTGTTCTACTATGAAATCATCAGCGGCAAAAGAAAAGAGTATTTTAAGACCAACAAAAAGGGTTGGATTAGATTTTGATGACAAACCTTTGTGGAATCATGTCAAGGTTCTTATGGTTGCTCCTAATAATGGTGAAAGTAGAGTGTGGTCCTGTAACTTTTGTAATAAAAGGGTTACGGGTTCATATTTTAAGGTAAAAGCACATCTTTTAAAACTTTCTGGCCATAGAGTTGCAATATGCAAAGAAATTAGTAATGAAGTATGTGCAACATTAAAGATGGAGAATGAAGAAGTAGAAAAGAAAAAATCAATGGTGCAATTAGATGCAAGCAAAAGGGAAGATCTTATGGTTGCTCCTAATAATGGTGGAAGTAGAGTGTGGTCATGTAACTTTTGAAATAAAAGGGTTACAGGTTCATATTTTAAGGTAAAAGCACATCTTTTAAAACTTTCTGGCCATAGAGTTGCAATATGCAAAGAAATTAGTAATGAAGTATGTGCAACATTAAAGATGGAGAATGAAGAAGTTGAAAAGAAAAAATCAATGGTGCAATTAGATGCAAGCAAAAGGGAAGATTATGTATCCTTTCCCGAAGGCTCATATTTATCACTGTCACACCCCTTTTTCGCCCGAAGGCCGAGTCGAAGGGTTTTTTCAATTAAAGTGACGATATTGAATAGGGATTAGTTTATTAACAGAGTCGTCACTTGGAATAGAGTTTTGGTGTTCCAAGTCACCTTTTTGAATCCCTAATAAAAAGGAAATGACTCTTTTATTTTGGTCTGCGAAAATAGAAGACCGGGTAAGGAATTCTGTTGACCGAGGGGAAGGTGTGAGGCACCCTTCGAGTCCCATGGTTCTAGCACGGTCACTTTTATTGACTTATCTTGACTAATTATGTCAAGGCCTAAATTCTCTCATTTTTTAATGTCTAATAGCTGTCTATAACTCTTGTATTAAATCGGTGAAAATTAATTTTAGAAAAATATTTGTCAAGGTGCATTATTGCATCCTTGAATTTTTAAATGTCTCAGAAAGATGCGTACGCCGCATTCTTAATTAAAACGAATATTTTAAACGTATCTAAAATTTGCCTAGTGTTGAAGCATTGGTTAGTCTATTATAAATTCAAGACATCTAAACTTAATCTTTTCTTTAAAAATCATAACAATTTTCTATTTGTTCTATCCTCTCCTTTTGCTTTTTATTTTAGATTTACAATGAGTTTTGAATTAATCCGCAACTCGCCTTGTTCCCTCACATTAAACTATCAGGACACAAAATAGTAATCTAAAACCAAATTTCCTTTTCCCTCCATTAATGCTACTTGATAAATTTATTTATTTATTTTTTAAAAATAATAATAATAATAATAATAAAACTTTTGAATATTGGAATTAAGAAAGAAAAAAGAGAAAAAAAAAATACAAAACATCAAATGTGATGACAAAAATATTAAATTTAACCATATTTAACTTAAAACATGAAAATTAATTTATTACACACGTTAAAAAAAAACTTGAAGATGAATTCAATCATGAATACCCCATTAACATAAGAATAATATCACATGAAATAATACTAGAAAGTAAAAATTCTACTAATGTATTTAATATAAATTAATAGAATTATATATTGAACGGATATTTTTTACGGCCAATTGTTCTTCTATCCAGTAATAAAGAAACATTGATTTCATGGCATCATTATTCATTTTGATCTATTTTTTTATTTGCAGCAAAATTTATTTTAACACCTTTTGTCTTCCTAATTAATTTTTTTTATAGTAGAAATAAAGATATCATATACCATTTTCGCTTACTCAGAATATAACAATATAAAATTATGAATATATACATGCTATAAATATTAGTAATAGGTTAAACACATATGAAACTCAAACAACTTCATATATTGAAATAACGTATTGCTGTTTTGCGATGTTACATTATGAAAAAAGAAAATTTTAGGGTTACCTCTTGTGAAGATAATTCGCAAGCAAAATAAAGAAAAATCACGAATCGAACCTCAAACTCTAGTTTGTTTCAAACTCTAACTTGTTATCTTTGGTGGCTTGTTTCGTTTGTTTCTTAGTCTTTTCTCTCTTTTTTTATTCTTCTTGTTTTCTAATGCATGTTGATTTCTGGAAAATGTTAGGAGGGAGTAGTTTTCTTTTTAATGTTGTTTCTCCTTTTTTATTTTCTCTCAAGTTTTTGGTTTTGTCCGTGAGTGTTGTTTTTTTTTTGTCTCTTCTCCACTGTTCTCTCAGGGTTTTTTCACTGTTTGTTTTTCTCTCTGTCTTCTGTTTTTTTATTCTCAGTGTCTGCTAGTCTCTCTATAGGAATAATACGCAAAAAAAATTCTCTCTCTGTAAGTGTCCTTAAATAGGAGGTGTGTTGGGAGGTAACAGTTATTTATCAGATAAGGGGGGAAGATTTAAAATTAAACTTTTTTTATTTTTTTTCTTCTTTTTTCTAATAGAAGATAAAAATAATAATAAATATAATAATAACTAATTAATTTATTCTTATTTAAGAAAATATAATAAAAGTTTAAAAATAATCAAAAAATAAATATAATTAAGATAGTACTAAAACTACTAAGTTTTTTATTTTAAAAAAAACATATTTTTAAAATTATTGTATTATTTTTTAAAAAAAAATTAGAATAAAAATAAAATAATATCTTAAAATTAACTTCATTTAGTTATTTATTTTTTAACTAAAATTTATTAAAATTAAAATAAGAGTTAAAATAATACCAAACCAAATATAAATACTTAATACCGAAAAATATATATATTAAACTCGGAGAGGGTCAAAATCACGTGTCTACACTTTGTCCCTCTTTGTTTGAAATCTCGAAGAGTTTTCATACAAAGAAGTAGACAAAGAGATGATTTTTGACCCTCCGATTATTCAAAAAGTGAAGATAAAATAAAATAAAAGGTATGACCGAGTCCTAGTTTTGTACAGTCTACATATCCTGGGTTATAAGGGAATCAGGTCACATGTAGTTCAAAGGTAACATGGTGAGAGAATGATTTAGACATCAAGTGAGATTCCGTTGAGTTTCCGGTTAACGACTTCTGCTTTTTACATCAAATGACTAACAAAATCAAAAATGAAAAATACAAGTGAAAATTGTAATCTCTAGAATCTTGATTCTAATCTTTGTGACTTGAACTTGAAAATTCACCCTATTCTTCAGGCAGGCTCCTGGCTTGCTTTTCCTTCGCCCTGTTTTTCAGGCGGACTCTTGATTTGTTACTTCTTCACCCTGTTCTTCAGGCCGGCTCCTGGACTTACAGTTTCTTCACCCTGTTCTTCAGGCGGGCTCCTGGACTTACAATTTCTTCACCCTGTTCTTCAGGCGGGCTCCTGGGCTTTCTTTTTCTTCACACTGTTCTTCAGGCGAGCTCCTGGACTTTATTTTTCTTCACCCTGTTCTTAAGGCGGGCTCCTGGACTTATAATTTCTTCACCCTGTTCTTTACGCGGGCTCCTGATTTTCTCTTTCTTCACCCTGTTCTTCAGGCGGGCTCCTGGACTTCCTTTTTCTTCACCCTGTTCTTTAGGCGGGCTCCTGGACTTACAATTTCTTCACCCTGTTCTTCAGGCGGTCTCCTGGACTTACAATTTCTTCACCTTGTTCTTCAGGCGGGCTCCTAGACTTTCTTTTTCTTCACCCTGTTCTTCAGGCGGGCTCCTAGACTTTTTTTTCTTTACCCTGTTCTTTAGGAGGGATCCTAGACTTTCTTCTTTCTTCACCCTGTTCTTCAAGTGGGCTTTTGAACTTTCTTTTTCTTCACCCTGTTCTTCAGGCGGGCTCCTGGACTTATAATTTCTTCACCATATTCTTCAGGCGGGCTCCTAGACTTTCTTTTTCTTCACCCTGTTTTTCAGGCGGGCTCCTAGACTTACAATTTCTTCACCCTGTTCTTCAGGCGGGCTCCTAAACTTATAATTTTTTCACCCTGTTCTTTAGGCGGGCTCCTGATTTTTTCTTTCTTCACCCTGTTCTTCAGGCGGGCTCCTGTACTTATAATTTTTTCACCCTGTTCTTCAGGTGGGCTCCCTAACTTCTTTTTTCTTCACCCTGTTCTTCAGGCGGGCTTCTGAACTTCTTTTTTCTTCACCCTGTTCTTCAGGCGGGCTCCTGGACTTACAATTTCTTCATCCTGTTCTTCAGGTGGGCTCCAGAACTTATAATTTCTTCATCCTATTCTTCAGACGGGCTCCTGGACTTACAATTTCTTTACCCTCTTCTTCAGGCGGGCTCCTGAACTTTCTTTTTCTTCACCCTATTCTTTAGGCGGGCTCCTAGACTTTCTTTTTTCTTTACCCTATTCTTCAGGCGGGCTCATGGACTTACAATTCCTTGTAAATTCCCATGCAACACACAAAACTTTCCTCACTTTCTCCAGTTTGTACCGGGAAAATTTATGCATATCACTAGATCATAATCGAGATCTAGCATCGGGTGTTATAACTATGCTCCTTGATTGACAGAAGTGTAATATTGCATCTTTTATTTGAAAATTTAATGTGAAATAAACATCTCATCCCTGTTTCAAACAAAGAAAAATTGTGAGTCTTAAAACATGTGATGGTTGGTTCGTGGCATTGGGCTTTTGAAGTGACCGTTCTTGCCTTCGTCACATTTAATCTTTCTTTCAACCATTACATATGTCACTGACTTGCTGCATCATTGACCCAAACTCAGATTATTAGAAGTGACTCTGAAACAAACACAGTATTTTTGTTTTGCCATGCTCCTCAAATAAACCCTTGAAACCTTGGTATTTCCACGAGTTACAGGCTCGTTTATTGACAAAAAATTTCTGCATGCCTTATTTTGGCTCACAATCATGTCTCTTTCATGTGTTGGTTTTTTGTCTTGCTTTGTGCAATTGAAGAAGCTAGTAGCCAGTTTTGAAATTTTTTCTCACTTGTTATGACACAGACTCGACTTAAGGACACGAAAAAAATGACAATAATTTTTATTTGATGACAAAGATACCAAAAATCAAAAATAGAAAAATAAAAATAAAATGGAAAAACAATAGGCATCTTTTTTTTTTTGAAACGACAGAAGAAAATTTATTTGGGTATAGTAGTCGATTCTAGCAATCATGACATGCATTTTGAATTAAACAACTTGATCTACCCACACTAATCATTACAACTCTTGTTCACTTATTGAGTTTGAAATGGAATCAATCTTGAATATGCTCTCTCTAGATCACAATCCTCCTTCGACTAGTGACACCTCAATGAGTTTTTGCCAACGCCTATCTCATTTTCATTTTTTTTCAGCTCACTATCGTCTTATGGTGCCCAAAAGGGTTTTTCACCAATAAGACTCTCTCATTTTTACTAATTCATTTTTTCATTCATTTTTTTTAAATAATGCCCAACATACGAAACATCATGCACCCATAACATGTTTAGCCTTGATATTCTCAAAGATGGATCTGAAGGTCTTTCTTTGGTTGTAACTTGACTTTTGGAAAAGGTTAAAAAGAAAAGGAGGCATGAGGCTAAAAAATTTACATAATATTGGGTAAAACATACAACTTTTGGAATCGACTCTTTTTAAGGAAATAAACTTTTGCCCCACTTTCATTTTATTCTGGGTAATTTGAAATTTTTTTTGTTGGACCGAACCCCAGAGTAGGGCTGCCTACGTATCTTGTCATAACAAGAATCAGGTCAAACGTAGTTCAAAAATCTTGTTCTTTTGCTTGATTTTCTTTCTTTCTTATTTTTTTTCTTGACTTTTCTCTCTCTTTTTTTTTTGAGAGAGAGAGATTTTTCTTTACTTAATTTTTTTCTTGACACTTTTCTAACTCTATTCTTTTTCTTGACACTTTCTTGTTTTTTTTTCGAATTTTTTTCAGACTCTATTTTGATTCCAAAAAAGGGATATAAAAGAAATAAAACAAAATCTCAAAAGGGATAACAAAGGATGACACAACATTTGGATAGCAGAATGAAATGTCTTCGTCATATCAATCCTTAAAAATGCAAGTACATAACATGCAATGAGAGAGTGCAACATAAAAATTATGCACATCTTTTCAACATTGACCTTGACCGAGCAAGTGCACATGTGTCACTTCTTTTAAACTTGTAAACCATACAGGTCTACTGGTATTGTACTTTCCTCACAACAGATGACTCTTTTTTTAGCCAACTTTCTTTTGCTTCTTCTGACAATAGAAACTATATATCCTCTGGTTGATCTCATTCAAAAATGCTTGAGTTGAACATTCTCATTGAAGATCAAGTCATTTTTTATTCGCAAAGTGATAGCCTTAAAATATTCAAGTAAGGATGTAACTAGGTTCCCAAAACATCTCAACACTTTACTTATTTTTCTTACATTTTTTTTCAACTCTAGGTTCTTGATTGAATGTTTCAGCATTAGATTGGATTTTAAGATCTGGCTGAAAATTCAACATGCTTATCATATTACCAGAATCACCATAGAAAGAGATCTTTGAAGAGAAAAAAAGACAATATATATTGAGAAATAAAAACAAAAGAGACATACATTTTGTTGACAGAAAGATAGAAGGGTTTGAATAAAAATGATAAGAAAATCAGACAAGATAGGTCCTAAACTACAACCCTAAAATAATTTGGATAACAGAAAAGAAAACAAAACAAACTACTAGACCTCTTTCTAGTGGGGAGAGGGGTGACTTCTCAATTTCTTAGCTTGACAATTTAGCCGCTGATTTGCATATCAACATGACTAAAGCTTCCACCACGATCAGACACATTTCCTTCAACAAATAAGTTTTGGGTCCCCATACTTGACTCATTGTTTCCCATATATCATGCAATACCACGTGTTGGCAAAGAACTTTGTGGTTCGGTTGAGGTGCCAACGTTTTGAACCACAATTAATTTTTCTTGAATCATTTTCTCTATTTCTCTTTTCAAAATACGACAATCTTCAGCACTGTGACCTTGTATATTAGAATGATAAGCACATCGTACATTAGGATCAAAATGTTTTGAATGTAGATCGGGAATATACCCAGGGATGGGAGTAATCATGCCCCATTGCCTCAATGTCTGGAACAAACTGGTATAGGACTCCCCAATTGGCGTGAAATTATCTTTTGCCTTCCTCCTCATTGCAAACTCTGGCCTCGGATGAAACTTGGATTTAGAGGCTCCTTGGTAAATTTGTGAGTGTCGAGGACGACGCCGAGGGTCTGAGGCACGCCATTGTGGATAGGAAGACGAATGAGCATACGACTGTGCATTGTTCAAAAGATACTGAGGAAGTGGAATGGAATTTCTTAGATTTTTTAGAAAGGAACCTTGTTGCATGTGGTTGTGTGGATCTAATATGTAAGATCGGGATTGAGGCTGATAGTATTGGTGGGTTGGACCTCTCAAACTCTGCTTTGTCCCTGGCATGACAATAAATGTATTTTCCTTCTTTTTTACTTTTTTAATTTCCCTTGATCGATTGCAGTATCGTCCCAAATGCTTCACAGAATCCTCATGCCCATCATGTTCCTTAAATTTTGATATCTCAAAGATTTGAAGAAGGTTGACAATTGAAGACATGCCCCAGTCTTTAATAGTGGGGGAATGGAGGAGGAGGATGTCCACTGGCCCAAGCTTGGTACATTTCCATTATTTGTTGCCTTAGTCTCAAATTCTCTTTCTTTAAACTCTCATTTTTCCGACTCTTTGTTTGATCCATGAGGTCACTCTCTATATCCTTGTTGGACATAGATAAACCTTATTTAGATTTGGTGTGATGTGTAGGACCAGCCAAAATACCACAAACCAACCACCTTAAACTAACTGTGATAAGAAATAACAAAGGCATCAGAATGCAATATTTTTTTCAAAAACTTTTTTTTCTTTTATATTCTTTTAGAAAAGATCACCGAACCCTAGAAGGATGCCTACGTATCTCATTAAGATGAGAATCAGGTGTGCGTAGTTCGTGAAGCTGGAGATATGAAGAAACAGATTTTTCTTTTAATTTGAGAAATGAGAAGTATTTTTTTTGTTTTTGAATTCATTAATAATGATAAAACATATTTATTTTTGAAAATAAATTAATTTATTTTATATATAGATAAAAAAAACTCTCTTATTTATTTATTTATAAGGAAACACAAATATATTTTTTTCTTTAAAATCACGGAATCCACGAAGTGTTAAGAAGACGGACATACAATCAAAGAGCCCAACAGGGTAGCAGCGAAAAATACCCAAGACTAAACTTTCCCTTTCAACTTGAACCAAGAGGAGACAAATAAACCCAAGCAAAATAGAGTAATATACAACAAACAACTCAACCAAATGAAATAAGACAAGAATAAAGGCAATCACACGAGACACAAGATTTGCGTGGAAAGCCCTTCAGTGTGAAGAGTAAAAAATCACGGGACCAAAACCTCCACTATAATCACCAAAGAGTTACAATATTATCCTCCAAAATGTCCACCAAACAAGTGCCAAACAACAAGAAACAATGCATAATCCACAGCACCAAACACTAGAGAAATAAAGGAGTGAAAGTACCAAAAATGCAGCTACTGTTCGGGAATGAAGAACAGGAGCTACAGGCCACCAAATCAAGCTATGTCAGTTCCTAATCAAATATTGAGATGAGAGAAACAAGAAGTTCAAAAATAAGCTCAATCGGACAAGAAACGAATCAGGAATCACAATTTGAAGTTGACAGTTGTGGCTGAAATTTAGGTGCGAAAATCAGCTTTGTTTTTCTCTCTTTGGCTGCTGAAAACTCTCTTTTTGTGATGGTGAATAAGACCTAAAAAGATCAATATATATGCCCCATAGTAATGGGCCTATCGGTAAAAGTAGGTTGGTTCAAATTGGGCTTCATTTTATCCACATAGGAAGGGACAAAGGCCCATGACCCAACAATTCTCCCCCTCCCGACTATGTGGAGGAGACCGTCATCCCGGCGATCATGCAAAAATCTTCAAACTTCCCTCTTGCAAAGCTTTAGTCATCATGTCGGAACCATTATCTTCTATATGAATCTTCTCAAGTTCAAGAAACTTAGAATCCAACACATCCCGAATCCAATGGTATCTCACATCAATGTGTTTAGACCGACCATGAAATATAGAATTCTTGCCAAGATGTATGGCACTTTGACTGTCGCAATAAAGTACATACCTCTATTGAGCACAACCAAGTTTTCCCAAGAATCTCTTCATCCAAAGCAATTCTTTACAAGCTTCAACGGCAGCAATAAGCTCAGCTTCTGTAGTAGATAAAGCAACACATTTTTGCAACCTAGATTGCCAAGACACAGCTGCCCCTGCAAAAGTAACCAAATACCCTGAAGTAGACTTGCGAGTATCAACATCACCGGCCATATCTGAATTAGTATAACCACAAAGACTAGGCTTCCCTGTACCAAAACACAAACTCAGACTAAAAGTGCCACAAAGATATCTCATAATCCACTTCACAGCATTCCGATGTTCTCTTCCCAGATTAGAAAGAAAATGACTAACAACACCAACAGCATGAGCAATATCCGATCTTGTACATACCATTGCATACATCAAACTACCAACAGCTAAAGCATAAGGAACTTTCTTCATATCTTCCTTCTCATCATCACTGGAAGGACACTGCTTCGTGCTCAACTTGAAGTGCATAGCTAAAGGTGTACTGACAACCTTAGCCTTGTTCATGTTAAACCTTCGAAGTACTTTATGAATATACTTCTCTTGTGATAACCACAACTTTTTGGCCTTTTTGTCACGGATAATCTGCATGCCAAAAATCTGTTTTGCTGGTCCTAAGTCTTTCATAGAAAAAGACTTACTCAACTGTTAATTCAACTTTTGAATCCTGCAAGCATTATGACCAACAACAAGTATGTCATCAACATAAAGCAACACAATAATAAAGTCACCATCAGAGAATTTTTGCACAAAAACACAATGGTCTGAAGTAGTCTTCTTGAAGCCCTGCTGACTCATAAAGGAACCAAACTCCCTGTACCACTTCCTAGAAGCTTGTTTCAAACCATACAAGCTCTTCTTCAATTTACAAACATAATTCTCTTTTCCCTTGACTTCAAAACCTTCGGGTTGCTCCATATAAATTTCTTCATCTAAGTCACCATGGAGAAAAGCAGTTTTAACATCCATTTTCTCAACCTCTAAATCTAGACTTGCAGCTAAGCCTAGAACCGCACGAATGGATGACATCTTTACAACCGGAGAAAATATCTCATCAAAATCAACTCCTTTTTTCTAGTTAAATCCCTTCACAACCAATCTAGCTTTGTACCATGGAATTGGATTACCATCTCCATGCTTCACCCAAAAAACCCACCTATTTTTCAAAGTTTTTCTATCTTTAGGCAGCTTAACCAAATCAAAGGTATGATTATCTTGTAAAGATTTATTTTCATCTTCTATAGCATCAAACCACTTTTCTTTTTCTTCACTTTTCATGGCCTCATCAAGACTCTCAGGTTCTCCCCCGTCAGTTAAGAGTACATACTCACTGGGAGAATAACGAGATGAAGATATTCTCTCTCTTGTAGATCGTCTGAGAGAACTCTCTGGAGCATCAACAACTGGTTGTTGATCAACCATATCAACTTGCACTGGAACAACAACAACTTCTTGCTGGTCATTTTGAACATGGTCATCATCTTCATTATCAACTTGATTTTCATCATCATGAAGATTTTCTTCAGGAGCAGTAGTCAAAGGAACTGGATCAACATCAACTAGGCTCTCACTACTCTGAGAATCAACCTTCTCAGCTTTGTCAAAATCTTCAATTGTTTGGTCTTCAAAGAACACAACATCACGGCTTCTAACAAGTTTCTTCTCAACTGGATCATAGAAGCGATAGCCAAATTCATCTTGACCATCACCAATGAAGATACACTGTCTAGTTTTAACATCCAACTTTGACCTTTCATCCTTAGGAACATGAACAGAAGATTTACACCCAAAGACTCTAAGATAATCATAAAAAACATTTTTACCAGACCAAACTCTGTCAGGGACATCACCATTCAAACCAACAGTAGGAGATAAATTGATAATATAAGCATCTGTATTAAGTGCTTCTGCCCAAAAGGAATCTGGCAGCTTAGCATCTGAAAGCATACGTCTAACCCTCTCAACTAGTGTTATGTTCATCCTCTCTGCTAATCCATTCAACTGAGGAGTCTTTGGAGGAGTTTTCTGATGATGAATACCCTACTCTCTGCAATATCTATCAAAAGGACCAATATACTCACCACCATTATCTGAACGGATGCATTTCGATTTCTTCCTTGTCTGTCTTTCAACCAAGGACTAAAAATTCTTGAACACATCAAGTACTTGATCCTTGGACTTCAAAGGAAATACCCAGAGTTTGCAAGAATGATCATCAATAAAAGTCACAAAGTAAAGTGCACCACCATGAGACCTTACTTTAAAAGGACCGCACAAATCAGAATGCACCAACTCCAGCAAATCGAGCTTTCTTGAAGACGGATAACTCTGGAAAAATACTTTTTTCTGCTTACCGTCTAAGCAATGAACACACTTCTTCAACTTTGCTTGTTTTACTCCAGAAAGCAAATTTTTCTTAGCCAAACTATCAATCCCATTCTCACTCATATGACTCAACCTTCTATGCCAGTCCTCCGATGAAGTATCATTCTTCATCAAGTTTATCAAGCCTCTAGAAGTAGAGCCCTAAAATACGTACAAGTTAGACAACTTGTCACCTCGAGCCACAATCATCGAACCTCTAGTAAGCTTTCACTGGCCAGCACCAAGGGTATTAACAATAACCCTCATCATCAAGACTTCCTACAGAAATCAAATTCAAGTGAACATCTGAAGCATGCTTGACATTATTGAGAACTAGTTTGGAACCATTGTTACTTTCCAAACAAATCGTGCCAATTCCAAGTACTTTAACTTCATCATTATTGCCCATTTTCAACATCTCAAAATTACCTGGAGTATAAGAAGAAAATAATTCCTTCTTTGGCGTAACATGAGAAGTAGCACCAGAATCCACAAACCAGCTAGACTCATCGTGAACAAGATTAATGGCATTCTCACCACAAGCAACAAGAATATCGGCATTAGCAACAACAGCAACACGATTTTCATTATCGCCTTTTTTCTTTTGCCGTCTTATATCTCTCTTATGCTTGTAACAATATTTCATGATATGCCCTTTTTTGTTGCAATAGTCACATGTAACATTCTTGAATTTGGACCTTGACTTTCTTCTACTTTTATCTCTATCATTTGAATCTCTGGACTTATTTCTCCCCCTCTCTTTAGTAACCAAAATATCAGAGTGTGAAGATGAAAAAGATGAGGCCTGAGATCTTCTTGTCATCTCTTCATTCAAGACATCACTCTTAACATATTCCATAGTTACAATACCACCGGGAGCAGAATTAGTCAAAGAAACTCGAAGAGTTTCCCAAGAGTCAGGCAGAGTATTAAGAAGCCAAAGTCCCTGAATTTCTTCATCGAACTTTACACCCATTCCGGACAGCTGGTCAAGGACACCCTGAAAATTATTTATATGATCAGAAATAGGACTGCCCTTTTTATACCTGATATTCATCAATTGCTTAAGCAGGAACAACTTGTTATTGCCAGTTTTTGAAGCATAAAGTGTCTCGAGCTTGTCCCACAAACTTCTAGCATGTGTCTCATTCACAATATAATTTCTAACATTATCTTCAACCCATTGTCTAATATAGCCACAAACCTGGAAGTGCTCAAATTCTCAATCCTCATCTGTCATGGATTCAGGTTTAGTAGATGCAAACACAGGTAGATGTATTTTCTTGACAAATAGAAGATCTTTCATCTTGTCTTTCCAAGTATGATAGTTACTACCATTCAAACATACCATCTTGCTCATAGTTTCCTCCATCATTTAAATCGACAATCAACAACAACCAACTCTCTAACACTATTTGTTAGGAAAGACGGGCACACAATCAAAGAGCCCAACAGGGTAGCAGCGAAAAATACCCAAGACTAAACTTTTCCTTTCAACTTGAACCAAAAGGAGACAAATAAACCCAAGCAAAATAGATTAATATACAAAAAATAACTCAACCAAATGAAACAAGACAAGAATAAAGGCAATCACACGAGACACAAGATTTACGTGGAACACCCTTCTGTGTGAAGAGTAAAAAATCACGGGACCAAAACCTCCACTATAATCACCAAAGAGTTACAATATTGTCCTCCAAAATGTCCACCAAATAAGTGTCAAACAACAAGAAACAATATATAATCCACAGCACCAAACACTAGAGAAATAAAGGAGTGAAAGCACAAAAAATGCAGCTACTGTTCGGGAATGAAGAACAGGAGCTACAGGACACCAAATCAATCTCCGTCAGTTCCTAATCAAATATTGAGATGAGAGGAACAAGAATTCCAAAAATCAGCTCAATCGAACAAGAAACGAAGTAGGAATCGCAATTTGAAGTTGACAGTTGTGGCTGAAATTTAGGTGCGAAAATCAGCTTTGTTTTCTCTCTTTGGCTGCTGAAAACTCTCTTTTTGTGATGGTCAATAAGACCTAAAAAGATTAATATATATACCCCATAGTAATGGGCCTATGGGCAAAAGTGAGTTGGTCCAAATTGGGCTTCATTTTATCCACATAGGAAGGGACAAAGGCCCATGACCCAACACGAAGGACTGCCTACATATCTCAATAAAAATGAGAATCAGGTGTGCGAAGTTCTTGAAAATTATGTCATACAAAATTTAGCCTCAAGACCCCTAAATTTTCAGGGTATATTAAGATTTATATTTTTTGTAAAAAACTTAGCCTCATGATCCCTAAAGATTCAGGGTTATTAAAATTTATATATATTTTTTATTTTGTAAAACTTAGCCTCATGATCCCTAAAGATTCTGGGCTATTAAGCTATATATATATAAAAAAAATTGAACTTGAGAATAAGAAAAATAATTATGAAAGTAATCATATTTTCAAAACATTCCCCAATAAATCTATGAATAAGTTTTCAAAAGATAGGGTCGTACCCCAAAAAAGGGCTTCCGACGTATCTCAATTAAGAGTGAGAATCAGACCTTCGTTGTTCATGAAGACCGTAAAATTATGTTACTATATTTTTTCTTTCTTTTTTAAAAAAAAACTCATTGAAAAATGATTCACTAAAATTAATCTCTTGCATTTGAAAGTTGCCTAAAGCCGGTCAACAAACAAATAACCTTCCAAACAAATGTCAAAGAGCACGTAGGATGCACATGTTGGTCTTTATAAAGTAGGTCACCTGTCCTAGATAGACCCGGCCCCTGTACCGAGTCCCGCTAAGTCAAATGCATATGATGCAAATAAAGCGGCACCTAATAGGGATAACCAGATTCTGAATTTTCAGTTCTTCTAAGTTTAAGCCTAATAGGGATAGGTATCTAGACTGGATTACCCGAGCGGACACTCAAGCCGGGGAGGGACAACTTGGTCGGTAGCAGGGCAACACCGCCTTCGTTGTCGATTCGAACCCCGCCTAACATGTGTAGCTATAATCCTTCACCAGGTGTCTTGACACTCTGGCTATCTCAAAAATAAGGTAGGATGCATGTGTTGCATTTCTTATATCCTATTTTAGAGACTCAGAGGTGGTGTGTAAGAGAAGACAATATATAATACAATTCAATCAATATCAAAGCGGTAAATAAGCGACAAGTAGCACATAAGGCCAACAAACACAATATAACAATAATTAAAGCAATTAAAGTCAATATCAAAAGCTCGAATTCTTATTATTTCCCCAGCAGAGTCGCCAGAGATATCACACCCCTTTTTCACTCGAAGGCCGAGTCGAAGGGTTTTTTCAATTAAAGTGACGTTATTGAATAGAGATTAGTTTATTAACAGAGTCGCCACTTGGAATAGAGTTTTGGTGTTCCAAGTCACCTTTTTGAATCCCTAATCAAAAGAAAATGACTCTTTTATTTTGGTATGCGAAAATAGAAGATCGGGTAAGGAATTTTGTTGACCGAGGGGAAGGTGTGAGGAACCCCTCGAGTCCCGTGGTTCTAGCACGGTCGCTTTTATTGACTTATATTGACTAAAACTATTTTGATAATTATGTCAAGGCCTAAATTCGCTTATTTTTTAATGTCTAATAGTTGTCTATAACTCTTGTATTAAATCGGTGAAAATTAATTTTAGAAAAATATTTGTCAAGGTGCATTATTGCATTCTTGAATTTTTAAATGTCTCAGAAAGATGCGTACGCTGCATTCTTAATTGAAACGAATATTTTAAACGTATCTAAAATTTGTCTAGTGTTGAAGCATTGGTTAGTCTATTATAAATTCAAGACATCTAAACTTAATCTTTTCTTTAAAAATCATAACAATTTTTCTATTCGTTTTATCCTCTCCTTTTTCTTTTGATTTTAGATTTGCAATGAGTTTTGAATTAATCCGCAACTCACCTCGTTCCCTCATATTAAACTATCCGGACACTAAATAGTAATCTAAAACCAAATTTCCTTTTTCCTCCATTAATGCTACTTGATAAATTTATTTTTTAAATAAAAATACAAATAAAAATAATAATAATAATAATAATAATAATAATAATAATAATAAAACTTTTGAATATTGGAATTAAGAAAGAAAAAGGAGAAAAAAAATACAAAACATCAAATGTGACGATAAAAATATTAAATTTAACCTTATTTAACTTAAAACATGAAAATTAACTTATTACACACATTAAAAAAAACTTGAAGATGAATTCAATCGTGAATACCCCATTAACATAAGAATAATATCACATGAAATAATGCTAGAAAGTAAAAATTCTACTAATGTATTTAATATAAATTAATAGAATTATATATTGAACGGATATTTTTTACGTCCAATTGTTCTTCTATCCAGTAATAAAGAAACATTGATTTCATGGCATCATTATTCATTTTGATCTATTTTTTATTTGCAGCAAAATTTATTTTAACACCTTTTGTCTTCCTAATTAATTTTTTATAGGAGAAATAAAGATATCATATACCATTTTCGCTTACTCAGAATATAACAATATAAAATTATGAATATATACATGCTATAAATATTAGTAATAGGTTAAACACATATGAAACTCAAACAACTTCATATATTGAAATAACGTATTGCTGTTTTGCGATGTTACATTATGTAAAAAGAAAATTTTAGGGTTACCTCTTGTGAAGATAATTCGCAAGTAAAATAAAGAAGAATCACGAACCCGGAATCACGAACCGAACCTCAAACTCTAGGTTGTTTCAAACTCTAACTTGTTATCTTTGGTGGCTTGTTTCATTTGTTTCTTAGTCTTTTCTCTCTTTTTTTCTTCTTGTTTTCTAATGCATGTTGATTTCTGGAAAACGTTAGGAGGGAGTGGTTTTCTTTTTAATGTTGTTCCTCCTCTTTTTTTTTCTCAAGTTTTTGGTTTTGTCCGTGAGTGTTGTTGTTTTTTCTGTCTCTTCTCCACTGTTCTCTCAGGGTTTTTTCACTGTTTGTTTTTCTCTCTGTATTCTGTTTTTTTTATTCTCAGTGTCTGCTAGTCTCTCTATAGGAATAATACGTAACTTTTTTTCTCTCTCTGTAAGAGTCCTTAAATAGGAGATGCGTTGGGAGGGAACAGTTATTTATCAATAAGGGAGGAAGATTTAAAATTAAATTTTTTTTTTCTTCTTTTTTTTAATAGAAGATAAAAATAATAATAAATAATAAATAAATAAAATAATAAATATAATAATAACTAATTAATTTATTCTTATTTAAGAAAATATAATAAAAGTTTAAAAATAACCAAAAAATAAATATAATTAAGATAGTACTAAAACTACAAAGTTTTTTATTTTAAAAAAAAAAAACATTTTTAAAATTATTGTATTATTATTTTTTGAAAAATTAGAATAAAAATAAAATAATATCTTAAAATTAACTTCATTTAGTTATTTATTTTTTAACTAAAATTTATTAAAATTAAAATAAGAGTTAAAATAATACCAGACCAAATAGAAATACTTAATACCGAAAAATATATATATTAAACTCGGGGAGGGTCAAAATCACGTGTCTACAATCACAATCGAAAAAGAAAAAATAATCGACGTGTAGAGCACTAGAGAAGTCGTTTAGCATTGCAAACAGAAATATTACCGACAAATTTGCGGCTCGAATGTTCTATGCATCAGGTTTATCATTCAACCTTGCAACTTCTCCTTACTTTAAAAAATATTCAGAGTTTTTGGCGAAAAATTCTATACCGATTATGTTCCGCCCACTTATAATAGGTTAAGAACAACACTTTTGGCTCAAGAAAAAGCTAATATAAATAAAAAATTATAAACCTGTTAGAGATACGTGGAAAAGAAAAGGGTTCTCAATATGTTCGGATGGATGGTCGGATACTAAAAGACGACCCTTGATAAATATAGTGGGAGCATCTAGTGGTGGACCTATATTCTTGAAATCCATTTATTCTAGTGGCGTTGTCAAGGATGGTGGGTACATCGCGTAGTTATTTATTAAAGTCATTGAAGATGTTAATCCCAAAAAATGTCGTTCAAGTTATCACCAATAATGCCAGAAATATGAAGCTTGCCGGTACTATTGTTGAAGAAACTTTTTCGCACATATTTTGGACACCATGTATTGTAAATTGTCTAAATCTTGCTTTAAAAAGTATGTGTCAACCTTTCGAAAAATCGACCCACTTTTCAAGTTGTGCATGGATATTAAAAGTGATTAGCGAAGTGAGTAGTTTAAAGAATTTTGTTGTGAATCATGACATGGAACATGCCACTTTACAAAAGCATTCGAAGCTATCTTTGTTAAAAGTTGCCAAAACAAGATTCGTTTCCCACATTGTCATGACTTCTCGTATTTATAAGGTAAAATCATTATTGGAAAAAATGATAATGGATGACAAATGAAAAAATTACAAGGGAGACAAAGTACTTGAAGCGATGGCGTGTGAGATAAAGTCGCTTGTAATGGATGATGCATGGTGGGATAAAGTTGAATACTTTTTAAAATGTATGAAGCCGATAGTATCCATGCTTAGAAGAGTCGATCTTGATATTCCCAAATTTTATCTTATTTATGACATATGGGATACCATGATTGAAAAGGTGAAGGTGGTTGGATTTGAGCATGAGGGGGGAAATTTTATTAACGGTCAATAAAAAAAAATTGATACAATTCAAGAAATTCTTGTGGCTAGGTGGAATAAGAATAACACCCCCATTGCATTGTTTAGCACATTCCTTGGTTCCCAAATATTATTATGAATCGTGGCTTCAATGGGAAGGTAATGTGATAAGAAGATTTGCTCCGAATGAAGATAGGGAGATTGCCTTAAATAGGATCAAATACTTTCAAAGATACTTCAAAAATCCAAATGATTTAAAGTAAGTTTCTTTTGAGTATGGGGCATTTTGTAGTTTAAGTGGTCACTTTAGTGAGCCTCATGTGATTTATGCTATGGGATATGAAGATCCTCTATCTTGGTGGGCTAACTATGGTATAAATGCTCCACCTTTACTAAGTTTGGCTTACAAGTTTCTCTCCCAACCGGATTTTTCATTTTGTTGTGAAAGGAATTAGAGCACTTATTCATTGATCCATAGCATCAAGAGAAACAAGTTAACTTCTTCAAGAGCTGAAAATTTAGTGTTTGTGCATTATAATCTTCACTTGATTTCTCGAAAGAAAGAAAAATACATAAGTAGTCCAAGCAAATATTAAAATTTAGGTAAGTTTTTTGTCACGGTTCAAATTCGGGACCGTGATGATACCTATTCCATCCTTCGCGATAGGTAAGCCAAATACCCAATTCCAAGAACAATATCTCAAACTCATAGAAGCGGAAGAAAATAAGAACATAACCAATCCCGAATAATCTCGTAAGTAGATTAATAAACTAGTAAAATCAATTCATAGATAATCCCAGGTCTGAAAGTCACTAATACAAGCCACTAAATACAAAACCAAAAGAAAGTTTGAGTTTTTTTCAAAATGCAGAAAATGCATAAGGATAAGGCTGAAAGAGATTTCAATAGTCTTTAAAGCTAGTAGCAGCTACCTCGAATCTCCAATGATGCTAGCAAAGAAGGAACCATAAGAATCAATATCCAAAGATCGTCGGATCTGTACCTGCACGTAAAGTGCAGAAAAAATAAGAGTGTGTACGGAATTACGTGTACTCAGCAAGTATCGTCGACCGATCCTATTTCAAAGTGGTGACGAGTGATACCACGTCAATCATCTAAAAACAAACATACAACCTGCACTCAGAATAATCACCCTAATCTAACTGAATAGTCAAGTTTAACAGTCATAAGAATATCATAACACAATCAAAGAAATTCTCAATCCAGTGAAATAATAACACATATACAATAAGTACAAGGTCAACAAATACACTTTAACCAATCTGAACCAAATGAATCGATGCAATGTATTTGTTGTGTACACACCTACCGAGCAATAGCTTTAAGGTCAGGACCCATGGGGGACTCACAAGGTCCATGTACTGTGCAGGCGAGCACTCCGATCCCAATAAATTTTCTGTGCAGGCATGCACTCCGATCCCAATAAATATATTGTGCAGACGTGCACTTCGATCCCAATAAATATACTGTGCAGGCGTGCATTCCAATCCCAATAACTATATATATATATATATATATATAATATTGTGCAAGCGTGCACTTCGATCCCATATTAAATGCAATGCATGATGTGCAGGCGAGCAGTTCCGATCCCAAATCAACAATAAAATCAAGCAAAACACTTCGTGTCTCAAGTCAGATCAGACATCAATTTCAAAGTCAACTCAACTTATCAAGAGTATTCTCAGTAGCTAGTTTTTTCAACAATTTATCTACGTCAAAATGACCTTCTGGACCCCTGTAATATGTTGGTTTTGTAAGTTAGACACTTCTACTTACATGTTTGTCATCTGGACCCTTGAACCCATCAAAAAGCAATATTTTGCATTCTTTGACCGTTCACCTTGCCTATGTGGCAAGGTCATGGTGACTAGGACAAAGAGAGTGTAGCCACTCGCTTGGGGGTGCGAGTGGGGGTCAATTTTTGGCTAATTTTACATTAAAATAATTTAAAAAATAAAAAAATATTAAACTTTTAAAAAGGGTCCTTTTTTTCCTCCATCTTTTTAAATTTAAAAATAATTTTAAAATATTTTTAAAAAAAAAAATTAAAAAAAGGGTCCTTTTTTCTCTCCATCTTTTTAAATTTAAAAATGTTTTTAAAAATTTAAAAATAATTTTAAAAAAAAAAATTCCCTCCCCACCCACCCCAGCCAGTCCCCACCCCCACACCCCACCCAGCCCCTTCTCACCCAACCCCCCAACCCCACCCCACCACTCGTCCAGCCCTTCCCCACCCCCCACCCCAGCCCATCCCCACCCCCACACCCTACCCATCCCACCCCAACCCCAACCCCTCCACCCTACCCCAGCCCCGTCCCTCCCCTCCCCCCACACATACCTCACCAGCCCCGTCCAGCCCCTCTTCGCCCCACCTCTAGCCCCCACACCTCTCCCAGCCCCGTCACTACCCCACCCCAGCCCCTTTCAGCCCCCACCCCAACACTCTTCCAGCCCCCCCCCCCCCGCACACACACGTTCACCTTTTATTTTTTATTTTAGTTTTCCCTCTTAATTCAATTCTTTTCATTTTTTTAATTAAAATTTAAATTTGAAATTTTTTTATTTTTTTGGGGATTAAAATTTAAATTGAAAGTGAGTGATAGTGAATATTGAAAAAAATTAGTGAATTTCGCTTGAAAAAATTAAACTTTTTTGTGAATTTGTTAAAAACATTCAAATTCAAAAATCAAAAAATTATTATGTTTGTATAAATGAATTTATAATTAAAAATTTAAATTAGTTGGAGAAGAATTTTAATTATTTGGAATGGATTTGATGTTTAATTTGTGAGCAAAAATAAAAACATGATTATTCAAATTTTTCTACAATTTATAAAAAAAATTTATTTAATTAAATTAATTTTAATATTTAATATGTTATGTAGCATTTTAAAAATGACTTGAAATTTAATGTAATTTTTTTTTTTAAGATGACGTGGCAGACGTGTCAGGCGTGGCAGCTGACGTGGGGGAGAGTGTGTTACTATTTGCAACAAATTTTATAGTGATGAATAATAAATTACAATCACAAATAAAACATGAAGAAACAACAGTTTTATTGATAAACGATGGGGGGTACAAATCTGTTCCTCCCTTGATTGATCTCTCATGATTTTCTCCATAATTCGAGGGTCGTAACATATTTCTCGAACATAGGAATATGGATCTCCATAATTCAAGGGTCGTAGCGTATTTCTCGAATAGAGGAATATGGATCTTCTTGATGTATTTGATTATCAAGAAAGAGGATTTTGATCTATGAATATCCCGAATTTTTGAGATATTCAAGATGCCTCTTTAAGGGAATATTTGCCTCTTTATATAGGCATAATTCAGGGTTTAGGGTAAATTAGACTCTAATAACTTTAACAGAATGTGGATTCTTTTTGTAAAGTCCCACAAATTTTAGATGTCTACAAATGCCCCCTGCTTCAAGGCTTGTCGAAGTGTACTTGATGACGAGTCTTTAAGTACCCATAGAGCTTCCATCTTGATGCGGCTGCAGATTTGATGCGGCTACAGATTTACACATATGATTTATGATTTATGATTTATGAGAGAGAGATGAAGGGCAGATTTGGTTCCACTGGGCGTGCCAATTTGTCTGCAACAAATTTTACAGTGATAAATAATAAATTACAATCACAAATAAAACATGAAGAAACAACAGTTTCATTGATAAACGATGGGGGGTACAAATTTGTTCCTCCCTTGATTGATCTCTCGTGATTTTCTCCATAATTCGAGGATCGTAGCGTATTTCTCGAACATAGGAATATGGATCTCCATAATTCAAGGGTCGTAGCGTATTTCTCGAATATAGGAATATGGATCTTCTTGATGTATTTGATTATCAAGTAAGAGGATTTTGATCTATGAATATCCCGAATTTTTGAGATATTCAAGATGCCTCTTTAAGGGAATATTTGTCTCTTTATATAGGCATAATTCAGGGTTTAGGGTAAATTAGACTCTAAGAACTCTAACAGAATGTGGATTCTTTTTGTAGAGTCCCATAAATTTTAGATGTCTACAAATGCCCCCTGCTTCAAGGCTTGTCGAAGTGTACTTGATGACGAGTCTTTAAGTACCCATAGAGCTTTCATCTTGATGCGGCTGCAGATTTGATGCGGCTACAGATTTACACATATGATTTATGATTTATGATTTATGAGAGAGAGATGAAGGGCAGATTTGGTCCCACTGGGCGTGCCAATTTGTCTGCAACAAATTTTACAGTGATGAATAATAAATTACAATCACAAATAAAATATGAAAAAATAATAGTTTTACTGATAAACAATGGGGGGTACAAATCTGTTCCTCCCTTGATTGATCTCTCATGATTTTCTCCATAATTCGAGGGTCGTAGCGTATTTCTCGAACATAGGAATATGGATCTCCATAATTCGAGGGTCGTAGCGTATTTCTTGAATATAGGAATATGGATCTTCTTGATGTATTTGATTATCAAGAAAGAGGATTTTGATCTATGAATATCCCAAATTTCTGAGATATTCAAGATGCCTCTTTAAGGGAATATTTGCCTCTTTATATAGGCATAATTCAGGGTTTAGGGTAAATTAGACTCTAAGAACTCTAACAGAATTTGAATTCTTTTTGTAGAGTCCCATAAATTTTAGATGTCTACAAATAAAATTTGTTTGCAACATAATTTAAATTCATGGAAAATAAAATTCTAACCACAAACAAAAATATGAAGAAACAAGAATTTTTTTTATTGATAAACGATTGTGGTTACAAATCTGTTCTTCCCTTGATTCTTCTCTCTTGATTTTCTCCGTAATTTGATTCTTCTCTCCGTAATTCAAGGGTCGTCCGTAATTTGATTCTTCTCTCTTGATTTTCTCCGTAATTCGAGGGTCGTTAGTGGATTATTCTCGAACATAGGATGATCTCTTTATGAATATCCCATGATTTTGTGGGATATTGGAGATCACGTTCTTTTTACGAATACCCATCAGCTTATGGGATATTCAAGATGTCTGTTTCAGGGAACATGTTACCCTTTAAATAAGTGAGATTTAGGGTAAAGTAGCCTTCTAGAACTCTAATAGAATTTGGATTCTTATTGAAGAGTCCACAAATTTTAGATGTCTACAGTTACACTCACCAAAAAAGGGTTTAAAATGTTGCTTTTTAGTGGGTTCAGGGGTCCAGATGACAAACATGTAAGTAAAAGTGTCCAACTTACAAAACCGACATAGTACAGGGGTCCAGAAGGTCATTTTGCCTTTATCTACCATAGCAATTCAGTCCATCGGGCTGGCAAATAGGAAAAAACAGTTCAAAACATACAATTAACTTATTTTATCCCCTCAAACAACATCGGTACCCGCATAGATGCTCGTCACAATCACTTATATGGGACCTCCAATTCCTATTACTCCCATTACACATAACTAACAAATAAGCACTTTGAAAAAGATTCTAAGAAAGTCTCAACTTGCCTCAAGTCGAAGCCCAATCGTCAATTTACAAACTTCCTCTTTCGTAAAGTCTCTGAATGATAAAAATTTGTTCAAATATATAATAAAGTTTTAACTAGAATGTACTTATACATTAAGGGAAAAGGCATCAAAACCACCCTGAACTATACACAAAAAGTCACTTACACACCTAAACTAACGTGGCGACCTATTACACACTTATTCTTCTCAAAAGTGAATTTAATTCCACCCTGGATCTGACGTGGAAATAACATTAATTTTTTTAAAAAAAGGCACGTCTGGAGAAATAAAAAATCCAAAAAATCTTTAAACCCCTAACCCCACCCCTGCGCACACTCTTTCTTCTCACCCATCTTTAATTTTTTTTCTCTCTCACTCTTTCTTTCTTCTTCATCACAATAAATCCTCCATGATAGTTTTTAGAGAAAAAAAAATAGAAAAGATTGAGGATGAAATCATCTTCAATCGGAAAATTTTCCGATGAGATGTTTGAAATTAATCAAATGTTATTTCTCCCACGTTGAACATCAATTTTTCAATTTGAAGAAGATGATTTTGGACATTGAAGAAATTGAAGAAAAAGAAGAAGATGACATTGAATTTGAATGAAGTTATTGCTTGGGTGTATTGATATGATCCCGTTAATTTTATTTTTTATTTTTGAAAATTGAAGAAAAAGAAGAATCTAAGAAAAATAAAGGAAGCAGTGGCGTCGTTTTCCGGTAGATCTGTCGGAATGGTAACAAAAAATGATTGGGTCTTTTCCGGTGAATAATTCGGTGATCCTCAACTCTCACTCTCAATCTCTCTCCCGTCCTCTCTCCGATCAACTCATTTTTTTTCTTTCACTGGTTTTTGTCTCTTCCAATAGGTCTGTGTATGGAATCAAAAAAATGGAAGTGTGTGTGCATAAAGATCGAGTATGTTGGGAATCCGAAAAAGGAAAAAGAAAGAGATGAAGGTGGTTTTGGACATTGAAGAATTTATTGAAGGAGAAAAAGAAGAAGATAGTATTGGACATTGAATAAGATGGTTTTGGATATTGAAGAATACCTGCACTTTCATTGAAGAATCAATAACTTGATTTTTACCTGCACTTCCATTGAAGAATCAATAACTTGATTTCCAATCTTGATTTTTGGTGAATTTTAATCCTGCATATTGATTTTGATGTCGGGATGATATTGAATAATAGTTGAAATTTTACTTTAAAGAAAAAAAGACTTAAAAAGAAAAAAAATTATAAAAATAATAAATTTATTATTTTTTTCGTATTATGCTGATGTGGCGTTGACGTGGCAGCGCGTGTAAAACACTACATCACATGCAAGTGGTATAATGCCTGATAGGGTGTAAAAAGTATCACTTTTTTATAGTTTAGGTGTGTAATAGGTTACTACTAGTATAGTTTAGGTGTGGCTTCGACTTTTCTTGTATAGTTTGGGGTGGAAACGATGTCTTTTCCCTATAAATTAATAAGAAAACAACTGAACAGTGGTGCCATGCCTAATTCACTAAGCGTCAGTGCCGCCTAAACGCCTAATTCTCCTATCATCCCATGTTTAATTCACATGACTTAAGTACCATAATTTAATCTAGTCATCAGCCATCCTTAACCTTGTTAAGACCACAGTAAATCATAGTTGGCCATTAATGTACCTAATTAAGTTCGGTACCAACATTATAAGTACTAACAAATCATTAACCTTATTTTTAGAAAAAATTATCCGGATTAGCCATTATTGGACTTTTATTACCACTTAAAGCCTAATCTTCAATTAATTACAATTCATAGCCCCCTCTTGCCTATTAATTATTCTTAATTACAATTCATAGCTTTTCTCATGTATTTACTCTCTTTTTCTATTATTCTCTTCTTTGTTTTTCCTTTTTCAGTTTTTTTTCTTCAGTTTTTCTTTTCCTTTTTTTGTTGTTTTTCTTTATTTTTTATTTTTTCACTTTTTTTCTTCTTTTTTTTTATTCACTTTTTTCTTCTTCTTCTTCTTCTTTGTATTTTTTCTCCTTTTTTTTTTCTTTTCAATTTCTCTCTTTTTCATCTGTGCGAACTAGCAAACACAAATACAAGTATGAACTATAAAATACAAATACAAATGCGAATTATAACATTCAACTACAAGTGCGAACTATAAAATACAAATTCAAATGTGAACTATAACATATAAATACAAGTGTGAACTATAAAATACAAATACAAATGCGAACTATAACATATAAATACAAGTGTGAACTATCATTTGTATTTTTTAATTATTGAAAACGAACGATTGATTTTCTTTCTACGAATACTTGTTTGTATTTATTGATACTAGTTGTACTTATTTATACAAATAAATACAACTCAAATTTTTATACAAATACAATATATACAAATACATATTGTATTTGTAAAATCATTTGTTTTATTTGTTTGTCATTGTATTTGTATCAACTGATATTTGTTTATTTACAAATATAAATGATAATTTTGATATACAAATACAAAACGGTACATTTGTATCAAATGATACATTACATATTTATATATTTTAGAATCACGAAAATACAATTAATGCGCTTACTTGTTTGTATACAAATACAAATGATAAATTGTACATAGTCACGACTAAATACAATATGCAATCAACTTACAAATACAAATACAAATACAAAATAATTTCTTAAAAATAAAAAGGTAATGAAGAAAATAGAATACAAATACAAGTATAATCCAAATATAATCTAAATATACAAACACAACAAAACCATAATATAAATATAATCCAATATAATATGCAATCAATTATAAAATACAAATACAAAATAGTTCTTTAAAATACAAGTGTGAATTATATTAAATATAAATGATGGCGCAAACTAACAAATATAAATACAAGTGCAAACTATTAAATACAAATACAAATGTGAATTATAAAATATAAATATAAATGCGAACTTTAAAATATAAATACAAATACAGTTGTATCAATAAATACAAAAATATAAATGGCGGTGTGACTACAAATACGATAAACAATTGTGGTATTTACGTTATCATCCATGACTTGTGCTTGACTAGTCATATTTTTTGAAAATACAAAAAATATAAAATAGAACAAAAAAAATAATAAAGAAAATAAGTACAAAAAAAAAATCAAAGAAGAAAAGAAAAGAAGAAAGAGAAATAGAAATTAGAGATTAAAGAGAGAAAAAAAGAAAAAAAAAAAACGAAAAAAATAAAAGTAGGAAAAAATAGAAAAAAGGAAGAAGAAAAAGGGGGAAAACACACAAAAAATAAAAAGATATATATATAAAAAAAAGATAATGGTAGTGTTAGACAAAAAAATATTAAGTTCAACGAGATAAGCGTGATTGAGATTTTTTTTTATTTTAAAAATATTGAATTCCATTTTTGACGCGTCTAAATAGAGACTGTATTCATATTTTATATGAATGCATACTATTTGTAAAACCGAATACAACGGGCATAAATCGAATACAACGGTTATAAATGGTAATTATGTAAAATATGACTATGAAAGGTGGGTTTTATAGCAAAATGTGTTATTTTTGAAAAATTCCCTTATTTTTGTCCTAATGTCCTATCAAATTATAAACAATTATTACTAATCATTGTAGATGCCAACACATAAACACAATCTTTTTATTATTTTTTAATAAATAAAATATACATCTTAGCATTATTGAAAGGACCAGTGAACATTGAAGCACTCACCTGTAACTCTCAATTGTCGTCGAGATGTGGACTCTCTATAAATTAAACTCTTGGATGAACCCTCTCCTGTTTCTGTGTTGTTGTGATCTGGGGGAGTTAATCAACTTAATGCAGGATGTGTTATAGGGTAGTTTATAAGTCTGTGGATAATTTAATTAATAGTCTAAAATAATCCAAAACTTCAGATAAATCCTCAAAACTTATTCAAAGTTCCACGACAACAACCAAAAATACGTAAACTTAATGAAAAATACATTTCAGACCTATTAAAAATAGGGATAATTACATAATTTAGCCAATATCGACTCCTAATTATCTTATTTAGCCTAATTTCAATTAATTATAATTTATAGTCTCCTCTTGCCTATTAATTTTTCATAATTATAATTCATAATCTCTCTCATGTATTTTTTCTTTTTCTCTATTTTCTATTACTTTCCATTTTTTTTTCCTTTTTCAGTTTTTCCTTCATTTTTTCTTTTCCTTTTTTTTGTTTTCTCTTTATTTTCTTTTTTTAATTTTTTCTTTTTTGTTTTCTTTTTTCCTTTTGTATTTTTTTTATTTTTATTTTTTTTCCTTTTTTTTGTTTTTTTTTGGTCTATTTTCTATTACTCTTTTTTTTTTCCTTTTTTTTCTCTTTCTTTTTTCTTTTTTCAATTTTTTCTTTTTCGTTGTCTTTTTTTCATTTTGTCTTTTTTCTCTTTTCCTTTTTATTTTTTTTCTTGTTTTTTTATTTTTTTTTTCTATTTTCTATTACTCTCCTTCTTTTTTTTGTAGTTTTTCTTCTTTTTCTCACATTTTTTCTTCTTTTTTTCTTTTTATTTTTCTCCTTCTTTTCATTTGTGCGAACTAGCAAACACAAATATAAGTGTGAAATATGTTTTAATTTTTTCTATTTCGTTTTCTTTTTTTTCCTTTTGTATTTTTTCTTTTTCTTTTTTCTCCTTTTTTTTATTTTTTTGTCTATTTTCTATTACTCCTTTTTTTTCTTTTTTCTTCATTTTTTCTTTTCTCTTTTTTTTGTTTTCTCTTTCTTCTTTCTTTTTTCATTTTTTTCTTTCTCGTTGTCTTTTTTCATTTTGTCTTTTTTTTCTTTTTCTTCTTTTCCTTTTTGTCTATTTTTCCTTCTTCTTTTTTTTTATTTTTTTCTCTATTTTCTATTAGTCTCCTTCTTCTTCTTTTTTTGGTAGTTTTCTTTTTTTTCTCCTTTTTTCCATTTTTTTTTTATTTTTCTCCTTCTTTTTATTTGTACGAACTAGCAAACACAAAAACAAGTATGAAATATGTTTTAATTTTACCTTTTTCGTTTTCTTTTTTTCCTTTTGTGTTTTTTTTTTCTTTTTATTTTTTCTCCTTTTTTTATTTTTTTGTCTATTTTCTATTACTCTTTTTTTTTCTCTTTTCTTAATTTTTTCTTTTCCTTTTTTTTTATTTTTTTTCTCTATTTTTTATTACTCTCCTTTTTTTGTATTTTTTCCTCTTTTTCTCACATTTTTTCTCCTTTTTTCTTTTTATTTTTTCTCCTTCTTTTCATTTGTGCGAACTAGCAAACACAGATATAAGTGTGAAATTTTTTTAAATTTTTTCTTTTTCGTTTTCTTTTTTTTCCTTTTGTATTTTTTTCTGTTTCTTTTTTCTCCTTTTTTTTGTTTTCCTTGTCTATTTTCTATTACTTTTTTTTTCTTTTTTCTTCATTTTTTGTTTTCTCTTTCTTCTTTCTTTTTTCAATTTTTTCTTTTTCGTTGTCTTTTTTTCATTTTGTCTTTTTTTCTTTTTCCTTCTTTTCCTTTTTATCTATTTTCCCTTCTTCTTTTTTTGTTTTTCTATCTATTTTCTATTACTCTCCTTCTTCTTTTTTTGGTAGTTTTCTTTTTTTTCTCACATTTTTCTCTTTTTTTCCATTTTTCTTTTTATCTTTCTCCTTTTTTTATTTGTACGAACTAGCAAACACAAATACAAGTGTGAAATATGTTTTAATTTTTTCTTTTTCGTTTTCTTTTTTTCCTTTTGTGTTTTTTTTCTTTTTTCCTTTTTATTTTTTCTCCTTTTTTTTATTTTTTTGCCTATTTTCTATTACTCTTTTTTTTCTTTTCCTTTTTTTGTTTTCTCTTTCTTCTTTCTTTTTTCAATTTTTTTTCTCGTTGTCTTTTTTTTTCTTTTTCTTCTTTTCCTTTTTATTTTTTTCCTTCTTTGTTTTTTTATTTTTTTCTCTATTTTCTATTACTCTCCTTTGTTTTGTATTTTTTTCTCCTTTTTCTCACTTTTTTTTTTCTTTTTGTTCTTTTTATTTTTCTCCTTCTTTTCATTTGTGCGAACTAGCAAATACAAATACAAGTGTGAACTATAAAATATAAATACAAAGGCGAATTATAATATACAAATACAAGTGGAAACTATAAAATACAAATGCGAATTATAACATTTAGATACAAGTGTGAACTATCATTTGTATTTTTTAATTATTGAAAAGGAACGATTGATTTTCTTTTTACGAATACTTGTTTGTATTTATTTATACAAGTTGTATTTATTGATACAAATAAATACAATTCAATTTTTTATAAAAATACAATATGTATTTGTATTTTTAAAATCATTGGTTTCATTTGTTTGTAATTGTATTTGTATCAAGTGATATTTATTTATTTACAAATACGAATAATAATTTTGACATACAAATACAAAACAGTACATTTGTATCAAATGATATATTGCATATTTATATATTTTAGAATCAAGAAAATACAATTAATGCATTTACTTGTTTGTATACAAATACAAATGATAAATTGTGCATAATCATGGCTAAATACAATATGCAATCAACTTACAAATACAAAATAACTCTTTAAAAATAAAAAGACATCGATGAAAATAGAATACAAATACAAATATAATCTAAATATATAAACACAATAAAATCATAATACAAATATAATCCAATATAATATACAATCAATTATAAAATACAAATACAAAATAGTTCTTTAAAATACAAGTGCGAATTATATAAAATATAAATGATGGTGCGAACTAACAAATACAAATACAAGTGAGAACTATAAAATACAAATATAAACGCGAACTACAAAATACAAATACAAGCGCGAACTTTAAAATACAAATACAGTTGTATCAATGAATACAAAAATATAAATGACGGTGTGACTACAAATAGATAAACAATTATGGTATTTACGTTATCATCAATGACTTGTGCTCGAGTAGTTATATTTTTTAAAAACACAAAAAATATAAAATAGAACAAAAAAAATGATAAAGAAAATAAGTACAAAAAAAGAAAAAAAAGAAAGAGAGATAGAAGAGAGAAAAAAATATATAAAAACGAAAATAATAAAAATAGGAAAAATTAGAAAAAAGAAGAAGAAAAAACGAGGAAAACACGAAAAAGAAAAAAGAAAAAAAATGGTAGTGTTTTGGCAAGACTAAATATGTAGTGTATTTATGTTTTTATGAATACAAATCATTGAATAAAAGTGAATACAACGGCTGTGGATTGAATACAGCAGCTAAATGGTATTGTATTTATATTTTATATGAATACAGACTATTGATAAAATTGAATACAGCGTGAGTAAATTGAATACAGCGGCTATAAATGGTAATTATGTAAAATATGACTATGAAAAGTGAGTTTTTCAGCAAAATGTGGCTATTTTTGAAAGATCCTCTTAAAAATATTACGACGCTAATATGAGGTCGTCTCGATCAAAATCGACCATGATTGCGCTTAACTTTATCAATAAAGAATCCAAAATAATGACTTAAGTCGCCTCTGAACACCTCGAGAATCGACACTACCCATCCTGATAGGTCCTAAATTATGTCTAATAATTGTGAGGTCGATTGAAATAGGATAACTTTATAAAATAAATAGCAGGGTCGTTACATCTTTTGATACTTTAATTTTTTATTATGATAAGCTTCTTTCACAATATTCTAAATTCATTTGGTATTGTTTTAGGTGGAAACCATTTCAACGTTGATGAAAGTATCAACGAGTTAGTTAGAAGAAGATGACAATGTGGAGGAAATTGAAGAAGATGATCTTTGATTTAGATGTGCTCATGTTCATGGATGAAATATACTAAAATTTCATAACTACCCAAACAACTCTGATTCCCGCCAAAAAGAAATTCTTACCTTCTTTGACAAAAACACCCCTACTATATTCCCAAAACTCAGACCATAACACAAAGGTAGAGCCGTAAATATTCTCAAAAAGAGTAAGGGCAAGGTAGTTATTCCCAACTAACTTTAGGAACGAAGTCTTTTAGTATAACAAACTACAAACACAACTCATTCTTCTTCATCACTTTTCCATTTCCATTTTGTCTCTACAAAGAAAAGAAAAAATGAATGAAGTTCTTCTCTCAGACGGGGATAAATGTTGTGAAAGCTTACTTCAAACGGAATTGGAAAAGAGAAGATCTAACAAATAAAGGGAAAATTCTCGTAGACGCTCACATACGCTTGAAGAAGGTACATTAATTCTTGGACATTGGCAAGTGAAGATTTTTCATTACTGTGATCATGCGAAATTCCAAATCTTGATAGTTGATTTTGAGTTAAATTACTTTCTGCTGATGAGTTGACTGATGCGAATGTAAGATAAGATATTAACTAACTTATATATTATCCGTAAAAAGAATATCAAAAAGTAATAGTTGGAGTAGTTTGATTAGAAAAAGCATACGTTGAAGATTAAAATTTGGATAGTTTGTTTAACGAATTTGAGTTCTTGAAAGCTTGAAGGTTAGTATAAAAAACTGAATGATACGTAGTTTCTAGCATCTCGAAATGGAAGTGTATCATATATCTTTGCTCTCTCTGTGAACTTAGTTATCTGGAAAACATGTGTTTTTACTTCTACATCGACGTATAGATTCCCTTTTTTCATCTTTCTCCCTGTGATTTGATTAGCCTTTGATGATAATACAGATTTATCTTACCCTTTTCTGTGCCCTGTTGAGCTCTACTATTGGATCCTTCTTCCATTTGATCTGGGACGTAGGGGGCTTGTTCACTGTCCTTACTGCTGCTGGGACTATTTTCGTCCTTTTCACTACATCGCCATTACTAGTGGTGCGTGACTACTTTATAGGTTTAAGTTTAAATCAGTGAATTGTTGTTAAATTTGCTTCTTGTTGTAATATTGAATCTTCTAACTCTGCAGAGGAGGAGGGTCTTATTGTTGATGACTGCTGCCTATTTCATTGGGGCTTCGGTTGGCCTTTTTACCAGATATCTCTTCGGAATTGATCAAGGGTAAGACTCAAAATATGGTAAATGCTGTAAGGAACCAGAAATTTCATCATCTTTGACTGTGCGTGCACAGACGTATATAGTCATTCTCCGTAGTGTTCTGTATTATTCTTGCAGTTAGCTATTGTATGTGAATAGTTAGGCTTGCACAGTTTAGAACCCACACTATGCTTACCTTATGAATACGAGAGAAATTGAGCTATATGACTGGCAAATGTTCGATGTGTGAATTCTGATTAGATGACTTGCAACATTCTGTTCCCTGGAAGTGCTTCTCTCTTTCAAGAAACTAGGGGATTGGACTGGGCTGGATGGATGGATTGACATAACCGAAATCAGTCTGTTCTCTTCGAGCAACTAGCAAAACGCATCTCATAAGTATTTCCTTCTTTGGAGAATTTCAAACATTTGCACTAAATATGACTTATGAAAGACAGAAATTAAGAAATATGGCCCCAGATTAGGGTACTTCACCCCTGATCCTGAAGTCTGTTGTTCTTTTGCTCTGATAGCTTCCTAATCATATTTTGTTCTACAGCGTTGTTTTCAGCTATTTGGTTAGTATAACAATAAGCTTTGGTACTTTCTGGTTGGGATCGATGTTAACAAGGCACAGGAGCCTATATGGCCGTTGCCTGCTTGTCTCTGATATCCTAATGCTCGTATGGCTTCTCATTGCTTCTGACATCTTTGGCGGCCACACTGCTCGTTGGATTCTACTGGTAAGCCATCGTTGTCTATGACCAATATTATAAGGACATATTCAGCGGTTCAACTGCACTCATTACTTTCTACCCAAACTATGTATGTGCATGCATGTACAGAAAAGACTTACTGAATACTGACTCTAGCTCTGAATTTGTCTCTGTCTCACAGGTATATTTTGTGCTCGTATGTTACACGGGGTACTTTGTGGTATATAGCAAAGAGGTGATGTATGATGCTCGTTTTGGAGATGTGGATTTTATAAACCGCGCATTCACCCACTTGTTCCATTTACCAGCCATATTAGGCCATTATATTCCGCTACGCTTGGCTGCAGTAACTGAGAGCTACAAACAGAAAAAGCTTCGACACATTAAAGCTGCTACTACTATACTTCATCATGGCACAACTGTAGCTTTAAAATGCACTTTGAAAGTGGGGAATCTGTGAATGATGTACAAATGATGTCCTTAATACTACATTTTACTGATTGAATTTGTGATTAGTACTATGAAACGATGGGCTTTACCAATTTCTTGGCAAATAATAATGATTGTTGATTACCCCAGTTCAGTCTATATGGGCCATTACCCAAGGTATTTCACATCACTTGGGTTCTTCCAAGTTATGAGAGGACCAAAAACAGCAGAGCGCACGTAAGATTTTTGAATAATCTGAATGATTAAGGCTCCATGTTTATATGCTTAGTCGAAACACATTGCAGTAGTTATAAGAATATCTAAATGAAACTTACAAATTCAAACGTCTAGCGAGTATTCTACCTTTAATTTTTTATGATGTCAAAAATACTTTATCAAAGTATTACTAATGACGCTAAACTAAATTTACCCAAAAAAAAACTTACTCAACTATGCCTAAGAATCATAAAAATGTCTCATTTGTTTCCTTTGAGTGACTTTCGATATATGATATTTAGACAAAATTGATTTCAAAAGTTATGAAAAAAAAAATTACCCATTGAGAGTAAGAATGAGGTTTAAGACAATTTGATAATTTATCACATGCAAGTAATTAAAACTTTGATATCATTAAGAATAACCAAAAGAGAGAAATAAAGGAAAGAGAAATTCCCAACGAATTTCCTAAATAACTGTCATTCCCGCCAACTCTTTTTCTTAACTTCTTTGACAAAAATACCCTTACTATATTCCCAAAACTCAGCTCATAACTGAAAGGTAGAACCGTAAATATTGCCACAAAGAGTAACAGCAAGGGTAGTCCGTTTGTAACGAACTCTTCTATGCATAACAAACTATAAACACAGCTCTTCCTTCTTCTTCATCACTTCTCCATTTCCATTTTCTCTCTGCAAATAACAAAGAAAAAAGAATGACGTTCTTCTCTAGGGCGATGAATGCTGTGAAAGCGTACTTCAAAAGGTGTTGGAGAGTAGGAGACCTGAAGCATGAAGGGAAAATTCAGCCACACGCGCACAAATGCTTGAAGAAGGTACATTAAATTCATCCTTCTGCGTGCTTAATACAATACGCGAGACTTTTTGATCTTGAAGTGCTTGCGGTGCTTGTCTCTGCTCTTTCTGTTTGGATGTTGTAATTCCACAAATTTTATTAATGGAGAGATTGGGAAGTAAAGATTTTTCGTTACTATGATCTCGTTATGCCAAATCTTGAAGTTGATCAATTTTGACTCTCAAATATGAAAGTAATAATTGGAATAGTTTGATAGAAAGAAGATTAAAATTTGGATTGTTTTAACCAATTTGAGTTCTTGAAAGCTTGAAGGTAGTATAAAATATTTGAATGATGCCAATAAAAGTAGTTTTTAATGTCTTGAAAGATGAAAACGTATCATATAAATTGGGACGAGGATTTATTTGTTTTCTGCCCCAGTTATTGATTAGCTTTTGATGATAATACAGATATATTTTACCCTTTTCTGTGCGCTGTTGAGCTCTACTATTGGATCCTTCTTCCATTTGATCTGGGACGTGGGTGGGTTGGTCACTGTTCTTACTACTGCTGGGACTATTCTCGTCTTTTTCACTACATCGCCATTACTAGTGGTACGTGATTTCTTGTATATATTTAAGTTTAAATTGGTGAATAATTGTTGTTAAATTTGCTTCTTGTTGTAATATCGAATCTTCTACCTCTGCAGACGAGGAGGTTCTGGTTGTTGGTGACTGCTGCCTTTCTCTTCGGTGCTTCTGTTGGACTTCTTACCGAATATCTCTTTGGAATTGATCAAGGGTAAGACTCAAATGCTAAGACTTCTAGTGCTGTTAGGAACCAGAATTTCATTGCCTTTAATTGTGTAGAGAGAGGGGCTTTTTATTGATTGGATACTTCGTCATTTTATGATCCTTAGTTACAATAATCAGTAATTGATCTACCCTTAAATCCAAAATGGAGAAAGTGATTTGTTATTAGTTGCAACAATATGTGCTGCTACTCTATTACAAGACAAAGGTATTGGAATTTGATTAACTGTTTGCATAAGACGTAGTCTTTGTCTGTAGCATTCTGTTTTATTTTTGTAGTTACCTAAAAGTGGCTATTATGATCACATAGTTATAAGACAACCTGGATAGTTTTAAAATTTTGTACAGTAATGGCTATTGTGCATGAGAAGTTAGGCTTGCACAGTTAAGAATTCACACTATGTTTACCTTATGAATATGAGAGAAACTGAGCAATATGACTAGCTTTGTGTGTTAGTTTCTTAGCTTGTTTGTTAATAGGGAATTGGACTGAACTGGATGAATTGACATAACTGATATCAGTCTGTTCTTTTCGAACAACAAGCAAAATGTATCTCATAAGTTTATGTGCTTCTTTGGAAATTTGAAGCCTGTTTTAGAGTTTGTCCATTAATTCTTGGCTAGTTACTGCACTGTTGTTTTCAGCATTTGCACTATGGCCCTTAGATAAATTATGCCTGATTCCTGAAGTCTGTTGCTGCTTTGCTCTCTACATTAGTTTGCCTCTTGCTGAATCCTCAATAGTAGTTACTCCACTGCTTCAGGATGAATGTATATATGATTAGTGTTCTAGTTGCTGCTCTCTATTCCATATTTGAAGAAAGTTTCTAATCATATTTGTTCTGCAGCTTTGTTTTCAGCTATCTGGTAGGTACAACGATAGGCATTGGTACTTTTTGGTTGGGAGCCGTGTTAACAACGCAGGGGAGCCTGTTTATCTGGTGCCAGTTTGTCTCTTTTATCCTGTATTACATCTGGCTTCTCATTGCTTCTGATATCTTTGGAGGCCACACTGCTCAATGGATTGGACAGGTAAGCCATCGTTGTCTTTGAACAATGTTAAGCGGTTCAACTGAACTCATAACTTTCGACCCAAACTATGTATGTGCATACAAGAAAGACTTAAAACGTATGCATATTATCTTCTGAACACCGACTCTAGGTCTGAATTTGCCTTTGTCTCATAGGTATCGTTGGTGCTTGTGTGTTACATGGGGTACTTTGTGGTATACAGCAAAGGGGTGGTGCATGATGCTCTTTATGAATATCGCATGGATTCTGTATACCGTGCATTCACCCACTGGTTCCATTTACCAGCTATATTAGTCCATTATATCACGGTACGCTTGGCTGCAGTAATTGAGGGCTAGAAACAGGAAAAAGCTTTGCTACAAATCCTATACTTTCGTCACGCACAGCTGTAGAATAAATAGCTATTAAAATGCAGTTTAACAGTTGGAAAACTGTGAATGATGTACAGATGATTCTTTGTGACTACTGCATTTTACTGTTTGAATTTGTGATTAGCACTATGAATTTCTTGGCAAATAATGATTGTTGATTACCCAATACTTTTTGGCCAACATTAATTTGCATAGCCCAAGTGGATGCCAGGCCTACCTAGGTACTTTTCATTACTTGGGTTCTTCCAAGTTGTGAGAGGACCAAAAACAGTAGAGAGCACATAATTGGTATCAACAAAATATTGAAGGTTTATTTACTTAGTAAAATACACATAGTTAATAAGTATGAGAGGCTAATGCTGTGTTGTGTTATATTTTTATTTATTTAGATGGGAACCTAGACAAAATTTAGCAAAGAGAAGGATAAATAACATTTGCTTTGTTGAACTAGAAATCAGATGAACAAGAGAAACATATGGGGGAAGTGTGTGTGTGTGTATATATCACAATACCCCAAAATAGAATCTTCAACCTATCTAATGTTGTGGAAAATCAATCAGTTAATGAGCCTCAATCTCAAATTAGTTGAGATCGATTATATGAATCCTTCCTCTGTATCCATTTTGAGTTTTCGGAGGATTCGTCTTATTTAAATTATTTTTACATTGATCATGGTTTATTCACAACTTCCTTTCTTTATCAAGATATGGTGCTAACTATGTTTTGCAATATGGGGATAAATTCTTTAACTTCCTTTCTGGTTATATATATATATTTTTTTCTTTTTTAAATTGTTTTGAACTTTTTCTTTCTGGTTAACAAATGAATGTCAATTTATATTCCTTGGACAAAAATGGCTCCACCACTCCAACAATACAATACCTCTATCTATCTTACTTCTAAAAGAGAAAAATAAAGAAAGGCATAAGTTCCATAGCAATGATCTTATCATAACTTAGAAAGTTGGTTTGGTCCCTAAATCCTAACTTTGCCATGAAGCTTCATATTTCGATCTGTCAAAGGTCAAAGGTGTTTGGCCCCTTGACATTGATGCAAGGGTAGAGAGGTACAAGGTTATTTATAAATCTGATTGAATTCACGAATTTTAGTTTAAATTTTAGAATTGAGTTATTAACACTTGATAATTTAAAAATTAAGTTATAAATACTCGATATTGCTATACTAGAATTTATAATTTATAAAATTTAAATTCTAACTTCCCTTAAATTGGAATGTTATCCCCATTTTCTTTTCATGAATGTGTGTGACCTAAAAAGCTGAATGCCTATTCTTTTGATACATGCTAACACATTTTGGGGACCTTACCTTTTCTCCACCTCCACCCCCCCACCCCCAAAAAAATAAAAAATAAAAACTGCCTATGATGCACACAAATGCCAGAACTCTTTGTTTAAATTACAAAGAAAAAAAGTAAAAGAAAAAAAAGAGAATTACAAACACATAATTTTCTCGTACTATACGTAGTTACTCCATACAGCATATGGTTTTTCAATTTGAAATATTTAATAAATTACTATCTTGAGTCTATAGTATCTAGCATCTAATGGTGTAACCTAATAGTCAATAACGTGATTTGAAGTCTCATATTCAATTTCAATAAAATAGGTGATTTTTTTTGTTCTAACCTTAAAAGGTCTATATTATCTATTTCATAGAATTCGATATGCCCTTTGAGAATTATATGCTTTTTAATTTTATCGGGCACCAATTTCTCTTTTAATTATGCTTTGAGCATCGCCTTAATCATAAAAATATTTATCTAAATTAAAATATTGTCTATATTTTTTGAATGTCTCATTCAATTAATTAACACTCAATTTATTGCCATCTTTTTCGAAATATCAAGTATTTTTGAAGCTATTCAATTTTCTAAAACGATAAATAAGGACTGGAATGATTATTATAAAAGAAGATACACTACGATTTCTATTTTTATTCGAATCGCACACTGCAATCCCTATTTCTCAGCAAAATTTTCTTCATACTCACAACTCAAACTCGAACACGAAACTTTTAATTTAAAATAAAGCAGTCCTACCAGTCCACAGTAACCCAGGTTAGTTACACTAGGATTTTTAATTCTTGAACCCCTTCATACATTGAATTTGTTGTTTGGCTAATCTTTTGTTGTTTGGACCCTCCACGTGTTCTTGTCTTAGCCAATAGTTTTTAACCATTGTATACAATATTATTCCCATACACAATGCTAGTGCTTTGTGTTGGATCCTCAACACCATAATTAAAAACAGCAAAGGTGAAAGGTTCGAATATCTCATTTGACCTCCCAAAAAAGAAAAGGACCGCACCAACCAAGAAGCTGAGGCACTTGAAAAAGTGACCACATGAAATTATATCCATTTAAATTCAGTTGATTATTAATCTATTTATTAGATATGAAAAGATTATAAATGAAAAAATAAAACAATTTAAAATCATACAAATTAGGTTTTTGATCCTTTTTTTTTAAACTAATTTCAGCTTAACTAATTTTTAGACGGAAAATCACTAGTCCATTTTAACTCGTCATAATTCAGTTTAACCCTCTCATTTCCACCATTTGCCGTGTGGTCACCAGTATATTATATTTAGAAGACTGAGTAATGAAAATTTTAAAATAAGCTGGGAGAGAGAATAGAGAAGTAAAAATACGTACAGTATATGTATGAATATTTAAGGATTTAAAGAAACGTCATATATAAGATATTCCTTTATGAGTTGTGACCACTACATTTTACTGATTAACTTGTGATTACGAGTACGAAAAATCAAACTAAATAAAAGAAGTTTCAATTTAATTTTCCAACTTATTTCGCATAATGCGCACACACTTACCCATCGTATTTATTGTATTGTTAACTATAGAAGTTTCAATTTAATTTTCCAACTTATTTTGCGTAATGGGCAGACTTACCCATCGTATCGTATTGTATTGTATTGTATTGTATTGTTGTTACTATCAATATCATGTTTGTTTTTATTGTTATTTCAATTTTATTGTATCAATATCATGTTTATTTTGATTGTTATTTAAATTTTATTATATAGTATCGTTAAGTTTCATCTTTAGATAACGACTAAAAGTCTCATTTTATGTAACGATCGATAAGATGAGTCATTACCTATCAATAAGATGAGTCATCGGAAATTGAAAAGTGACTTTTTCATTAACGAAAAGTGATTTTTGCGTAATAAATATAAAGTTAAGTGATCATGGATGTAATTTACCCAGTAGAATGCATTGGAAAATAAGAAGTGTTAATAATCACGAATCTCATTAGTCATTACCTATCAATAAGATGAGTCATCAGGTGCTATTTTTCTTTTTTCCCAAGAAAAAAGAAATTGCAAAATAATAAGAAAAAAAATAGTACTAATTTTTGTTATGAGTAAGAAATAGTACATGGCAGGCACATCTAATATTTGACCTAATCAAGTATTGGATCTCAAGACTTATGCCTAGCTATATGTCAAGTACCAAGGACAATCAAAACTTTGTGCACTCATATATATAATATATACTAGTACTTAGTAGATCAAAGGAATCCCAAGGATTCTTTCATTTAATATGCCTGAACCCTTTTTATTTATTTTATTTCTTACTATATTCTAATCATAGGATAAATAATAATATACTCCTACTATATATTCCTAGTTTTTTTTTGGATATGCCTCCCTTTTATTTTATTTTTATAGAAAAAATACACATAACAACTAAAGAACCAATTGTTTATATGGATAGCTTTTATAGTTTTCTTCTGACTAAAGAAAGACTATTTCTAGTAGAGGCTGTTGATCTAACAAATCAAATCAAATTGATTTTAAGTTTAGGTCGAGGTTGATATAACATCCACACCACAAACTTTAGATTATGTAAGATTAATTTCATTCATAGTTAAGTAATTAAAGGTAGTTGTGATATGATTTTAAACGATCGATTGCTTCTAAAGAATGATCGATGCCTTTTAAAATTTGTAAATATTACGGAATTTTACACTTCTTGTTATACCCGTAAGAGGAAATAAGATTTGGAGTTTGAGGCTCGTTCCTACAACAATCTCAAGTTAATAAACAAGAATAATTGAGTTCACGGTCAAATATTTATAAATATTAAATGAACAATTAGTCACTATATCTGCTACTGTTCGTAATGAGATTATAACCACACAAATATTATAGCATGCTTAAGGTGTCAAGTTTAATTTTCTGAATTATTCTATAGCAACACAAATATTAACACACATTAATACTATTGTGTTTTAAAAAAATTGCACTCTTTTTAAAATTACCTACCGATTCAAATTATATCAAATGAATTGAAATGGGGACTATAAAATTTGGCCACTGTCGTTTGGTGTGAGGTATAAAGTTTAATAGTCCTGGGATAAAATGCAAGATTATTTTACATCCTTCATTTAATTTGATTGGAGGTATTAGTTAATTCTGGCATTATTTATCCCACCATTTATACCTCAGTGATAGAATAAATTATCTCATATACACGATGAATTACTAATCTCGAAACGAAGTTAATCCCGAGATAACTTGTTCCCAATCTAAATCAAACGACTCCTAATATTCACTATGAATTAGTTCCTAAATAAGGAGTTGGTAACATGTACATAGCCCCTTTCTTTGTTTTTGAGGTACCTTTATGTTACTACTCATCATTTTCCAGTTGGCCTTTTTTGTAATTGTAAATTGACATTTTCAGTTGGCCTGCTAGTTACTTAAAGGAGGGGAACAGTAATGTTCTTGTCTATATATAATGAGTTTTTTAAGTTTTTTGTTCAACTCTTAAATGCTCTACAATTAAACTTTTGCCTTACCTAATTATGACCAAGAAATTACTTCCTCCATCCTTGTTTATTGATTCATATCTGATTTGATATATTTTTTAAGATGTAATAAATAAAAAAGACAATTTTATTTTAGTAGAAATGGACGGGAGATTATCAATTTCACTTAGTGAAAAGATATTTATAATCAGTGTGGTCAATTTTTGAAATTTATTTATTTTAGAAAGTGCTTTCATAAATATTTTTCGAAAAAGTACTTTTGGAGAGTAATTTGTATGTGGCTAATCAATTTGAAAATTATTTTTTGCTAATATTAGAACAATACTTTGTGCTTGGTCAATATCCCAAAAATGTTTTTGGAGAATTTTTTATTTTATTTTTTGGTTTAGCTTCTGAAAAATAGTCTCTGTTACCATTCAAAAACACCAAAGGCATTTAAATTTATCAAACACTAAGATTAAAAAAATATAACACTTCTAACTTTTCGGGATTTTGACTATAAAGAAGTGTCAATGGCCTTTAACTATAAAGAAGTGTCGATGGCAATACTTTCTAAAATGTACATCTAGACTTTTTTGCACTTCCCATAATATGTTTGCATTTTACCAGCATTTGCACATTAGCTTTTTCATCAGTTGGAGCCCACATTTATACTGCAAATATAATAAAAGATTTTAACAGTATGATGATGATGATCTCATACTCCTACCAAAAATAAAAGGTGGCCCTAATGTTAATTGAATTAGTGTCTTTTATCCAACACCATGATGTTGAAATATTGAAGCTTAAATGGTCTTCAATGGCTTTGTAACTTTCACCATATCTCTCAATGATATTAATTAAATATAGTAGACCCAGAGGCTGTCTCCATTCACAAAAGTCCAAGATAGAGCAGCTATATATGTTAGACCAAATGCAATATAGACACAATAGTGATTAAGAAACTATCATCAAAATAGGGCCATAGATTAAACATTTCTATTTGGTACATAACCAAACTTGTAACAAGTTGTTCGAATTAAGAACTTATTAGGTCTTATACCAAATGATGGTTTATTCAAGGTAACTATATTTATAAGTAGGATACTAGACTGAATCATGCAGAAAAAAGGTTTAAAATGCCTTAAAGTATTGGAAGTGGTTTAAATTTGCCTCTCTTTTTCACCTAATTGGATCCAAATTGTTCTTAAAGTTATAATTTTCGACTAAAAATGTCTCTCCTTCCATATTTATACGGGTACGATCATGATCGGGGTTCAATGCGTCAAGACTCGAGCTCGGGGGCTGGCCATCCAAGGAACAAGCTTTGAAGTGTAGAGAACAAATCCCACAAGCTTCAAAACTATTTCACTGTTCATCCGTGTTAACTGTTCATCCGCCCTTTGCAAGGGTTTTTTAGTCATTTGTAATAAGTTAACCTAGGTGTAAATAGAACCTCATTAGGTCATTTTTGGGGATTTTTGGAGAATATATTTTGTAGCCTCGAGAGTCTTTAGCAAGGTGGAATCCTTGAACAAGATGGAATCCTTGTGTTGATCATTTGCTTAGAAACGGAGATTGCTTGGGAATTTCGGTTCCCTTGAGGTCACGTAAGAGATAGGTTTAGGTTGTGTGTGATATTAAAGGTCCAAAAGTGGAATAAGCTTTTGGGTTGCTAATATTATACCATCCCTTTGTCTATCTATCTATCTTTACTTTCTTGTAATCGTTTGTCTATATCTATGTAATCTGTTTGTGTTCTTGTCTTGTAATCGTGTGTTGTTGTTATTGCATCTTGTTCATCAAGTGTTGTTGTTGTTTTAGTGTGTTTTACTCTTGATATCACTTCCCTTCTTGTTCTTCTTGCGAATCCGAGAGAGGTCATCAAAAGGGTCCATAGTTCTTGAACTAGTTGACTGATTTTTGTGTTTGTGTTGTTGTGTTCTTGGGGAGTTTGGTATAATTTGGTATCAAAGCAAGGCTTATTGTGTTCCTACACTACCAATCTTGGGTTCTCTTGGACGAAAATTAAAAAAAAAAAAATTGAAAACTGAAAAAAATTTCCAAAGTGCAAATCTGCCCATTTTGTGTTCTTGATCGAAAATTGTGTTGTTGTTATCTTGGTCAAGATTTGTTTGTTGTGTGTCTAGAACTTGTAGTCTTTTGTTTGTTTAGAGTGTTTCTAGTGTTGGTTTCTTTCTCATCAACACTAAAAAGTGTCTAAATCTAAGATTGAACTTGAACTTGTTGAAGTTGTTGATGTGAACAAGGTGTGGCCGAGTTGGATGTTGTTGTTACCTAAACCTTGGCCGATTTGATGGTTTTGTTGTAGTGGAGTTGGAAACCGAAATTGTTGTTGTTGTTGGAGTTGTTGTTGTGTTCTTAAGGTTCTTCACCCTTTCATCATCTTGTTAATCCTTAAAGTGCAAACTATATCTAAAAAGGTGAAAGACAAGCTTGTAGAAGTTGTTAATGAAAGACTTGTCCCTATCACTTTTAAGACTTTTCATCTATTTTTCCTTGATTTAAGGACCTTATTTCAAAGAGAAAGTTCAAAGAAGGCAAGTTTTGCTTTTGAAATTTGAACAAAAAGGCTCCAAGATCACTTTTCCCTCTATTAACCAAATCCACCAATTCCAAATTGTATATTGATCAAGACTTGAAATTGAAAAATAAAATTTTGATAAAACTCGAGGCCAATAGTGGACTGCCATGTCACTAAAGTACTGTTCACACAATATTTTTGAGTTTAAATTTTAGATTTCTTAGTTTCATTTTATTGTTTCCTAGTTTCGTTTGTTTGCTCGACACTAATTGACAACCTAGTAATACCCTACTAGCTTGTAAGTTAGTTTTGTGTACGTTCTTCGTGTTAACGTTGTTTGTTGTGTGCTTTTCTCGTTTTTGAGTCATTGTATCTTTTTTGGTTCAAGTTCGTACATTACTTATTTGAGTCGTTTCAAACAAGAATCTACTCCGACCTCGAGCCACAATTGAGACCAAGTAACCTCATTGGAGTATAAGCGAGTTATCAACACTTGTAAGGCCAATAGAGTGAAAAATCCAAAGTGTGAAAGTGAGGAATTGTGGACTATTTTGAGACGCATTGTGGACTGTTTTGTGACGAATTGTGGACTAATTTTTGCTAATCTTTAATGTGTTTATTGTTTTCATGTTGTTTGCTTAGTAGCTCTTGATGGGTACAATGGCGAATGAAGCTGAAATGCCTAGTTGGGTTAAATCCATCATGGTAAGGCTTGATGCCATAGATAGGCGAATAATGAACAGAATGGAAGGAAGATTGGAAGGGACAGAAGACTCTCTGTGCAAGAAGTTGGATAACTTGATGGAGCATCCAAGCCTTCCTAATCAAATTTCCGTGAGTGGTTATGCTCCACATGAGCTACAAGGTAACCAAACTAACTTTTGCACTCTAGTGAATGAGGATAATAGCCAACTAAGTGTGAATGATAGTTTGTCTTGAAGTGAGCCGAATGTGCCTTCATTTTGTGATGATAATGTACAACTTGAGATTGTGGATACACTAGTTGATTCACCTAGTGTTGAAGTCATTGTGGAAAGTGGTAATACATTGTCTTATGGAAGTCCTGAAGACCAACTTGTGTGTGAAAATGATGATGTTGAACATGTTGGCCGAATGACTAAGGATGACCCTCTAGTTATTTTTGTTATTGATCATGATAGTATAGAGGGGACATTTGATCATTATTGTAGTAGTATTGGAGTAAGGAAGTGTATTCCCAACCCGTGCCCATGGACACTCTACCTATTTAATTCCGGTGATCGTTTGAAGTGTGGTTATAAGGATGTCTTTTGGAATGACTTGAATGTGCATGGAATGTATGGCTTTCCTCTCTCGGCTTTCAAGTCTAATTGTTGTTACAAAAAGAGTCTATGTTTTTCACTTGATAAGCGACGCTTGTTCCTTGTTTCTTGTCACACTTATGTGGATAAACTAGTTGATTCTCCCTTGGTAGGGTATTCGGGTAAGAGGGATGTTTGGGTATATGTGAAGTTTGAGCCACCTTGGCAAGATGTTATGATTGATTACACTAATCCTAACCCTCATAGCTTGAGGAACTTTTGTTTGCTTGTCCTTCTTATTGCTTTGCAAGGTTCGGATTCGAGGACGAATCCTTTCTAAGGAGGGGAGGATGATACGGGTACGATCATGATCGGGGTCCAATGCTTCAAGACTCGAGCTCGGGGGGCTGTCCATCCAAGGAACAAGCTTTCAAGTGTAGAGAGCAAGTCCCACAAGCTCCAAAACTGTTTCACTGTTCATCCGCGTTCACTGTTCATCCACCCTTTGCAAGGATTTTTTAGTCATTTGTAATAAGTTAACCTAGGTATAAATAGAACCTCATTAGGTCATTTTTGGGGGATTTTTGGAGAATATATTTTGTAGCCTTGAGAGTCTTTAGCAAGGTGGAATCCTTGTGTTGATCACTTTCTTAGAGACGGAGATTGCTTGGAAATTCCGGTTCCCTTGAGGTCACGTAAGAGATAGGTTTAGGTTGTGTGTGATATTAAAGGTCCAAAAGTGGAATAAGCTTTTGGGTTGTTAATATTATGCCATCCTTTTGTCTATCTATCTATCTTTACTTTCTTGTAATCGTTTGTCTATATCTATGTAATCTGTTTGTGTTCTTGTCTTGTAACCGTGTGTTGTTGTTATTGCATCTTGTTCATCAAGTGTTGTTGCCGTTTTAGTGTGTTTTACTTTTGATATCACTTCCCTTCTTGTTCTTCTTGCGAATCCGAGAGAGGTCATCAAAAGGGTCCATAGTTCTTGAACTAGTGGACTGATTTTTGTGTTTGTGTTGTTGTGTTCTTGGGAGTTTGGTATCACATATGTTAGACTATGATTTTCAGTGTTTCATGTTCGCTGTTGAATGGATTCAAAATACAATAATGTCTTCATCGTTTGGAGCTACGATTTTGGTTCAAAACTGATGCAAACAATCTTCAATCCACTCCGGACCTAGATTCAACTCGGCTTATTCATTCTTCAACAATTATCAATTCTTAGAATCCAGCCCCAACAATTCCAAACAAATACACTTTAGACTATGTCACATGAATAAAATAGAATCAAAATATTTTCCCTTAGCAAAAGCTGTTTTAAACTCAAAAAATAACCTATTTAGTTAAAATAAAAAGACTTATTTAGATAGAATAACGAAAATAAATTTCATAAATAGAATTTTACACTAATTGTCTCTTCCTCACGTTCCAACACCCTACACACTCCGAACCCCCGACTCACCACCCCAACCCCAACTCTTCCCCGCCCACATTCCCACTCCCATCCGCCCCATGCGGCATAGTATTTGCATAAATTATATATTATTTCTCTCGAGATAATATTTTTTATTACTTGCTAGACAATAGAAATTAAATTTAAAAACCACTTATTTTCATAAAAACCACATAATTTTCATACCAAACACACCTTTGCGTGTATTTCAATTCTTACTAACTGAACAAATTAAAAGGAATTTCCCAAAATAGACCTTGATTATCTCACTCCTCTTATCGTTTGAGATATATATATATATCCTTAGGTAATAGATTTATTTTTCAATGTACCACCTTTTTATTGTTGTTTGGATAATTCGCTGTTAGTCACTTTCAAAGAAAAAAATGAGAGGAAAAATAAAAGATGAATACGAAATTGATGAGGAATGGTGTGAAAGGAATAGAAAGGGAAATGGAAGGACTATAAAAGATGTTAATTATATTGGACCACAACATATGTCTAGCACATGAAATATCATCAGAGCTCCAAACTAAAAGCTATATATTTCCAATATGTTATGTTATACAATTGAACAATTTATTCATCATATTAACTCGTCGTTAAATCTGAGTTTTAAGTTTTACATACGACATAGCATTATACGTTCTTGCTCATGTTAACGCATAACAAAACGGTAAAAAATATACGTACGGAATTTTGTATCGAGAATATCGGCTTCTTATATAGCCAAACAACACGACATATATAACCCGTTAAATACCACTTAGAGTATAAAATTCATCGTATGAGTTGAGTATCAATCTTGAATAATGCATATATAGTATATTTGCCTCAGAAGCAAAGCAATCTAATCTCATTAACAAACTTTAGAAGAACCCATGCATGTAGGCCATAATATATAGCATTGATTTGCTTTGGAAGTTTTAATCATTCATCACAAAATATATGTGTAACCCACAAGTACAAATGATAATAGAGAAGCTGTAGGGTCAAAAGTGATTTAAATGAAGTTTTTCCCATCAAGTTTTGGGATCCCTCTCTACCAACATCCCATGTGATCCAATTTTTATTTATTTTTTATTTTTCTCTCCCAATCCCTAATGAAGACTTATGTATTTTTATTAGTCTTCAAAACACTGGTCCTCTGCTGGATTCTCTAACAGGTACCTTTAGATTATTGTCCTCATGTGTTAATAACAAAGTCTATTAGCTCTGATATAATGAAGGCAAATGATAACTATATATACTTAGTTAATTACCAACAATAACGACTTAAATATTGTGTAGCATGTGTGGTGGATGGATGAGATTAAAAATAATTTGTGAATCAAAATTTGAAGTTTGTGAGTCAGTCCTTGGATATAAGTTTTGGCTAATCGTCACAATTCAAATGAATTCCGATAAATTTATCTAGCAAACAAGTCCTAGCGAATCACCAAAACTTAGTTACATTAATAGAACATTCATATCTCCAAAAGTTTCAAATACAGCAGTCAGGCTAAGGGAGTAATTTTCGATCTCAATTTGCTCAAGTCTTGATTTCTTATAATAAAATTTATTGCTTTCAAAAATTGCATAAAATACTAAAAGTAACAACTTTTTGTCATCAAAAAACTTTGAAAGAATCGAATAGAAATTTAAATAAAACATGTGATCAATAAGTCCCCAAAAAGTATGAGCAAGTAAAAAATTTCCAAAAACATCTCTACTTGACAACCAAGTCAAAATACACAAGTTGGATTTAGACCTAAACACCTAATATTAGGGGAATAGTAGGAGTGTCTGGTTAAAGAGTATTTTTAACAAATAGAATCTTAAAAATAAAAATATACCAACTTGTTATAACATCCATTATGAGTCACAATTTCTTTAAAATGTGGAAATTTAGATAAATTATCTATACATATAAAATAACTTTTTAACATAACTATAGAATTTGAGCTATGTTAATACATTTTGCCGAACCCATAACTATGGAATTATGATATTCTTGAAGTTTATACACAAAAACACAATGGTTCGACCCTTTATCTATTTTCATTTTTAAATTTTAAATCAATAATAGTATCTTTATTCTTTAAGAAAATAATAAAGAAAATTATTAGCTGACACAAATATTTTCATCAGATTTATTTAAAATTGAGTTGATGTGTAATCAATTCAGGAATTTCTGTCCAGCAAAACAAACGAAATATTCCCTCTGTTTTATTTTTTCTTTCTGTTAATTTATCTTAAAGAATTTCTTTTTTTGGGCGATTTCTGAATATTGGGTGTAAGCTTAAAAATTAAAATGAGATAAATAAATTAATATAAATCAATAATAAATCAACTATGAATATAAAATAAATTAAAAAAATCAGGTATGAATTTTTTAATTTACATTTAATTAAGGCATAATACATAAATATGTCATTTTAGTTTAGCCGTATCTCACATGTATACCTTCAACTTTGAGTGTGCATTAGTAGACACTTACGCTTATATATATTTGAACTGTTGGATACAAGCGTCCTACGTAACACAATATACGTAAGTCGCCAAATTGGACTTAAGATGTGAATTGACACGTAGGACGCCAAATAGAAACATATATATTGACTTGTTCAACTTTATACAAATTCAAGTGTCTATTTGTGTACACTTAAAGTTGGAGGCTATGCGAAACTAAAGGACATATTCATGTATGAATTTAAGTTTTGTGCATAGTGTACAAAAACTATTATTGCAGGTAACCCAATTTATTTTAAATTTTTATGTAAAAAAATTAATAATATGCATTAACAAGTCAAATTTACTTGATACTATAAAATATATTTTAACAATGAACAAAACTTAGTAACCGTTTATCCATGAAAAGTTTTTATTTTTTTTCAAAAAATTATTTCATTTTAGTGAAAAAAGTGAAAAACTGTATGTATTTGGCCACAAGAATTCCAAATACAATTTCACAATTATATTTAGAAAGTAAAAACAAGGTTTACTTATTTTCACTTGTTTTCACTTTTTTCACTCATACTTTTCTAAAAAAAATTAAAAATAATTTTAATTTATATTGATGGGCAAACACAACTTCAACTCCAACTCCAACTCCAACTTCAATTCCAAAAAAATAATTGTCGTAGCCAAACGGGGCTTAAACTCTTCATCTATTATGCCTGTAACTAATAAGTAGTATTGATAATTATGACATCTTAATTATAATTGTGCAAAATATAACCCCCAATACTTCAACCCGTAACCGTTTTTTGTGAATAATGGCCGTCTCCCCACCTCCTTCATAACGGACGCGAATGTCACCCAACTCAAACAAAACTGCTCAACACCTTATATCACATTCACATTCACATACCCCCCCCCCCTCCCACCCAACCCAACCACCCACACTCGCCCCACCCCCACCCACCCCTTCTTCGCTCCTCTTCTCCGTTTTAACAAATCTGTTCGGAGCAAAGAAGTTGCAGAGTAGAAATATCTAGATAGAGAAACATACATCATAGAGAGATAGAGAGAGAAAAGAGAAATAGCACATCACTTTTCTCCCTATATATATACACACACACATCATATCATATTATCCTATACATAAATATATAAATGTGAACATTCTCCTTCATATAGCAATATACACAAACACAAATATACATATATTCCTTTATTCGGATTGCAGATCTCCAGATTCAACCGAAGGATAAATTGATTGCGCGAGAAACTGTAAATAGGAATTCAAGCTTGTTATTGAGATTTTTGGCTTACATTGAACTGTTTGCATTTTCGTTGACGGAGGAGCATTTGAGTGTGGAGGAAGTTGAATGTAGATAATAGTTTTTTTGAGCTACAGTATGGACGATAGAGGAGGATCGTTCGTAGCCGTGAGGAGGATGTCTCAAGGACTTGAAAGAGGAAATACTTGTCATACAACTTCTGGTATATTGCTTTTTTAGTTTACCTAATTGTAGTACCAAACATCAGTTCATTTCTCTCTCTAACTCTTATCTCTATTTGTCTCTCTCTCTCTGTTTTTGCTGTTGCTATCTGTGTATTTTCTGTTTGTTTGTATTACCGATTGGTCTCCGTCTATGTCAGGAGTAAATTTAATTGAGGTTTTGGATCTGTGAATTGAAAAATTAGGTGCATTCATGCCTAATTGCATTGAAATGTGTGGTGAGTTTTCATCAGCTGCTTCCTTTTCTTTCCTTGAAGTTTTGGTAACGTACCTACCTACAGCTACTTTTTGGATAATAAAAAATTCGTGCATTTGTTTGGAAAAAAATTGGTCTCGTAGAGTTAATTTGTGATTCACCAGTACGGAAGTTTTCTGTAGATGAAAATATTCCAGAGCATTTTTGAACATGCCTGGGCTACCTTAAGAGGAAAATTCCTTCAGAATTTTGCTGTATTCAGTTTGTGTAGGTTTTACAACTATTACATGGTTATGGAGGATGGATTACTTTGTTTTGTAATTGAGCTGATGTAAGCTAATTCGGGTAAAATGGATTTGGATTGGCTCAGTTTCTGGTGGATGGTTGTTGCTAGAGGAGTTAGGAAGGACGACCTTGCAGTTGTAGAACATTTGATTTGGATTAATGTTCTTCTGCTTCCTATTGTTAGAGTAAAGTGAATTAGATGTTTCACCGGTCATGTCTCTATTTAGTCTTCTTCTCCATAGATCTATGAAGAATGTATTGACATAGATTTTTCCTGTGCAGATAGTGTCTCACATGAACAAAAGTGGAAGGAAAAAAATTAAAGAAATAACTGTCGCTTGTGCTCACACGTTGTGATTTAATCATTATGTAGATATATTCTTTTCCAAATAAGGCCATTTACTGTTGTCACATGGCTTTAGATCTCACTGCTATTCATGTTTTGTGCTTTTAGGTTCATCTACTATTAAGTTTTCCCGTAGGAATTGCAGGAAGTGTGTCTTTTAATTGACTGAATCTATCCAGCACATTCTCACTATGGACAGAGAACTAGGAAAAATTAGTACAATTACGTCAGTCATGTTTATCTTTATACATCTTTATTTAATGAAATTAAGTAGACGCCTAACAGAGGATGGTCCACTTTTCTTGTTGTGTTCTACTGACAATGATTTTGGTTCATCATGCGTAGAATTCGCCGTTAATCTGTTCTGTTTTTAGTGTTTGCTTTCCTGTAAGAGAAGGATATCTAATACTATAATTCATCATTCAGATGCTGAACTTCAGCTCTATTTGTTGTTTTATATTAGAACTTTACATAAAAAGTTAGAACTTTTTGGTCACATAAAAGCTGGGGTTCTCTAAAAGCTGTATACCAAACTCTAGCTAGACCTTTGAAGCTAGTTGATATTCAACTTTGGTAAGCTCTTTTCCATAGAATCCACATTTTGGGTAACATGACCTGATTGAATATTGTTTTTTTCACCTTTTCTGGAAGCAAACATTTGAAAATATTAGTTGCCCCGTATATTTCCAGGAAACAATATGCTAATGTGTCCTTGATTTTATCCATATAGCATTGCATTTCTTTCTAATTCTACCATGATTGTTGACCAAATCAAATCCTCTTAAGGATACTTACGTAGTCACTAAACTACTAAATCAAGCAGGAGGTATCCTTCACAATTTCTGTTGTATACTACAGTGCATGATGTTAGGTTGTCCCATAAGAACACGTTTTATGCTTATTTCCATTTTCTTGCCATGTGTTGTAGCTTATTTGTATCATAGTTTCCTGATAATGTAATTGCGCTTATTTATCTTGCTCAATTGTCGCAGTGTTTAGTGTGTTAACAGTATTATACCTGAAAATGACCAATTTTTTCTTATCAGATGTGGACATGTTTCTAGAAAGAAGCGCTGCTTTATCTGACATTTGCGTTCCAGTCTCACTTATAATAGAAGCATTTCATTATTGGAAAATATAGGATTTCCATTTTCTTTTGCCAATCATTTTATTTTGTTACAGCGGAGGTTGTGGCAGGATCAGCAGCATGGCTTGGCAGAGGCCTTTCATGTGTTTGTGCTCAAAGGAGGGAGAGTGACGCTCGTCCATCATTTGATTTAACTCCGTCCCAGGTAACATGTTTGTGGAGGTTATATGAAGTTCATATTTCCTGCTTGCTGAATACTGAAAATGTGCGAAGAAGCAGTACTGGTTTGTATTTTTCAAGTTCATAGGCACAAGTCATTTGTCTAAATTTTCTGGTTTTCCACTTTAATGAGATTGCTCATGAAGTATGGAATGTTTTATGCATATTGAATGCTAATGATGTTTTTTGTATACTTTGTTAATCTCAGGAGGAATGTTTGCTAAGGCTACAAAACCGTATAGATGTTCCATATGATAGTTCAATCCCTGAGCATCAGGTACCTTTTGTGCAAGACACCTTAGTAGTTTGCAATAGGTTAATATATTTAAGGCTTTGATATTTCATTCAGGTTTCTTGTGACATTCTTTGTTCCTCAAGATTTCTCTTTGTTTTTGAATTAAAGGAAGCTTTAAAAACTTTGTGGAAAGTTGCCTTTCCTGAGGAAGAACTTCGTGGTTTGATATCTGAACAATGGAAGGAAATGGGCTGGCAAGGAAAAGATCCATCTACTGACTTTAGGTACATCAGCATCTCACTCTCCCAAAATTAGAAAGAAGAAAAAGGAGGATTATTCTCAGGCTTATTAAAATCTTCCTGATTAATTTCCCTTTCTGCCTATTGCAATCTTTTGTTGGTTTTAAGTTGTTTGATTGATTCTGTAGGGGTGGTGGATTTATATCACTGGAGAACTTGTTATATTTTGCGAAGAATTTCCCGGTATGTCCTCTTTCCTCACTCTTTTTATGGGAGAATAATATGTCAAACTTTCTAAGCATATGTATGCATACTGTTATGAGTGAGCATTACTAGGAAAAGATAATTTTTAGTGTCAAATTGCCTGTTATTTTCTGGCTGGGAAACCTGATAGTTCTAGGTTCTCTTTTTCTAAGCAGGTGTTGTGAATCTGCATCCTGAGATTGTAGCTATTCAAATTGTTGTGTTACTCCTGAATTACTTCGCTACATCTGTTGCATGCCTCTTCTTTCCCCTATGCATAGAAACATATAGTTTTTAATTGCTTGTTCATCCCAGAAAATTGTGGTAGTTGTTGGAGGGATGGGTTATGGTAGGTGTACTAAACAATGTGATGATGATCTCTGGATTTCTGTCTAATGTTCTATGCATCTAAGCAGGCACCTTGTCATCATCTCTTGATGATAGCAGCCTATATAAAATTGCTGAAACGGCTGAAAAAAGTAATTTTGTCATTAATTAATTAGTGTTTACCAGTGAAATGTACAGTAATGGGATAAATCAGGCACAATGCTTTAGAACTTGGCTGACCAGGAAGGAAAAAAGGGCTTTATTGTCATCTCGTATTTTTTTGTTTCTTTTAAAATTGGACAAATGTTTGTTAACCAGACTATGAAATTGCTAATCTTCTGGCACTCTTGACATTTTATTACTACAACAACAACAAAAACAAACCCACTGTATTCCCACAAAGTGAGGTCTGGGGAGGGTAAAATGTACGCAGTCCATACCGCTACCTCCGAAGAAGTAGAGAGGTTGTTTCCGATAGACCCCCGGCTCAAAATAGAGAATAGTACACAAGGTCGTAGTGAAATATGAAGCAGGATGGATGACATAACAGAAATAAAGAATAAGACATAATAAAATAGATATCAGAGAAATACAAAATAAGAAAAATACGAGCAATTTGAAATAAGAAATGAGAGATAGGACACCCACCTTGTAGTAACACATACCCTCACAGACCAAAGACACCCACCACATCCAAACTCTCTTACTAGAGGCTCCTACTAATGGGCACAGTCCTAGGATTACTAATCCGGTTACACAAGAGCTCTCCTAACACCTCACTACAACCCACACACTCACACTAGTCTTCTACCTTTATCCGCGACCTCCACACCTTCCTATCTTGGGTCATGCCCTCAGTAAGCTGAAGCTGCTCCATGTCATGTCTAATCACCTCCCCCTACACTCCCCACTTAATAGCCAAGGGCCTAAGCCGAGGATATCCCTTCCTTCCCCTAGAATGTCACTCCCACATTCGCACACAAAAACATTTTCATACGTATAGTCTCTATGAACAAAACTAATTGCAATGCTTTTACCACACAAGATGTTCAAAGAGTCATGTGCATTATCAAGATCAATTCTATAGACATCATCACTAACTTGAGAATTTTTAAGCACACTATTCACATGCTCAAGTAGTGAACTGCATTTAAAAGTAAATTGATCATCATGAACACCAAGAGTACTACCAAGAGTACTTATTTCTGAGACTACACATTCCTTGCCTATAAGAGTACTCTCATCTTCCAAGAAGAGATTTCCATCTTTAGGAGGAATGTTGTCACTCCATAGTGGGTTAGCATATCGACTATAGCCTTCAAGGCAAGCTATACCATCATTTTCACCACTAGGTTCATTAGGAGTGTTTATATCATCTTCAAATAAGACATTAAACCTAAAGAGAGCATGATCTATCTCACGGATAGATTTGGAACTAGCAAGTGCTTCGCTCTCTATAAGTTCACTATCACGTACCAAAGATGTTTCAATCTCCTCTTTACCTTTTCTTCGGCCTACCTCTACTCCTTCTAAAGCCATCCAAAGCTAGCCTCTCATACCCACGAATTGGGGCATCCGTGCCCCTCCTCATCACATGCCCAAACCATCTCAGTCTTCCTTCTCACATCTTGTACTCCACCAAAGCCACTCCCATCTTCTCCCTGATAGTCTCATTCCTAACTCTATCCCCTCTAGTAAGCCCACATATCCAACGCAACATTCTCATTTCCGCCACCTTCAATCTTTGAATGTGGGAGTTCTTGACTGGCCAACACTCCGCTCCATACAGCATGGCCGGACGGACTTCCACTCTGTAGAATTTGCCTTTAAGCTTAAGGGGCACCTTCTTATCACACAACACTCCTGAGGCGAGTCTCCACTTCATCCAACCTGCTCCAATACGTTTAGAGACATCCTCATCAATCTCGCCGTTTCCCTGAATCATAGACCCAAGATACTTAAAACTATCCTTCTTACAAACATCCTGGGAATACAACCTCACCACCACTTCGTCCTCCTGACTCGAGTCACTAAACTTGCATTCCATATACTCCGTCTTTGACCTACTCAACCTGAACACCTTAGATTCAAGGGTTTGTCTCCAAACCTCCGGTCTTTCATTCACACCCTCTCACGTCTCATCAATCAGCACTACATCATCCACAAATAACATACACCAAGGCACCTCACCTTGAATACTCCGAGTCAACACGTCCATCACCAACGCAAACAGAAAAGGGCTAAGAGTCGATCCCTGATGCAACCCTTTCTCGACCGGAAAATGCCCTGAGTCCCCTCCCGTTGTCCTCACCCGAGTCTTCCCTCCATCGTACATGTCCTTAATAGCTCTAATATTGTGAAGGGCCCTATCCTCCAACCATAAGGTTGGGCTTTTTCAAGTCACCAAAGAAGCAAAGTGGGAAAAGTTGTTGGCCTCCTTGATTTTTATTTCTTCTTTTATTTGTGTGTGTGTCTGTGTATGTGGTTGGGGGGTGCGGGGGGTTCTGGCTCACCATATGAAAGAAAAAAAGGGAAAAGAAACAAATGTGCAATAATCTTTTCCCCCTCCCTAACTTTTGCTGGATCATATATATTTAGTTGGAAAGTTGTGCATTTGGAGACCCACAAAGTTGGAACAAAATTATGCCTTGGACTTCAAAGCTGAATTGGTATTTGTTTGTGATGTTGGATTGCGTGACATGATGAAGCAAATGGTTTATATATCATATGTATTATGACTGAAAGAGTTACATTCAGGAGAAGGTACAGATATTGTCTTTATCAATAACCATTTAATTTAGGAGTTTTAAGTGTATCAATTACTTTGCTCTATGGTAAGCCGTGAAGATAATTACTTAATAGATGATCGTCATGCTAGAATAAGCCTACATAATGAACTTTAATAGATTTATTATATACTTCTCAGAAGAGATTGAACCAAGCATGGTGAGCTCGATGTTTGATGAATTTCTGAAAATAATTCTGCTTAATTGCAATTTTTTATTCACTTTGAATAACTTAGACATATGAGGCCTTCAAATTTGTGCAATTATATTTGAAATGTGGTTCTATTATTAGGGTATCTATGGATCAACAAAATTGATCTGTGCCACCCTGTATCTGTTTCATTGTATGTGAAATATTTGAGTGTGTCTACTGTTAGCAAAACAAAGGGCTTTGTGCTGCTCAACTTGGAGAAAGATTCACGATTGCATACTGTTTCTTATAATCCTTTATGTAGCATCCATGAATAAAAATTCAATATTCTCTGTTTGCACCACACCAATAAATATCTAAAGAAGAGCAAATTGTCATCTTGATTTAATGTGGAATAATTTAAATCTGTGATTGACAGATTGTTCAGAAGTACGATTCAGTTAACCAATTATAATGCCTATGCGACATGCAAGAAGTATAAAGTTCTAGATCCATCTATTTATTCTCTTTTTGTAATTTTATTTGCAGAGATCTTTCCAGGATCTTCTCCGAAAGCAGGAAGGTGATAGAGCAATTTGGGAATACCCGTTTGCTGTTGCTGGAGTCAATATCACATTTATGCTTATCCAGATGCTTGATCTGGAAGCTTGTATGTGTACCATCTACACTCTTTTAAGTACTTATAAGTAGTGAAGTCTTTAACAAAAATTCCAGTCTCCATGCTTTTTAATAAGTTGATCTCATGAAAAATGAGATTTGCATTTCTAAATTTTAACAATCAATGCAGTCTCTAATGGACAAGTATTCCAACCAAAGCTACGGAATTCTCCCTGTAAACTTGTTTTGATTCACGTAATTAATTGTGCTTTTATCTCTGCAGTAAAACCCAGAAATCTGGTGGGAGCTACTTTCCTGAAGTTTCTTGCAGGTACACTTTTTCCAGATCACTCTACTTTAAGGTTTTCTTTAACTGCTGTTAATTTATTTTTCATTTTGATGGATTCATTATAGTTCATAGATGTACCTTTGTGTTGTTTCTACTTCTCTTCTGTGTTAAAAATGAGAAGTCTGAATCTCCATTTAGTCCTTCATAAATGCGAAGTTGTACTTTCATCTGAATTTTTCCTTTGCTCTTCTAAGCAAGTTGTTTCCTTATTACAGAAAATGAATCAGCATTTGATCTGCTATATTGCATCACATTTAAGCTGATGGATAATCAGTGGCTTGCCATGCGCGCATCATATATGGACTTCAATGTATGTATTTTCGGCTTACTGATATTTAGTTATGGATAGGGAAAATGATCAAATTCTGCTGCCTAATCCAGTTCTTTTGCAATTGAAAAAGTATTCATGTCCTTTCGACTTAAATGATTGTCTTAGTTGTTCCACTTTGGCTAGCATTACCTTTCTTTCAAAGAGACGTGAAATCGTTGGCAACAGAGCAGCTGCGATATTGCTTTTACTGACCAATTGTGGTTTCTGAGTAGCATGTGTTTACTCTTAGTGTTTATCTAGTTGTATTTCAGCCATTGGCTTCAATCAGAGAAATCTTCATAGTACACTACATGTGAATTAAGAGTCCCTGCATTACTGATTTTAGAATATTCTATGTTCTTGCAGGCAGTCATGAAGGCTACTCGTCGTCAATTAGAAGAAGAGCTTCTGCAAGAAGACATAACACGGCTAGAAGATTTGCCCTCATACAGCCTTCTTAGTCGATAGTGTTTTTAGGCATGACTTTTAAGAAAATGAGAATGGCTTACGTATGCATGTTTTGTGGCATTTATTGTTGTTGTTACGTAGTAGCTTTCAATGGTGGGTGTTACTTTGTAGAAGTCACCGGAGAGGGAAAATGGGGATTATACAGTGCCCGAACATGGTAATGTTAGAGCAAGTACAATGTTACCCTTGTTTCTTGAATTTGGAAAGGGTCAGACCTGGTGATTGATCTCAGTGGTGGCAGCTGGAGTTCAAAGATTGTCCTTAGCTTTCTCTATAATTAATTAATTTCTCTAAGGTGTGGTAACCATCAATTGGCTATAACAAACTTTGTACTACTTTAGACCAAGCCGTGCCTGTGTAAACTGACATCCGTGAAAGGGCATTAGTATTGACAATCTTAAGCTTCAACGTGCGACATATCATCTTATATATCCTGAATCCCCTTGAAACTAATTAAATATATCAGAATCATTTGATTACTTGGAACGTCTCCCATGGTTGGTTGCCAATTGACCCATTAATGAGGTCAATGTCAAAAGGAGAATCCACCTTGGGATGAACACCTCCTCAAGCATTGGAACTTGCACGCTGACACGTCTACAACGTATGAGCACAGCCTGAAACATAACAGGAAATCAACTGCGGCAGTTATTCTAAACCTTTAATTTGATTATTTCTGTCAACTACTTTCACGTTAATCTAACAAGAAATAGGTCAAAACTTCACACTGGTTTAATGACTATGACTTATAACCCAGCAGGGACCAAGCTCCAAAATCCCAGCATCATTCGGACCAAACTCAACTGTAACAACAGATATTATCATTTGATAAGAGCTGATTTTTGAAGAAAAATGTTGAGCTTCTTTTTTCTTTTGATATATGATTGATGAAAAATGTGACGCTAAAAAATTGTGGAAGCTCAATTACTAGAAATTGCAACATATGGAACACAACAGATAAAACATCACAACTTAAATATTCTTCAAATAGGGAACCGCTAGTAGATCTTAAAAACATCAAACTTCTGGACTAAAATAACGAACAAAACTCTTAAGTTACTTCTGGACTTAAATGACAAACAAAACTCATAAGTTACAACCAAAGTGGCTGGCCATGAAATCTTCATAGAACTTTTCTACTCGTAGATCCAACAGTGAAGGCTGCTCTGCCACTCTGCAACTCCTTCGGGGAACCAAAGAGCAATCTCCTTCCTTGCACTCTCAACAGCATCACTTCCATGAATGACATTCCTGTAAGCAAAGCACTATGGTAAGGTCGAGACAATAAGCAAAAACAACAGTGAACTGACAAATAGTAACATCCCCGGGCTTCTACTCTACAGAAGGGAAATCAAGTAACCCGGAGTGGCATAAAACTAGGGAGAAGTGCAACTACAACAGTACTATGTACTAACTAATTGCTGCTGGGGAAGCCATTACAAGAAATGCACAATCAGCATGCAGGACTCATTACGAAAATGCCCAAGTCCATAGAAAAAATCACACGTTTATAAGAAATGAAGTCTTTTGCAAAATAACCTTGGAGAAAACGTTTGTGGAAGTGAAAATGTGTTTGCATAGTTGTAATCTTTTTGAAGATTCTGCCGGTGTTTTGTCAACTATGGAAGAATTTCCCAAGTAACATAAGGATTTCAGCCCTTATTCATCGGCAAAGTAATTTTCAACTTCCACAAATTATTTTAGTAACAGCACCATTTCCAAACAATAAGCTTTACTTTTGCCAAAAAAAACAATGCACAAAAATGTGCCAACCAACTATAAACAATGAGTTCGGCAAGGCCATTAACATATAACGGTGTAAGATCCTTGGAATTAACACTCCTATTCAAAATGCACGAAAACGTGCCACCAACTATAAACAATGAGTTCGGCAAGGCCATTACCAGATAATGATGTAAAATCATTGGAATTAGCTATCCCTGACTGTACTAGTAATTTTGCAAGATGAATAGGTATTCGGGGAATAAACTCAAATTTAATGCAATAAATCCAAGTAGGGTGATAATTGACCGAACAAGTATTAGAGCTTGAAGTAGTATAATCACATATATGAATGTTTTACCTGCCAATGTCAATAGCATAATCACCACGGATGGTACCAGGAGCAGACTCCAAGGGGTTGGTTGCTCCAATGATCTTCCTTCCAGTGGTAACTACACCCTTACCTTCCCAGACCATTGCGACAACGGGTCCAGAAACAATGTACTCAACAAGCCCATTAAAGAAAGGCTTAGCAGACAAATCTGCATAATGCTTCTCAGCAAAAGCGCGATCCACAGTAATGAGCTTCAAACCTACACACATGCAAAGTAAAAATCCCAATCCCAATCCAAACAACAATCATAGTTAAAAAAAAAATTGTAACAGCCCTTCGCTATAAACAAAACGAATAACACATTAGCTAGATAATGACCAGTTCCAACAACTCTTTAACTCTTTCTAGTAAAGGCAATTGTGTTACGGGGTGGGTCCTGAGTCCAGACTAATCATGAGTTTATTGTGTTTTAAGATTGTCACTAAATAAATCTATTTATCAAAAGAGGCATCATGTACATGGGGTCCTTCTAACTACTAGAGCATCATAAAACTAATTAATCATACTTATAATAATTGATTTGATTAAATTTTACCTTTCAAAGAGAAACCTTTCTTCTCAAATCTGCCGATAATCTCACCAACCTGAAACATAACATCCAATTGGGTACCCAGTAAGATTTTTTTTAATAAAAGAAACCAGATCCAAAATTAACAATAACACAATCAATAAAAGCTGTAACTCATAGATCTATAAGATATAGAAGAGAAAAGGGATAAAGGAAGACGAACGAGGCCACGTTGGACACCATCAGGCTTAATCATGATGAAAGTTTGCTCCATTTCTGATTGCTTCTTTGATGTTACTGAATGAGTTAGCAAATAGTAGGAGTACGCGGCACTTTGGTGAAGAGTGGCAAAATGGGGTATTTATAGGGTATCGGGTCGCTCGCTCCTTACACAACAAACCCTAATTGTTCTACCGAATATTCTGCTACTTGCTTCTTCTTTTTTTTTTTTTTTTCTTTTTGTAAATAAATAAAAGCCCAAAGAAAAGAAAATTCTATTCGGTGTCTAAATAGTTCGGAGCTTAAATACAGAAAAAATTGACATTTTATATAATTATTGAAATTTTAATTTCGAATCTGTTGAGATAAATAATTAGCTTTCGATACATTCATCCAACGAAGATACATTTTTTCTTTGTAAATATACATAATTAACTTTCGATATATTTTTTCTAATTTTGAGTCTGTCGAGATAATAAATAGCTTTCGGTACATTCAATGAAGATACATAATTATTTAATTTTTTATAATTACAATGTAAGGATGCAAATTTGTGTAGATACGATAAGTTAAGGTGTATGTTTATGTTATTTTTCCTAAATTATTTTTGTCTTGACCTGAAAATTTATCAAAAATAAGTACTAAATTTTTTACATTACTCAGAAGTAAATATAATGTAAGTGTATACTTTATCATCTCCAAAATTCATTTTGTGAGATTACATTGATATGTTATTGCTGTTGTTGTGATTTTTATTTAATTTTTTGTATTTATATTATTGCTCAACTAATTCGATTTATATCAAGGTGCTTATTTGGTATAGAAATTTCTATTAAAAAAAATTAACACTCAAAGACTAAAGATCAAAAACTCTAATTAGCCGTTTGGCCATAGAAATTTTTTCATTTTTTCTGAAAAATTATTTCACTTAGTGAAAAAGGTAAAAACACATTACCTTTGGTCATGAATTTCCCAACTCCAATTCCAAAAAATTATTTGGAAAAGTGAAAACAAGTTTTACTTGTTTTCACTTTTTTCTCTCATACTTCTCTCATAAAATTTTAAAAACAACTTTAATTTATATTAATGGCCAAACACAACTCCAACTTTAACTTTAACTACGTAAAAACATAATTTTCATGGCCAAACGAGGCCTAATTAAGGAAGAAGGAAAACCCCAAATCATTGCATCAAATCTGTTAGGTGTTTTTTTCAACCAAAAATAAATACACTTGGGTTAGAACCTCGGTAGCTATGCCATTACCTCAAAAATACAAGAATTGGGGGATTGACAAAAAAAAATGTTCTAATTTAATTTAAAATAGAACAATTTAACGTAATGAAAAGGAAACAAGTGAAAATTACATAAAAATACAATTAGCAAATATATTTTATATTTAAGTAATAAAAATTATACTTTATACTGTAACACCCCATATTCAAGTACATGTATTGGCGTATTCAAGTACGTGTATTGGTCTTATTTATATGGAATTAATTTTTTTATTTTATTTATATCGGAATTTGCCCGTCGATGGTTCCATACGAAGGTTATTGAATAAGCTTTCCAACGATATAAAGATTCCCAAAAACGGATAAGTTTCGAATATAATCGAGCACGTTCGAAACTATAAAACGGTGACCGGGATATGGTGAGTAGTAAATGTGCAGGAAAATTTCCTGCACACAAACTACTGAGGCCTGCCAGTTTTTTGGGTCAACTTTGAACGATCATAACTCCCTTAATATAATGAACTGGGAGAGCTACGACCTATCAAAAGAAAGATCTTTGAGTCTTCTTTCCAATGCAATTGGTTTCATTCAAATCCAACGTCTAAGTAAGGAGTTATACTCGTTTTACTTTAGCCTCTCAAAACAGATTTTTAAGGTCAACTTCAAACGATCATAACTCCTTGTACAGGACGAACTGGGTGGACTACTTTATATAAAATGAAAGCCCTTTGAATTATATTTCTAACGATACCAATTTCACCCAAATCCGATATCGGAGCAAAGAGTTATGGTTGATCTACTTTAGATTGTCAAAACAGTCCACCATGGACAGATTCGGATTTACTTAAAATTTTAAGGGCAATATGGTCATTTTCCATCACCTTATGAACGAAAATTGGTCATTATATACATATACTTAGCCTCATATCCATTATTTATCATCCATTATTGAAGAATAAGAAACCCTAGCCAAATTTCAACTCCAATTATCTTGTGATTCAACCGTAGAAAATCCAAATTGATTCCGTAGTTGTGTTCACCGTCTCGAGGGCTTCGAGAAGCACCCCTTATTTGTGCCAACAGGACTTCGAAATCAAAAGGGCCATTTTATGGTAAGGATGTAAATTATGTTGGTGTTATTTATATGGATATGTATATATATGCATGTAAGCATAAGAAGTGTGTTATTTGATTGTTGTTGAAAGATGATTGGAAATGATGATGGATTATTCTTGTGCATGGTTGGATTATGTTGAATTGTGAAGGGATTTGGTGTGATGATGTGGTATTGAAATGATGATTATATATATATATATATATATACACACACATAAACCTATTGTTCAAGTTGGTTTTTGGAATGCTATGCAAATATTGATTGTATGGAATTATGGAAGAGAATTGTGGTGTTGGGTTGCTAATACTAGATGCCAAACATTTCATTGTAGATAAGTGATTTGTAAAGGCGGGAAGTTGTGTTGAATTGGTATTCGAATCTACGATGAGGTATGTAAAGCATACTCTAACAATGTTCTTTGGCATGAAAACACCAATGTTCCATCAAGTAAAATTCCGAGGTTGTCCAAAAACATGTATTGTTCTACGTTACCAACGAAGTTGTTTCCATCCTATAAAGTGTCAAAATGTTTCATTGATATACCAAAAGGCTCCTATTTCATTGTTGTGATATTGATGATTCTGAAACACATTGTTGATGTACCAATGAGTCTTTATTACATCGTTATTGTATAGAAGGTCTATTACTTGGTTCCTATTGATGTATCATTGTTTCAAGGTATCAAAAATGTGGTGGCGACCGAAATAACAATCTCAAAGATTAATTGAACTAAGTGATGGAAGTTCTCTCTTATCGGGTGGTATCCCAAGGGCATAAGCCTAGCATGGGTCAATCCCTATTTACGTGTTTATGGGTGGTATCCCAGGGGCATAAGCCTAGCATGGGTCGACCCCAGTTGATATGTACTGGGGGCAGCCTAATGGTCACAGTACAGTACAGTAATGATTACAAAGATGTTAAGAACGAAGGTAAAGTGATTGAATAAATTCAATGTACAGGTTGTCACAAGTTCTAGTAAGTGTGGTCCACTCCTATTACGATTTATTCACTTGTTTCGGATTTCTATTGAGCTCTTATATCATATGTGATTATCTACAGCTTTACATACTCAGTACATATTTCGTACTGACGTCCCCCACGGGGACCTGTATTTCATGCTGCAGCACAGGTACCTCAGCTCATACACCGCACAAGTAGGAGCCAGGTCATATAGCTATTGTTGGTGAGCTCCAGTTTGCTTCGGAGCTTTCCGAGTTGGTTCCTTATGTTTTGTTATTGTACAGGAGTCATGTGTGGGCGGGGGTTTGTCCCGACCCTAGTTATGTCATGTATATCCTAGAGGCTTTGTAGACATAAGGAAGGGTAAAGTCATGGAAGTTTATATAGTGATGTTATATCTGTATATGTGGTGGCCCCGACGGCCAAGTATTATATATATATATATTTGTGCGTGTTGTGCTGATACAGGTAATTAGATCCTTCTATATGCAACAAAGTGCTGTCCAAATTTTTGGTGACATGTAAGGAAAAGTACAGGTATTTGAACGGGTTCTCCCGGGCCTTCTCGGCTTCGGGTGCCAGTCCGGCCCGATGGGATTTTGGGGCGTGACATATACTTTATAGCCCAAAATTTAATTTGGTCATTCATTATAAATTAACTGTTCATACTAATTATATAGGAAACAACACTATTCATATTAGATTTTCAACTTCTTCTCCACAATTTTCACTTTAATTCTTTCTCAATTCTCTCTCAAAAAGCTTCAAACAAATTGGTGAAAAATTCAAAATCGTTTCAAAAATTTTCTACAATTTGAGGTTTCAATATTTTCATAAACTAGTTTAGGTGTACGTGCCTCGTGCGTGTATCTCATTTTATTGAGTTCAAAGGTTACACTAGATGGGATATTTATGTAAATAATAAAAATGAATACAATAATTAAATTCAACATCTTTTGAGAATTTATTTAATTAAACCTAACCTTTACCAAAAAATTTGTTAAATCGATCGACATTCATCTACCACATGTAAACTATAATAAAATAATACGATAATAGAGAGATCAAAATAATACAACTAAACTTAACCTTTACACAAAAATATTCTCAAAATAGAAATATAAATACAATACAATTAAACCTAACTTTTATCTGAAAATTTTCTCAAAGCCGACTGACATTCACCTACCACATGTAAATTCATCTACGACCCGTAAACTACAACAAAATAATATAATAGTGATCACAAAGTTTCAATTTTGATGAAAATAATTTTTTTCTGAGCTAAAAACCAATCTAGATATGCAACTGCATCAAGTTAGTGAGCATCATCATATTTTTTCAATAAGTAAATTGGTTTCTTCTCTAATATAACGTGTATCTCAATATTTATAGAAGTATTTCCTTAATAAAGTCCTATTTTAGGAGTATTTTTCTTATTGATCAGTACAAAGAAAAATATTAATTGATTCTTTTTCCATATATTCTAGGAGTCTAGTCAATAAAATAAAAATAGTTAATTAATAAATTGAAGAAAATAGTGAAAAGACAGTTTTATCTAAAGAATAGTGTTTTAATAAAGGGCAAAAAGTTCAAAACACTTTTCTAAGGGTCTTCACACTTTTAATAAATTATAGATTATAGCTATAGATATAGATATAGATAAGCTTTGTTTCGGATGCGTATAGTTATAAAAGATCAGTTATGTGCTGAGGAGTCCAAATCTGAATTTTTGGATGATTGATGTAGTTTTGAGGTGTTTTTGAATGAATTTGATGCTTGAATTCGAAGAAGAGTATGTAAAACCTTTTTTTTTTTTGTGCAAGAGTGTATATATTTATATACTGTATTGTATATTATTGTATATATAATACAATTTTTTTATCTTGGTGATTTTCTTCTTTCTTTTCATTTTATATGCACTTATATAATGTAGATACATTATTTAAATAATATATATATGATTATGTGTATTATTGTACATTGGTAGATATACCCCTAATATACAATATTATACAGAATTATAAAAGTTGTATAGCATACAATAACAACAACAACATACCCAGTATATTCCACATAGTGAGGTCTGGGGAGGGTAGAGTGTACGCAGTCCCTACCACTACCTCTAAAGAGGTAGAGAAGTTGTTTCCGATAGACCCCCAGCTCAAGTTAGAAGACAGCATACAAAAGCATGAAAATCCTAGAACACCATAAAATAACAACGGTATGACATCCACAGAAAATTGTACGTTGCCAAACACAAGACCAGTATTTCTTCAGCCTACCCCTACCCCGCTTGAAGCCATCCAAGGCCACCCGCTCACACCTACGAACTGGGACATCCGTGCCCCTCCTTATCACATGACCAAACCATCTCAACCTTACTTCCCACATCTTTTCCTCCACTGACACAACTCCCACCTTCTCCCGAATAATATCATTCCTAACCTTGTCAACCCTAGTGAACCCACACATCCAACGCAACATCCTCATTTCTGTCACCTTTAGCTTTTGGATATGAGAATTATTAATCAACCAACACTCCGCTCCATACAACATAGCAGGTCGGACTGCAACTCTAAAGAATTTGCCTTTCAGCTTGAGGGGCACCTTCTTATCGCATAGAGTTCCTGAAACGAGCCTCCATTTCAACCAACCAGCCCCAATACGGTGGGAGACATCCCCATCTATCTCTCCATTTTCCTGAAACGTAGACCCGAATATTTAAAACTCTCCCTCTTGCTAATCGCTTGGGAATCTAACTTCACTAACACCTCCTGCTCTTGTCTCGAGTCACTAAACTTGCACTCCAAGTACTCCATCTTGGTCCTACTCAATCTGAAACCTTTAGACTCCAGGGCTTGCCTCCAAACCTCCAGTTTATCATTAACCCCTTGTCGCGACTCATCAATCAAAACTATATCATCTGCGAAAAGCATACACCAAGGCACCTTACATTGTATATTTCGCGTCAACACATCCATCACCAAAGCGAATAAAAACGGACTAAGAGTTGATCCCTGGTGCAACCCTGTCAAGACCGGGAAATGCTCAGAATCTTCTTTCACTGTCCTTACCCGAGTCTTCGCCCCCTCATACATGTCCTTAATCGCTCTGATGTACGCCACCGGGATCCCTCTCGCCTCCATGCATCTCCAAAGAACCTTCCTAGGGACCTTGTCATACGCTTTTTCCAAGACAATAAACACCAAGTGAAGATCTCTCTTCCTCTCTCTATACTGATCTATCAGTCTCCGCACAAGGTGAATTGCCTCAGTCGTGGAGCGACCAGGCATTAAACCAAACTGATTCTCTGAGATAGACACAATCTTCCTCAACCTCCGCTCCACCACCCTCTCTCAAATCTTCATCGTGTGACTCAATAACTTAATACCTCGATAGTTGTTGCAACTCTGAATGTCACCCTTGTTCTTATAAACAGGGATCATCGTGCTCCATCTCCACGCCTCAGGCATCTTTGCTGACTTGAAAAAAATTGTTAAATAAGTTGGTCAGCCACTTCAACCCTGACCCGCCAGAGAACTTCCAGCCATCTAGCAGACGCCCTGATGCAACAAGCAGACCTATCTCACATACTATCCGCGTCCCCTCTGCACTCCCACACTCTCATCCCCTTCAACTTTGCCCCAATCTCCAAAACATTAATCGAAGTCAGGCTGCCCCACCTAACAGTAGGCCGACCCTTCCCACCCCGCCTCATTCTGTCTTTTTGGATAACCAAGTCCATCACCAGTAGTCTATGCTGGGTCGTAAGGTTCTCACTCAGGATTACCTTACAATCCTTACACAAAGCTCTATCCCCCTTCCTAAGCAGCAAAAAGTCAATCCAAGTCTTGGCTATCCTACTGCGGAAAGTGACCAAATGATCTTTCTTCTTCGGAAAGCTGGAATTCACTACCACCAACCCAAAGGCCCTCGCAAAATCCAAAAGAGCAGCTCCATCAGCATTTCTAACCCCGAACCCAAAGCCTCATGCATATCATCGTACCCTAACGACAAAGACCCGATGTGCCCATTGAAATGACCACCTATGAAAAGCTTCTCCGAACTAGGCACGCCTCTAACCACCTCATCCAAAACCTCTCAAAAACTCTTCTTCTCTTCCTTGTCCAGGCCCACCTTGGCGCATATGCACTACATAAGTTCCAAGTGACCCCCCCAAGGATCAACTTGATAGTCATAACCCTATCACTAACCCTTTTAATCTCTACTACCTGCTTCCGAAGCTCTTCGTCCACTAAGATACCTATACCATTCCTATGTCTATCACTACCTGAATACCACAACTTGTATCCGTCTATATCCCTAGCCTTGTAACCTACCCACTTGGTCTCCTGGACACACGCAATATTAATCCTTCTCTTCCTAAGAATCTTAACCAGTTCTATGGACTTACCCTACAGGGTGCTTATGTTCCACGACCCTACCCTCAGACTATCAACTCTCTTATCCCCTTCCTTTATACCTCGCACTCTGTATTTCAGACCTACCCCAACACCAACCCCCGATCCCACCCCCCGCCCCCATGACCCCTAGGAACCCCAGTACATGACCCGATTCTACTATGATCCACTACTCAACCCCAAAGTACAACGGAGGCTACTAACATTAATAAGTTAGTAACACTAAAAGGCATACTCAAAGCACAAAATGCAAGCAGAATTCAAAGATGCTAGAAAAATAAAGAAATAAACATATACAGAACTAGGGGTCAAGGTGAGAATACATCGAGGCCGATATAAAGCACACTAATGGCCTAGCCCAAGGACAGCAAAACCAATACTAACAAGTAATGCAAGAAAAGACAACAGACAATCCTAACCAATTAAACCCCAATCAAGATACAGGAGATAATAATGGAGTAATAGAAAAATGAAATAGTAAAAGTTAGAAGTCATCGGATTCCGTTTGTAGACCAAGTCCTCTTCTGCTGCGAGGTATGTTGGATCCCACCAAACGAATACAAAAAAAAAATTGGTCACCGGGATATTTGTCGCCGGAGCTTCGCCGGAATAAGATCTAGTACTGCCGGAATCCGCTATAATTAGAACCGACAGGACCTTCAGATAGATCCGCCGGACTCGGTCGCTGGTGACTAGAACTGCACGCTGCCTACGTCGTCGGGATCGAACGGAAGGTGACCTTGATCCCAACGAAGGCACTAGGTGATTCAAGTGCTGGAGAGAGACATGAAAAGGAAGAGAGGAGAGGGTAGAAAGAACTGGGGATATAGAGGAGAATCCTTGCCTGTTACCGGCGCTCCGACACCGTCGTCGGCGTCAGCCGGTCACGGGTTGGGTTGGGTTAGTAGCCGTTAGTTACAGTGAAAGAGAGAGAGAGCGTAAGAGAGAGAAAAGATGTATAGCATAATCATATATAAATATTATACAAAAGAAATTAACTTTGTCTTCTTCCTTTATTTTATTTTAAAAAAAATTAACATTACCAAGCTTAAAACACTCAAAATGAAGTTTATGTACACATTTAACTTCTTCAACACATACTCTTTCTTTTGTAGCAATACAGACTCAGAACGACGCTTATTTACAGAATCGATAAAACACTATATGCATTTCTCACCTTCAGAAGATACAAACACATCAAACATGATCCATGGGAGTTACACAAAAAAGAAAGGAGAGAAATGAATGAAAAAAATAGCATTATATTCTTTATAATATGCTCTCAACCTCAATCTCCATTAACACCATCCCTCTTCACCCTCAAATTCCACAACACCAAAGAACCAAACAACTCATTCTACTGCTCAATTTTTCAATTCCTCTATTTCAATTCCACCCAACAAACAACATAGTTTAATACGCACCATTAACATTTCCCTACAAAAAATATCCGTTGGACTCATTTTTTCGTCCTTTTTTAGAGTAGTGATACACACACCCACGAACCACGATGATGATCTTCCTCTATTAATCTCTCAAAACCTCCCATTGAAATGCCTCTATTAACAACAGTCTACTCCTCCATTTTCACTCCCCAATTCGACAAAAACAACCCCACTGAAAATAACCATCAAAGCTTCCATAATTTCATCACCACAGCCGCCTAACACCAATAAAAAAATGCTAAAAAATTCTCTTCAGACTAAACACCATTAACAATCAAACAACCATAAAGTAAAAAAAAAATGAAATGATAGATGTGAAAGAGAGAGTAACAATTTGGCTAATGATGTAAAGTAATTTTTTTTTTCTATAATTAGGCCATAATTGGTAATGTAACATAGAGTGGGCTATATTATGTAATGTAACCTTACTAGTTGTATTTTTTTTTAAATAATTTTCCAAAAAAAAATGTAAGTTGTGAGCTAGTCTAAAAAAACGAGGAAGAAAATATCATGTGTAATATAAAATATTTGACATTATTTTTGAAGTTTTTTGTCACGCTTTATTAAAGGATTACCCAATTATACACACACACACACATATATATATATATATATATATATCATTAAGCAAGCAATTGACAGTTGTCATGCCTGTTTCTGATCCAAGGACTAGCAAATTCAAAATAGCAAAATACACAGGTCATCTCAAATGGGTTAAAAAAACACGCATTTCTTTAGATCATCATAGTGTACTTTCACATATCTACTAAGAGGAAGGATTTTTCGTAACGAATGAGCCTCAAAATCATAATCTGTTGAAATACGACGTAGATTCAGATGATTGATGAAAGAAACGCCAAACATATCCAAAGGGTATTTTGTAATTTTATATTTTTTCATTTTCATTTTTTTTAAATGTTATATATTTGAAAATTGCGTAAAAAGTATTATAAATCATAATAATTAATTATTTAAATTATTTCAAGGGACACAATTTTTTTTTTTGATTTTGACTCGAAATTCTATCAATGCTACATAAATTGAGAAAGAGGAAGTAATATAATATTTGAAAATATCGTGTAAAGCAATATAAATCTCAATAATTAACAAATTAAAAAATTTGAAGGTGTATACAAATTGATTTGATTTTTCAAATTCTAGCAATGTCATATAAATTGAAAGTTTACGTTGAAAATCGTATAAACCATATAATAATTAACAACTTAAAATATTTTAAAATTTCTATATTAAATTTGATTGAGTTTCTCAAAAATTATAGAAAGAGTAATATACAATATCTGAAAATTATGTAAAAGTACTATAAAACAATAATTAACAACTTAAAATATTTAAAAATCACACAAATTTGATTGACTCTCTAAATTTCATCCGTGCCACATAATGAAAATTTTATTATCCGTGCCACATAATGAAAATTTTATTTATGTTCAATAATGATAATAATCAATTAATTATTATATATCCTAGCCGTATCCAAATTATTCTCACCAATTTGCCCCGGCAAAGCCCAATGAAATTGATATTCCTGGGAGGCCCAAAATTACCTCTTGCGCCAGCCAAGCCCAATGAAACTAACTATTTTCTACTGGGCCCAAAATAATCATCAGCCTCTTGAGTGCAAGTTTAAAATGTCAGTATCTGAATAACAAAAAGAATAAAATATTAAGAACAAAAATTATATAGACTCATATTTGATATATGCAAGGTCATCTCAATAAAATTAGTGGCCTAAAGGCTAAAAGTCATATTTTAACATAAGGCGTAAAAATATGACATAACAAAAGTATTATAAATAATGTAGAGTTATTTTTTGATTCTTACGTACTACCTTTTTAGTGTAGCATTCTTAGAAGACATTAAATATTTAACTTCACATAGTAATATTATTATCTATAAAAGTAAGGACTAATTTTAACTAATAAGATGTTAGTCATTTGTTTGCAATGAATTACCTTGCATATTATTGTGAAAACTTTATTTATTAATATGAAAATTTGATAAAAAGTTCTAAAATATCTATAATAAAAAGTACATATATATTTTTTTTAAAATAAATTAAATTTTATACTTTTTATATTTTACAATATTTAATATTATTTTAATTGAAGCTAAAATCAAAATTTTTTTAATTAAATTTTTTGGGACCTCATAAAATTTTGGGAGTCTAAAACAAACGTTTTACTAGCCTTACTCTTGAGCTATATATATCCTGGGTAGGTGTAAGACACTTTCTTACAAGAGGGAATAATTATATTCTCATAATCTCGTTACTATATATATACAAGAAAAAAAAATTAAAAGAAAGAGAAATTGGCATGGATATACAACACTCAACAACTACTAGCATATTTTTGGCAAAAAATAGGCTATGTATAAAACTTAAGAAACAGCAGTGAATAGTTAAATGTTATTTTTAGTAATATTATGCAATACGTGCACCCACCCCCAAGTTGATCGTATGATAAAGATATATACAAATATGATAAGATTGGAGTTTTTTTTTTGTTAAGGGTTGGAGTTA